>JAJOZX010004010.1:0-427500 GCA_023014485.1 Bathynomus jamesi | reverse complement strand
ACACACACACACACACACACACTCATTAGAAACAGACAGACTGGTTTCCCTAATAAAATATTGCAAGTTATTTAAATACAAAAAGGGAAAAAATAATACAGAATATCCAATTTACTTATACAAAACTATTAGCTTACCAACATTAATAAGCCTGTACATATATTATACCTACACCATCAATACACGTAATTACACTGATACAGAAGAACATACCCAATTATATACATATTTACAAGTAAGCACTCTCCCTATGCCCTAATTAATGAGATACACTAGTAGTAAATACCGATACGAATATGCTACCCCAAACCCGCAGTATATACAAACAAATAAAGTTATAATGACAAATATAAAATAAATTCAATTGTTGAACAAAAAGAGGGACCCAAACATTTTCAGAAAAAAAACTTTTCTATACACTTTTAGCCATTCACCTTTTTTTAAATTAATAAAACTTAGGATAACAGAAAAATCAGCGAAGCAGTTACATGCAGCCAGCCGTTTCTTTGCCAGGCATCTGCTCTTCATCTTCATACGATGAGAAATACGAAATTGTGTCCTTGAACATTCATTACCGCTGATCCTGTTCACCAAGCAATCCATCCAGAAATGGCGCAACCGTGCAAACTGGCAAGTAAAGTAGTTCTGCATGAACATTCACTGGCATTGATCCTGTTCACCAGCAGTTCATCCAGAAACGGCGCAACCGTGTAAGCTGGTAATTAGTTCTGCATGAGCATTCACTGACACTGATCCTGTACACCAGCAGTCCATCCAGAAATGGCGCAGGCGTGTAGGTGTGGTAGTTAGTTCTCTCTGGGTCCGTTAATCGATTCATAATTTTCTCTCTGGATACCGCCCCCTTTATGACATTTCAAACACATATATAACCGTGCCAGTGCCCTAATTTTAATGAAAAAAAACATACCTATTCCTTATTACATTCTTAGTCATTAGCTATTTTAAGGTTCTAAAAAGAAACAGCTGTACATTAATTTACAAGTAATTACTGCCAATACTAAACAAGAGTACCCTATAAAACAAATAATTAATGCTATTTTCTCCATAAATTACAAATTCTTATTGTCTATGACATTCAAATTTAGATACAGGAGTCTATTTTTCATATACAAATTTAATTAGAGAGTAAAAATAATCCAAATATAATTTCGATAATATCAAAGAAATGCTACAAAACTTAGACATTTCTATTATGTCTAACCTTATACTCAATTGTATGGACTTGCACATTTGAAATTTCCGGCACAGTACCCTTAGAACGAGTTCTAGGGCCTGATTTAGGCTCCAGCTTTTCACTACACACTGCACTTTCAGTCTGTTCACTCTCTGTTCTACACACTTGATCCTTTCTAATTCATGACCCACATTCTCGCTAACTCCTTTCTCTGACTGACTCACATTGATGCTCATTCGACTGGCAATACACGCATAACCTTCAATAACCTTCAATTTCCTCAAAGCGTATTTTCCCACTAATGGACAATCTATTTATTGGAACCACACAACTAACCCTCCTAATATTCAAACATTTATCCTGCCTCTGCACGCACTCATCACCCAAATCATCTCCCTCAAACACCGAATCCTCTAACTCGTACATATCCACCTCACTGCTACCAAACTGTTCGCCATTAAAACTATTCATAGAGGAATGCCTTACCCTCCTTTCTGACTCGCATTTTTCATTCATGATGGTGCCTTGCCACAAACAAGAGCTACTCGCAATAACCGAATTATCCCATGTCATTTCTTCAACATCCTCATCCTCTACTGGATCTTTCTCGCACCCATTCACTTCCTTACAAGCTTCATCTAAAACTATTTCGGTTTTTACAGCCGCATCGATCAGCTCAGCTCGTCTCACATTACAGAAACATTCTAAGGTGTCTTCCGTTTGTACCGACACATCCCTTTTCCACTTCAGCACACGATTCAGCCATGTCTTACTCCTTTCAAAACCTTTCTTGCAACTTGTGTTACCCAACAATCTTCTCTTATACCTTCTTTTATTAACTTTATTTACTCGGGTCTCGCTTTCAAACGACTCTTCCCAGTTGCATCTACGTGTAATCCTCACAAAGCGAGAATTTTCATTGTCCTTCAATTCCAGTCGTGACTCCTCTAATCTTGCTCTCTTCACATTGATACTCTCCACATTACTAACGGGTTCCACCAACCATCTTTCTATCACTCCCTCATATTCATCTACACAATTTCCCAACTCCTTTATCATACGTTGTCGCTCGAAGTACTCTTCCAAATACTTTGGCGGTTCCCCGAACAGTTTCAGGTGCGTATGATGCACACTCAAACATTCGCTTTCATTTTGTGCAACATACGAAACTCCCCCTTCCATAACTTTTTTAACCGAGTTTGGACCCACATATCTCTCACTCATTTTCATTTTCAAAGTTCTATCTGCAGTAATTAACTTCCTAAGAACCTTCACGCCTATTCCATAGGGGATGAAGTTAGGGTGACCTTCACGCCAAGTCAATTGTTCATCAAAGGGAATAGGTAACAGCTCGCCTCGTCCCAGGGTGCCCTCTGCTAATTTCTGTGCAGGTGGCTTACCAGTCTGCGAATGTACAGTCTGATTATAAAGCATTACCGCCTTTGTCAACCCGTCATCCCATTTACCACTCGTCCCACGCAAATTTCTCGAAAACTTGGTTATAGTCCTATTCACCCGCTCAACCGCTCCATTACAAGCAGGTTTATAGGGACTAGAGCATACATGCTGTATTCCGTACTTGCTCAACATATCTCCAAACATACTTGACCGAAATTCAGGGCCATTATCACTCAAGACTGGCACCGGTACCTTCAACATTGAATTCAACATTCGTTCAAAAGAATCAGACACCGTCTGAGCACTCTTATTCCGAACTGGTTGCACATGTACGAACTCGCTAAAATGGTCCACACAAGTAGTATAGCGGTGTTGCAAAGGAGGGGTGCAAAAAATCCCCCCAAAGTGGGGTGGGGGATGCTGCAGGTGCAACAAGGGGGGTCTTGGAGGCGGCGTTATCCCCCAAGAGAAAGGAGGAGAGAAAGGAGGAGAGGTGTTCACCTGGCAGGAGCCAAGTGCATATTAAGACTTCAGCCGAGTAGGCGTTGTCTTATAGGCTCCTAATCAGCCAGTTGGCTGAGCCAAGGGGGGAGGGGTACACCTGAAGGGGGGAGAGAGAGAGAGAGAGAGTAGTGGCATTTGATTGCAAGGCATGCAACTTGGAGGCGGAGTTCTCCCCCAAGCTATTTTCGTTTACCTAACCTAAGAGGCCTCTAAGGGGTTTTCCCAAAGGGCCAGAAAGAGAAAGGACCAGAGGTCCTTGCTCGGCTGGGAGCCGAGCTTGAATGACTCCGTCATCAGCTTCTCACTCTTTTATAGACCTCCACCCAGCTACACTGGCAACCAATCACTACGAACATCTGGCCTTAATCTTTTGGGGCGGAGCTTGGCGATTGTGCATACAAAAGGAAATATTTTTCAGTTTGGAGTAACAGTAGCTATTTTCGCGTCAGTGAATAATCATTCCCTCTGCCAGTGCATTCGTCCACCATGGACCACGAACTGTACGTCTCCCCGGATTTGTATGAAGAAGGTGACACTGCAGCATTAACAGCAATTAATCTTTTTAACGCAATTGACCGTGATGAATTATTTCCAACGCAAACCGTTGAAGATATTTGCAGTGACGCTCCTTACAATCCGACGCAAGGGACTACCATAGAAATGTAAGTGTCTATAATTCAAGAAACATTATTTTATATATATGGAGGGTTGTAGTATCTCGTCAAATACTTCATTTAGATACTCACCAAAAATCGAAATTTTTTATGGCAATCGTTTTAAATGTTATTTGGTTTTACCTCTTTTCGCCATTATGCTAAAATCGAAATTTTTTATGGCAATCGTTTTAAATGTTATTTGGATTTACCTCTTAAATGAGTTTCGAACCAAAGATATCTTCACATAATGGGGTCTGTCTGTATACTCTGTATATGTTTTAAAAGAATGAACATTATTCCTTTAAGGTCCAATGAGGATTTTACACGTGTTATACAATCTTTTGAAGAATCTCGTGTCATGAATACGGAGGATATACTGATCAGTCAACATAATGAATGTCACACCGAAATAATGTAAGTGTTTTTCGATCTTTTTGGGGTAAGAAGAGACAATATATTTTCATAAATTTATTAAATGAGAGAAATCAGTACAATAACCAACTACAGAATATACCGTTACAAATATACACACACGAACAAAAACATTATACTATACAACGAGTACGTACAATTGGAAAACGGGTTTTTATCTGTCTGCATACCATTTCATCGTTTCGGCGAGTGTGGCACGGGTCAAATAAATTTAAAAAATTTATAAATTCTTTATCACATGACATATGCATGAGAAATGAGACGCAGTTCATTCCACAAACATTACTAAAATATCCTTGTATACGAAACGGGTTCCATACAACTTCGGGAATATGTAACTGAGCGAGAAATTTTACAATAATAGGGTCACTCCAGGGTTGAGTACCGAGTGAATCAAAATAGTACAGGCGCTGTCTATTTTTAAAATAGACAGCGATCCAATGAATCCCTTCATTACCGATGACATCTGTGTTCACAATAAGACTACCGCATTCTCGCGTACTTGGCAAACTCAATGTTTCATTCTTCGCAAACACGCCGATAAATTTGGAACGTGTGACTCGTTCACTATTCATTACTTTCTGAAGTGTATTAGCATCCATTTTAAAAGTCAGTGATAACGCTCCTAAATCTATCTACTTCTATTAGGGCTTGCGATTCGAGATATACTAGTACACTAATAGGAGCGTCTATAGGCTTGGCGAATTCCAGCCGCACTGAGATGTTTCCGCTCTGCTGTGGGGTTAAATGCGTATTTACGCTAGCAGATAAGTCAGGTGTAATGTCAAATGGATAAAGGTTAAATTGATCAATGAATTCTTCCTGCGTTACCCCATTACCAAGCTCATCACAATCACCTGCAATATGGGTCAGATTACTATAGGCTCTGGCACAAAGAGGTAACACAGCGTCTGATGAATAGTCCGTACCCATTGTTCCACCCAAAGCAGTGCCATTAACGTATAGAGTTATATTTTAAGTCCGAAATTCTCGAATTTAAAGGCACTCTTTTTATATTTTCCATTCACCGAAGCATGGTCCTGCATACCGATTAATATCCTTTTAGGAAGATTTCCCAGGGCAATGTTTTCTATCTGCTTCGATGCCAACCCTGCAGGAACCGTATATAGTTTGATTTGTACTCTGTTAATAGGATATTTCACTGTAGCGTTTAGTAAACTTTTCTCAATTTCTAGTTGTTTTGGTGAACTTAATTTCACTCACCGTAAGCGGAGGTATGTGTCCATAATGTGAACCACAACGGGCTTTGCACCCTCTTCTTGATCAGCATCCAGATTTAAGCAGATCTCAGGACTCGTGCGGGTGAGCTTTATTTTCATATCCACCCCGTTGACAAGCAACTTCTCCTGGAAAGTGAAATCTGTGTGCAACCCCGTCCAAAACACTCGTATATTTTCTTTTTAGAATTTTTAAATTTGTCCTTTATACTACTTTCATCTTTAGTTTGATAATATCCCTCGGCACTTAAAAAGGTAGCCTTCGCTTCTTTGGAAAAGTTGAGGACATTTTCCAGATAGGCGCGTAGATGGTAGTACCCCGTGCCTGCCGATATGTTGGTCTGAATTTAAATATACGTCACACTGGTTGAATATGAAGGGCAGAAAGTTTGTTTCAGGGTATACAGCATATTTGTCATCGCAGACCGTTCCATCAGAATGGGCTATACGTAGCTTAGCGTACATGTGCACACAGCTTGGATCAAAAAAGTAAGGGCCTGAGCTGGGTATCACGAATTCTATAGGTGCACTCGGGGAACTAATTGTGTTTAAAGGGTTAATTATAATAAAGTCACTGTGCTCAATAGAAACTTGGGTTGGAGGCAGCTCAAAAAGGGACAGCTCCGATTTACAGCATTGTGAACTACATGGGTGGATGAAGCGTGCCATGGCGAGTTATAAATAGTGCCTCCTCTCTCGACAAGTGGTAAACAAACTATGATTCATGAGATCAATGTCCTTAGCTTATATCAGTCAAAAAAGTGGTCAACCATAGGTTTCATTCGCTTACAGCACTTCTTTTTTCATAGCCTTTTACGTTTAATACCACGTGACCCCTTCTTCCGGGCAGCCCTCTTCTTCTTCTTCTTCCTGCCACCACGCATTTTTTTCTTTGCATCTTTGATGATTTCGTTCCGTGTACGCTTTAAATGTTTTTTTAGAGCTTCTTTAGGTTTAGCCCCGGCCAATATGTCTTCTGCAGTGTTAAGACCTGATTGTAGCGCTTTCCTTCCGAGGTATTTGGCACCCCTCTTCAGCAAAGGAACAGCCGTACGTAGTATGGATGAAAAAATGGATCCAAGTCCACTACCGCGCTGGTATCTCATCCCTCGATAGACGGTGAAAGGCTTTCTATCCATTATAACTCAGTGCGTCGAAAGTGTAGCTTCACTGTTAAGCTCCCGTTACCGAATGGGAAGTTTTCACCCTCAATCGTTCTTATATATATTGAGATATTGGTTATTAAATTAGTTGCGACATTCACATAATGGGGTCTGTCATATGTAATACTCAAACTCTTTCATCTATGGTTGGGGATGTGAGCAATGCGCAGCAGGCGTGCCTGGGTATCCCCAACAAACTGGTGCTCCACTATATTACTGTAAATATAGCACATGTCTGGGGACCTTTCAGCCAATTTCTCCATCTTCAATTGATACATTAATCTGGACAAGTCATACTGTGTCTCGTGAAATGTCTCTCTTTGGAAGGCTGCGCTATATCGGCCATTGGTTAGAATTTTGAACATTCTATGGTCTTTAATACGTCTGTTAGTCTTTGATTTTAGGATTAGTGTATGTGCAGGGTTTCCTTTGTTTACGATTTCGTATACTAAATCATTCGTAAGGTTTGAGTTTCTTAAACTTACGTTTAAGCCTCTCACAACATCCTCGGCCGAACCATATTGACCCGGTCCTAGTCTTACTTCTGTTCTGTAATACCGTGCAACCTTAGTCCGAGCGATACGTATAGTTTCATCCATAGCTATCCCAGCTTTTTCACACTCGTCAATGTCTCTAAGAATCGTAAAAACGGTGTCTTTATGTTCAATATTTAAAAAGATGGTGTCCAGCTGAATTTCGCATATCCCCACCTCATACGAATCACGACCCAATTCAATGTGCCCGTGGAGTTCTGTTACAAAGTTGGCTAGTGTGTTGTTAGGGTGTACAGACAGGGACGAGGAGGACGGGAGTGTGACGTAGAAATGGTTAGGAGCCATGTTGCATACTATTTAAGCTTCATTATTGCATCAGCTTTTATATAGGTGTTGAAGCTTTCTGGGTACCCTAGCCATTTCACCAGGTACATTTTTCTCTTTCCTGAACCTTTGCTTCCTAAAATTTTCTCAATTTTAAACACATTTTTTCCTAAATTAAACGCAACTTTCTGCAATTCCTCGCGGTAAAAGCCTCCTGAGATTTTCTTCCCCATTCAAATCTTCAATGTAAAACATCATTATCTCACCTTTAGGTCTCATAGCCCAAAACTTTAAAAACCTCGCGTGTCCATCCTTGCTCAAAACCCTTTGCGAATTTATTCCCCGAACGCGACAGCCTTACATAATCATTGATTTTGAAGCGCGCCGAGTGTGGTAGTGGTGATCCATCTCTTCTCGGGAGCGTACCTCTTTCTAAAACTTCGTTAGGTGTTGTCCCAATCGTGCGATGGTGTGAGCGGTTGTAGGATGATGCCAATGATTCCAGAATGTCTAGAAATCTGTATGTGTTTTTATGTGTAAAATAACGGTGCATGCGTTCCTTTATGGTGCGCTGAACTCTTTCAGCTAAAGAAGCCTTATGTATAGAATTGGTTGTGTAATAGCTGATATTAAACTCTGTCAACATGTTCTGAAAAGCACGGCCTATAAATTCCTTCCCCATATCCGTACAAAAATAGCCAGGAACCCTGTTTTCTTTTAACATTAGCGTTTTGGTGGCTTTAGCAACTGTTTCAGGTGATTTATTTTTCAGAGGAACTAGCCACAGATATCTAGAGAATACGTCTATTACACAGGTCAACAAAAAAACTTTTTTTTTTCGTTGCCAAGGAAATTCGTACGAATTTAGGGTATTTTGGGGTTGCTGAATTCCAAAATGAAAGTAGTTTTTCCGATTTGGCTCTAGTTCTTGAGATAATGAATACCCTCAATTAATAGGAAACGTAACCATAACGCGTGCATATGGGAAACTACCGGAACAGTCTAGATGGTGAGACCGAATAAAATGCCATTATGTATATTTCATGTGTTTACTTTTGTATGATTTGAGACAATTTCAATGCGATTTGTAAGTAGGCTCCCCCTGAACATTATATTTTTTGCATTTTTACGTGTTTCAATGGGGTACCAATTATCTCATAAATTAGAGCCAATCTAGCAAAACCGATGTCATATTCGGAATCAGCACCACAAAGTTACCCCAAAATCACTCTAATATGATTGGCAATAAAATGAGTGTTGACCAGTGTTATGAATAGAATGTAGCGGTAACCATCGTTATACACAGAATATCTTTGCATGTCTGTTAAATCTGCTTGCCAAATAGAATCAATCGAGGAAGCCGTTGTCTTGGCTGTTTTAAACCTTTTTCTCACAGGCTTATGAAGCGTATAAGCGTCCTGCTCCCTCAAAAATCTTTCAACATCTTTTTTCCCTACTCCGTAAACACTTCTGTACAGTCTATCTACGCCGCCGTAAGAGGATGGGTTAGAAATGTCATAATAGCGTTTAGTTAATACGTTAGCCATTTGCGTATTTTAGAGGCACGTGGGTAGGGTTTGTTTAACCTCTTCTTTCTCCTCTTCAAAGGTGTTACCGCCGGGGGTGACGGCGTCTTCAATTGTGTCACATGCGTTGCATGTTCCGTCTTTTAACCTGTTCAGATTTCCTATCAACGTTTTAGGGACATTTATTTGTTGTAGTCTTGCTTTAATATGCATGCTTCCATCCTGATGGTGATGGCCTATCCCACTTTCTCACCAGATCATGGACAATGTCTACGATATTCGATCCCTGTACCTTTGATCCTTCCACAATGAGCTCGCCTCTATCGGTCCATTGTATGGCTGGATCCTCATTCAATAGATTATAAAGACTTAAGCCTTTACTCCTCAAAAAATGTGGGATGGTGCTTTTTAATACATGCTCGATATGTTGTGTGGCTAATCCCTTAATTTTTGGTTGGTCAGCTGTATCGTCGGGCTCAGATCCTATGTCGCCATGTCCATCGTCCCCCGTGCTGTGCCTAATAACCACAGGAATCTCTGTAGGGTTCTTATAATTTTCGTACTCGTGAAGAAATTTCTGCAGAGCTTCTTGGTATAAGATTTTTTTCTCATCAGGTGTTTTTTCACTGTTTAATAGGGCTAGCAAATCGCTTTCCATTCTTTTAAGTCTGCTTTTACGGGGATCTAGAACCGTGTCTGGATTCCTTTGCAGTGAAGCGTACACCTCGTGGGGAATCACTACCACTATCTTCATTATATTAATCTAGTCAGTAACGGACCCAAAATTGAAAATAAGATGGGGAGAAATGACCCTCCTGTTTGTACAATAACTCGTTTTTTCTTCGCTACAGTTTGACTTTTACGACCGAGTGCACGTATTATGTTCTTGTAACGGCGTAGGCGAGCCTTCTGAGGGGTTTTCATTGATACATTGCAATTTATAACGTTAAGACAGATTTCACAGATGCATTTTAAAAAGTCGGCGTCGATATTTTTAATAAACATCTGCTGCATTGCCCGGGGCAGTCGCTGATAGATTTTTATTAATTCACGGTATTTCTTTAGTCTCTTGTCATTCTGGAATATACACCGTTTCAGGCTCGTTTGGAAATATATTCGTTCGTAGAAGCACTCTAAACGTGTTTCGCGGATGAAGGTCGCAAAGCAAATAGCCGTAACGCTTGCTTGTAGCTTCTTTATAAACTTCCAAAAACTCATTACGCTGATTTGGGAACATTTGATTGGCTAATACCCCAATTTGTGATACATCTCTACGTTGCGCGAATAAGACTAGATATTGCGTATTTAACGACACATCGCGCATGTATCTATTTTTGAAAAATAGATTCTGATTGATGAAGAACGAACACGCTTATGTTAAGATGGTGGGAGAATACTGTAAATATCTCGGCAAACGTTTTATCCATCTCCAACATGAGATCGTCAATTACAATGATTGTATGTTCATTTCCCTTTAACGAATTAACGTCATATACGCCTTTGTGGAACAAAATATCATCTTGGTACTCGTTGAACACTGATTGATACGTCGAATAGCACCATATAACTTTATGCACAAATTTCGAGAACATCTCTCCCTTTTCTTTAATGATTTTAAGCATAAACACGGTTTTACCACATCCTGTAGGTCCAGATATAATACATGTGGATGGACTCGTGAATCTGAATTTTTCTACAGAGTCCATTTCTAACACGTCACACTCCTAAGTGGGTCATTTACAAAATATTACAAATTTTGAGTGCTGTTCCTTATATTTTGTTTTCTTCTCCCACAGAACCGTGAATGACGATGAGGTAGAGCATCCCATCATTGACATTACGGATGACCTCGACGACAGTGTAGTTGTGATCTCCTCCCCTGCCAACGAGCCCTCACCAGCGATACCGGTAGCACGTCCAAAGCGGAGGTATGATGAAGAGAACCCCACGTCAGGTATAAAGCGACCGAAATACGCGCCTGTTGCACCAGTAATAGATCCCCAACCCTCAACCTCTTACGCAACAATCCCCCCAGCAGCACCTCCCGCTAATGTATCCCCTTATTCATCCGCCACAGTTGCCCCCCGTTCTGTTAAGTCTACAATAATAGATCCCCAACCCTCAACCTCCTACGCAACAGGCCCCCCCATCAGCACCTTCCGCTAATATACCTCCTAATTCATCCACCACAGTTGCCCCCCGTTCTGTTGAGGATGATATAACGCTTGAATTGGTGCGCTCCGCAGCCCCCACCCCAGCCTTGACTAGAAATCGGTATAGATTCAGGGTCGACCCTAGAGCCATGTATAGCAATCGAATTGAGCGCGGGCTACGCCGGGTTGTACAGCGTATTGTAGAGTTTGCTCTTCAGAATCGCGACGAGCGTGAAGTCAGGACGAGTCTGTCCTTTGGATTCGGGTCAGATGACGGAGATGTAGATGATTATTGGGTGATAGTGCCATTTAGACGTTTGGCGGCTGAAGATGTAGAATATATATTAGGACGTATAATGCAGGCCGCCCAAAGTAGTATAGCCTTTAATATGGACAACTTCACGGTAAATATTGATCGTGTATTCCGTGTTGCGGGCCATAGTGCCATACCGTATACTCTTAACTTCAATTCTCCGACTATTTACCGAAAGCATATAAACGTCGATCGTGGTTGCGGCTTTATAGCAGTACTCTTAGCACGTATGTTTACTGTACAAAATACACGGACTCAAAAAATTTGGTTGCCTACGGTCGTGGAACGTGCCCGTAAACTAGCTGTAGACTGTGAACTTGAATTTGACTGTAATATGGGTCCTGAAGAGCTGAGAATGGTAGAACAGGAAATGAATGTCCGTATAATTGTATTTGGGTTGGATGATCGTCGTAGGACTGTGTATGTTTTTAAAAGCTGTGTGAGAGATCGTACAAGACCCCTACTTATTTTAGGATTGTCAGGGACAACATATCTCCCCATCCGTAATATAAGGTGGCTTTACGCGAGTTATGACAAAAGTCGAAAATATGGGAGACATCATGATTTGTGTAAGGGGTGCCTCGAGTTTGCGGATGATATAGTGAGACATTGTAAAGAATGTCACATGGTATGTGAGCAGTGTAAAAGCACCAAATGTGAAAGCCGTGTAGTTGAAGCTGAGAAGAGACTGTGATGTGTGTAGACGCACATTCTTTAATAATAACTGCTTTGATTTCCATAAATCAATTGGCACGTGCAGGAAAATGAGAATCTGTGAATGTGGTATGTTTCACACAATGGATAATTGGGGAAAATTTAAGCACAAGTGTGACGTAATTCACTGTCCTACATGCCAGGAGGAATATAAGGCGGATGGAGTAAAGCATGTATGTTATATGAAAGATGCTAAGCCTAAAAATAACCCTTGTATAACTGTATACTACGATATAGAAACATATACGATCGCTGAAACCAAAGAGGTAATTCCACATTTACTTGTGAGCCAGACCATCTGTGATGAGTGTATGGGTATCGAATGTGACGAGTGCCCCAAATGTGGTAAACGGACAAACGTTTTTAAAACGAATGTCCGCGATAGTCCTGTGAAACTATTTGTGTCCTATATTGTCAAGTTAGCCGACAAGTTCAAAAAAATGACTGTGTATATTCTCGCCCATAACGGGGCAAAGTTTGACACACAGTTCCTTTATAAGGAGTTGCTTGAACACGAATCCTCTGAGATATTTACAGGTGATCCATTGAAAAGAGGTAACAAATTAATACAGATGCAAATAAGAGGCAATGTACAATTTAAAGACACTTTATTATTCACACCTTGTAAATTAGCAAAGCTACCCAAGGTGATGGGAGTAGCAGTTGAAGTTTCCAAAGGATACTTCCCTTACACTTTCCTCACCAGCGAGACTTTAAACTACGTAGGCCCACCACCACCCAAACATTATTTTAACTATGACTGTATGGATGAACGTGAAGACTTTGATCGATACTACAACAGTTTTAATGAAGGTAACCCTTATAATATAGCTGATGAATGTGAGCGTTATTGCGTGAATGATGTGCGCGTGCTTAGAGTATGTTTCCAGGCCTTTAGAAGGATGTACATTAGGGTTATGACTTTTTAATTTTTTGTCATAAATATTGTTTCCTGTATCATCAATCGATGAACAGTTGCTTGAAAACAATAAAAAAGGGCCTAATTCTTCAGAATTAAAAAAAAAGTCACCCCGAAAGCAAATATAGTATATTAGTATATTCGAGACAGCTGCATTGCACCATTCTAGATTGGTTACCTGATGATTATCATAAATTGTCCAATATCTTGCAACAATACCGAAAAGCACTAAATAGCTATACCAAGGAGCAACCAATATTTATTATTTTATTAATTTTTTATTTTTTATTTTGGGGTGAAGTTTTTTCAAAATATATCGAAAAAACTGTTATTTTCATTGTCAGGGGGCAAACGTTCGTCGATTTATGATACAGGAACATGAGGTTATAAAAATGTCATAACCCTAATGTACATAGCCCGTTTCAAATGCGATCCGCTGCAAGTCGCAACCACCATCGCGTCATTATGTTTTACGGTGTTCAAGAATAACTTCATGCCTAAAGACACCTTAGCCATTATTTACCGAAACAAACCCTGCAGTTACGGACACAAGGCTATTTACTGGCTCATACACCTACAGCAACAGACAGGTGTATATATAAAGCATGCCAGCAACGCGGGTGAAGTACCCATTAAGATTAATGGACGTGTTTTTTGGGTTGATGGGTTAAGTGAAAACCGTGTCACTGTTGTGAAGACTGTGTACTCCTGTAACGGATGCTGGTGGCATGGATGCCCCCGTCCTGAGTGCGGAATCGCCGGAGATATCCACGGTAGATCTCCTGCCGACTGTCTTGCATGGACCCGCACCCGCGATCAACTTATAGGATCACAGTTCACTCACAAAGTCTTGTGGGAGCATGAATATGATGCACGGATGGAGACAGACGAGGTGTACCGTGAGGAAATAAACACGATCAAGCGTTCAATGGTGCTGGATCCTCTCAAATGTGGTGATAGCTTGTTTGGAGGACGTACAAATCCATTCAGACTATACTTTCCACCTACGGAGGGCGTGAAGCTCCATTACTACGATTTCTGTTCTTTATACCCATACGTGATGAAGAACAATCCGTACCCCGTGGGCGCTCCTGAGAAACTGGTGGGACCTAACCTGCCCTCCATCAATGAATTTTCAAGAAATTTGAATGATCGTTACTTTGGGCTCTCTTTCGTAGACGTACCCCCCACGCAATTTATGGATGCCAATCTTACCTGTCGTTATCGACGACAAGCTCATGTTTCCCCTGTGCGTGAAGTGCGCGGAAGAGGATAACGGCGATTGTAACCATATACCCCACCAGCGTAAGATCAGAGGCGTATATACAAGTCCTGAGCTGGCCCTAGCCGTACGCCATGGTTATAGAATACTGAAGATACATGAGGTGTGGAGGTTTCAGAAGCTACCCAACCTTTTCACACCATATATAAACGCCTTTTTGAAGGATAAGGTTGAGGCATCAGGGTATCCGCGAGGAGTTGATACCGAAGATGAAAAGTCTGCCTATATTCAACGTTACCGCGACCGCGAAGGTATACAACTTGATCGTGCCCAAATTGCAAAGAATCCTGGCAAGCGCTTTAGTGCAAAGTTGTGTCTAAACAGTCTATGGGGAAAATTTGCGCAGAATACCGGCAAAGGGAACATTCATTTGGCACAAAGTTATAGTGATGTCTGGGATTATGCCAATGCTCCCGATAAAGAGGTCATGGAGATCGTGAATGTAGGTAATACTTACATAATAAAGTACAACAACACTGAATTGGCCACAGATACCTCAAGGGTTACAAACATACCTGTGGCCAGCTTCACAACAGCCTACGCCCGTATAAAACTTTGGGGTCTATTGCATTCTCTTGGGCGGAGAGTATTGTATGCCGATACAGATAGCGTGATATTCACAGAGAGGGAGGGTGAATACATGCCCGCTATTGGGGAGTTCCTCGGCGAGCTCACTGATGAGATCAAGGATGAGTATGGGGACAACGCATACGCCGACTCTTTTGTCTCAACAGGACCTAAAACTTATGGGGTACGGGTCAGGGTGGGGGAGGATATGAAATATATCGTGAAGGCAAAGGGTATTACGCTCAACCATGCGAATCGGCGGGTTGTTAACTTTGAATCGTTGAAGGATCTAGTGTGTTTGGACGATGATGAGGGCGAACGACCTCCCCAACTAATTGTAGGCACCCACAATTTTCGGGCGCAGAAGCTGGGGGGCGTGAAGGAACTTAGGGGTACGAAGGTGTGCCGTAACACCTATAGGAAACGTTACCAGTTACCTGGTACCTATGATACCGTACCCTTTGGATACCATAACGTTTGATGCTTCTATTGTTAACTGACACGTATTTGTATTTGTCTTGTATATATATAATCTTGATGTATCTAGATTTATTACACGTATTTGTAAATATATATATAACTTGAATATCTCGTTTATTAAATCGTATTTGTAAATATATATAACTTGAATATCTCGTTTATTAAATAAATCATGTTTCAATTAGCGTTTCACTTTCTCCGTGTGTGTGTGTGTGTGTGTGTGCGCAGGTGAAAGTTCTAAGCTCCGCCCACTGTAAGATCAGCAACGTGAGTCATGCTACTATCTGGGAGTCCCTGCGTGGTCAGTCGACTGCAGTAAGCCCTTGAGATCAGACGTGTATTCGCCAGCGTAGAAGAAAAAAAGGAATCAGACGTGTATTCAAATGGCTACCTTTAATATTGCTTGTACAACGTTTATGAAATGGTATTCAGCAAAGTGCCAGGATGTGGTGGATACCGAAAAACTTCCTATTCCCCCCTCCTATGCCTCTTTTAAAACCACATTGGATTGTGCGAAGTTGCAAGATGTACAAATACTCTACGGATGTTCTGGTGAGACCGTTGAAGGCTTTCGTTGCACAGACGATGTGCTGAAGTATGCTGTAGAGCTAAACTTTATAAAGTCTCACATATACCGTGAAGTAAAAGAAACAACGCGTGCAGAAGAGAAGCAGCAGGTATGGATAATGAGTCTTGCGGATGGGTGGTGTGACAAGCGGTATTACGTCATGCTACACCATGTCGATTACTCATACCCTACGACTGAAAATGTGAATCTCGTGATCATGGACAATCTTAAGTATTTTTATCACTATATTAATGTATATCATGATGAGGTTCGTAGTGAGGTTGTGGCTAGTGCCCTGCGTGAGTTTTTAACAGACTTTAGAGACGAGTATCGTTTGATGGGCAGAAAGGAAAAATATGAGCATATGTTCCTCTCAAATAGTGCGCCGGAGTGTGAAGATGTTTAGTAAAACATAAAATGTGCCTAGTTCGTGAAAATTATCCTGAGGAAACTGTCTGGTGCGTAGTCTGGTAGTGATAAAACCGAAATTAATTCTTGTACCGGAAAAACACCTACCCAATATGTACAACAATTCGATTATGGTGCGACTCGCGGATCATACGAGTTCGAACAACCCCATTCACGTATCATCGAGTCAGCCGCCGCTCGAACCGTTCCTGCCTACCTGCGTGCCTCACACGGCTCATAGTTATCTCAGAGCTTGAACCGAGTGGACGTGCGCTCCTCGAATACGATGGAACTTCCTTTGAGCAGCATTCTCAACGCCTCGTACGATGTGTCCGTGACGAAATCGTTGCGCGTGTTCAGGCGTAAATCCGGTACCGTTAGCTATGTACTGGAAACGGAATGTAGACAAACAAACAAACGGGTTTATTTAAGTGTCGAGGAGATGAATAGAATCTTCGTGATAGTTGAGAAGTGGAGTGAAGATCGTTATAAAATACCTGCTAACGTAGGTACAAGAAGAGAGCAGATTAGTGACGCACCCTCATACGCCGTTGTATGTACGTTGTGTATAAATAACGATCGGCCGTGCATTGATATACGGCTGATGTGGAAGAATGCTTCTGATAATAACGCTCTTGTTCCTACGCGAAACCGTTTCATCCTCGACAGAATGTTTGAAATCGTCGGATTCCGCAAGCTGAAACCTATATTAGACGCGCGTGTTACGGATATGCTTTATTTTGATACAGTACTTGAATACGCATACACCGCTCTGCTCGATGGGTTTACCGAGTGTAGGGCTGAACAAGGTGAGAATGGTCTAGAGCTGGACGTTTATTTAAAAAGTTTAGACTCTTTGAAATACCATGAACTTTGGTACAAAGCAATTGATCGGTACAAGGCTGAGCTCACCTACACCGTTCACCCTGAAGAACTATTTCTTTATATAACGCGCAGTTGTCGTAACGATTTAGAAGATTATTTCAATTGCCGCTATGTTGAGTGAAGATGAGTTCACGATTGAAAAGCTCGAGTCGGTAGAAATAAACCCTCGATTGGAAAAGCGTGTTTATAAACTTGTGTTTAATAATGTAGCTAACGATGAACTCTTTGTGCGTGCTTTTGATTGTATTCTAGACGTATTTAAAGATGACTTACCAACCGGTTGTAAAGTGGGAACAAAAATAGTACTGAACGATATGAAAGCCCTTCATATCGAATACAGGTTTCCCTATACTTTAAGCGGTGAAATATTATTAAACCGCATATACTGCGTAATGCAGAGCAATAATGATGTAATTGTAAACTCGATTAAGTGCGAGTTTAGTATTTTGAAAAAAAAGTGAAATGTATTTATATATTTGCGTGATATTTCTCCTGTACTGTTATATTGAAGGATTATATGCATATTTCTATTATTATTGAAATGTATATTTATTTCTATATATCTCATAATTGTGTGTGTGTATTTTTTGATTATATGCATATTCCTCAATTATTATTGAAATGTATATTTATTTCTATATATCTCCATAATTGTGTGTGTGTATATTTTTTTATTATATGCATATTCCTCAATTATTATTGAAATGTATATTTATTTTCTATATATCTCCATAATGTGTGTGTGTGTGTGTATATTTCTTATTATTGAAATGTATATTTATTTTCTATATATTTATAATAAACAGAATGATGCAATGTTGTTTTACTTAATTCTTTTGGATAATTATATCATGTTACGCCTTCTAAACCTACTAGCGGAATTCTAAACCAACTAAATAAATGGTACAATCGGGCAACTGTGTACCTGAGCAATGGTATCTGATGGAACGAAATCTTTTAATTGTTTAGTGAGACAACTCACCATAATAATGCTAAAAAGTGGTATCTGGCAACTCAGCCTGAATACATGGCGCTATCTGGCAACTCAAGCCATTTACGCCTTCTAAGCCAACTTGCTGATTAGGAGTCTATAATAATGTATACAATGGTATCTGGCAATAATAATGCTAAAAAGTGGTATCTGGCAACTCTAGCCATTTACGCCTTCTAAGCCAACTGGCTGATTAGGAGTCTATAATAATGTATACAATGGTATCTGGCAACTCAGTCTTCGATTAGAATTAATTAATTAAATATATAGCACAAACTGGCAACTGAATACATGGCGCTATCTGGCAACTCAAGCCATTTACGCCTTCTAAGCCAACTGGCTGATTAGGAGCCTATAAAACAACGCCTACTCGGCTGAAGTCTTAATATGCACTTGGCTCCTGCCAGGTGAACACCTCTCCTCCTTTCTCTCCTTCTTTCTCTTGGGGGATAACGCCGCCTCCAAGACCCCCCTTGTTGCACCTGCAGCATCCCCCACCCCCCTTTGGGAGATTTTTGCAACACCCCCCTTTGCAACATTGCAACATTACGTAATAAATTGCAACATTCCTGCACTCTCCCCTTTTGCGGCTATACTACTCACACAAACCAAACAAACAATATACCCACTAAACGTCTTCAGCAAGCAACCACATCTACAGCCACAAGTTCATATGACCTTGTTATCACTTTTAAAGTTGGAGGAAACGCCACCATATGTCCCACTTTCATCTTCTGGCATTGCTCACATGTCCTACATACATCACGAACTACCATACTTAACGTCGGATGCCATATATACCTGCCCACTAAATCACACAATTTGTCCCTTCCAACATGCGCGAGACACACATGAAAAGTCACAACTATATGTACTAGCAATTGAAAATCCACTACTGCAGCCCACATTTTCTTTTTCTCATCCCACCTCACCAAAACATTTTGAATTACACTCAGATGTGGTCTATGGGGCACATACTCTCTAAATTTTTTATTATTACAGTCCATTTCTTCTCCACTCAGAACCCTTTTTCGAATTTCATTTAAAACTTTTACCCTACTTTGCAAATTATCAACTTCATTCAAAGGTAAAAAGTTCTCCCATAACTAACGCAGTGTTTCCTTCTCATTATATTCCAAATGAACACTCCAGATGTTAATTGACGATTCATTTCCATAACTAACTGTAACGTTTCTGAAATCTAATACTGTATCAGTTCTCTCCAAGTAGTTGATACCCAGTAAAAAACATACTGGTATAATAGTATCTTTCACAATCGCAAAAGGAAACTCATACTCGCCACACGCATTCTTAACTTTAAGTTTCACCAGTCTTGACACATTGAATTTCGCACCAAGCCCTTGTAAACTGGCACACACTTCTTCAATTTTTACTTCTACCCCTTTATCACACAAATGCTTAATCACACTCTCTCTCACTAAACATACTACAGCTCCCATGTCCAGAAACGCACAAAACTTGTATCTTTCTACAGTGATCCATGACCAATTTAGGCCTGTTCAAAAATCAACTTTTTCTTATTTTCATAGGTTTCTGTACATTTTCCCATGCTTTTTGACCTGAAAAAGCCGAAAATCACAACTATTTTGACCTAGGATGTTGGGAAGCATTGCCGCATGGAGCTTTAAATTTTCTGCCTTGAAATCGGCCAAAGCGCCAATTCCGGGGTCCCTTGAATTATGTTTTGCACTTTAACTTTTGATCTAAACAAGATAGAGTAACAAATTAGGTATCAAATGAAAGAGCATAAAATTAATAAATAATAATAATAATAATAATAATAATAATAATAATAATAATAAATAAATAATAATTAATAATAATAATAATAATAAATAAATAATAATTAATAATAATAATAATAATAATAATAATCTATCATTTTTCAGGAAACAACAGAAACTCAATCAGAATCTAGAAAACCATCTACAAGTTACAACTTCACAATGGCTAAGCAAGGAGCTGAGGGAGCTCCGTGGGCGCACAGTTGATATCTCAGAACCTCCACGTACTGTCCACAGGCAGGTGTCAACTGGGCCATCTACCAGATCTCTCACTGAAACTTTCCTGGTTGGATACCCTTCAGCTTTTATCAGTGGTTCCCAGCTTCCCACCAACAGACAGGCGTTCCAGTATTTCCTTAATCTTCAGAATTTACCGGAAAATGCAGGGAGGCCCATGGTTCAAGACCTTGCATATGAAACAGTTGAATCTATCATCCCATTCTGGCAGATGGCTAGGATCAAGACAATGACCAAGTACAACGCAATGAAGCTCTTCATGAAACTACATGAGAAACATCGTGCTCTGGTGAAAAGCAAAGGAAGAGCAAGTAATTCTGGAGGAAAAAGAGGAGCATTTGTGCTGGAATTAGACAGCCTGTTCGATATAGGAGCTCCAGATGCAATCCAAGAAATACAGAACAACAGACTGTTATCCAGAGAGAAGAAAGATGAGGATATCAGGTTCTACGAAGACCAAAAGACTGAGAGGAAAGGTCATATGTCTGGTCATGACAAGATTTTTGAGACAAGATCCCTGCAGCAAGCAGCGAGGAATGAAAGACTGCAGCATAGACAAGAACAAGGTAAAACTAATTACTTTGAACGTCAAAAAAGTTTTAAGTTTTACTCCATTGCGATATTTAGCATGTACTTAACAATTACTGTCTTAACATGTTGTACTATTTTACAGCTGCAGCAGAACAAGAGGCAGTTGTTCATGTGGATGACATTACCTGGGGTGACTCAACTGACAACGACGCTAACACAGAGGACATGGATTACCATCAGCCTCGTCCTGGATGTTCTCACCATCAAGACACTGTGACTAGTGTGACTTTGACGTTTCCAAGGAAGGTCATGGAATGTGATGTCATCTGCAATACAGCTGATCGTCTTGGTTTATCAGACAATCAAGTTACTGCCATGGTTTCTGCCACCTTGAAAGCTGGAGGGGCTGATCTGGATAACTTCGTCATCTCAACCTCAACAACACGTCGCAACAGAATGCTGTCCAGGTATAATATCAGCCAGAGTCACATGTCCAAGTTTTGTGAAAACCCCCCACAGTACGCTGCCTTACACTGGGATGGAAAGTTGCTCAAAGATGTCTTGGGCAGTGAACCTGGAAGTACCTCAGAGACTTTAACTGTGCTAGTGTCTGGTCCACCTTCATACACTGAAGGAAAGTTATTGGGAGTACCTGTCATCGACAATTCTTCTGGCACAGCTCAGGCTGAGGCTTCAATGGATTTACTGGAGACATGGGAACTTACGGATAATGTTACTGCCCTTGTTTTTGACACTACATCCAGTAGCAGTGGAGTTCACAGAGGAGCTGCCAAACTGCTAGAGAAAATGCTGAACAAAAAGGTGTTTTATCTGGCCTGTCGACATCACATCCTGGAAATCCTAGTAGGAGCAGTTTGGGAGAAGCTGTTTGGGAAGGTGAAGGGGCCAGATAACCCCTGGTTTGAGCATCTGAAGGATGTTTGGACGGACTTGTCCAAGGAAAACCCAAAGATGCTGGCTATCAACAGCAAATGGCTGAAGGAAAAGAAGAAGAACAGTGAAGAAATACTCCAAGACATTCTAACAGCAGAAAGGCTTCCAAGAGCCGACTACAGGGAAATGGCTGAACTGACAGTCATTGTTCTTGGAGGAACGCCTCCTCGAGGTATTCACTGGAGTCGACCAGGCGCCATTCATCAGGCCAGATGGATGGCCAGAAACCTGTACTCCATGAAAATGCTGATGTTTGCAGATCAACTTGAGTACGACGAAGACACTGTATCAAAGCTGGAAAGACTCAACACCTTCCTTGCGCTGTTCTACACTCCTGTATGGATGATGTCAATGTCTGCTGCAGATGCTCCGTGAATGATCTAAGTCTAATCCAGGACATGTTGAAGTACAAGAAAACTGACCCAGAGCTTGCTGATGCAGTACTTAATAAGATGGAAAACCACAAATGGTACCTGACGCAGGAAGTCGTGCCATTTGCCCTGTTCAGCAGTAGATTGAGTGACACATTGAAGCACGACATTGCTGCCCAGTTACATGCTACTGAGAAGCCAGACAGCTTCAGAACAGGAAAGCCTCTATTCCAGAGAGTCACAGCTAAGACCACCCTGGTTGATCTCATTGGCCCAGAATCACATTTCCTGCTGGACACACTGAACATTGGATCCGAGTGGCTTCTGGAACCTGTCACGTCTTGGCCACAGAATGAGGACTACAGAAAAGCGTTGGACTATGTTAAGAATCTGAAAGCGGTGAATGACATTGCTGAACGTGGTGTCAAGATGATGAGCGACTTTGCAAATGTCATAACAACAGATGCCAAGCAAAGGGACTATCTCCTTCAAGCTGTGGATTTCAACAGACGCCGCTTTGACAGCTTCAAGAAACAAACTCTCAACAACTGACTGTGTAAATGTCATTATGAAATTAATCATCATGTAATGCTTTCACTTCTTGATCGATTAGACTTGTGACAAAATGTTAATCTCAAATTTGTGTCATGAATAAGGCGCCTTGTCTGCCTTGAGTGTGAGAAAACGAATTTTGTGATATTTCTGAAATCTTTGTATGTACCAATGTGCCATTTCTTGTTCCAAGACTATCATAATTGTATAAGTTAGAAAGAGGATTAAAAACACTTTAAATTGGTGCCTATTTTGTTGCTCTATCTTGTTTAGATAAAAAGTTATAGTGCAAAACATGATTCAAGGGATCCCGGAACTGGTGCTTTTGGCCGATTTCAAGGCAGAAAAATTAAAGCTCCATGCGGCAATGCTTCCCAACAACCTAGGTCAAAATGGTTGTGATTTTCGTCCTTTTCAGATCAAAAAGCATGGGAAAACGTACAGAAACCTATGAAAATAAGAAAAAGTTGATTTTTGAACAGGGCTAATGACCATGCTACTGGACCACCTTCATGGCCACAAGATTCCAACTCTCTCTCTCTCTCATGTCCAACTTCTTTCATAAATAAATTTAATGGCATTAAATCTTCCTTCAATTCTCCTCTTTCCATATCCCTTTTACTCATTTCTACTTCCTTCTGATCTACATGCCCTACCATTTCTACATCTTTCCTAAACTCGCTCATCTTCTTTACAGGATTAAAGTGAATTCCTCCCAAACTCTGCAAATGGACTTCTTTCAACCCTTCCTCTCCTTTAACATGAAATCCAATGTACGTAACTGAACATTCAGGTATAAAATGAACCCAAATCTTAACTCTAAACATATCACTGACCATAAGTAAAACTTTTATGTCTGGCATTACTCTGACATCTTTCATGTGTTTCAATTCTTTCAAACTCCTACCACCTTTATTCAACTTGTACAATTTAGCATGCTTCAGCGGCTCATCCACCACTTTTTCTCTAAATTCTTGCAAACTCTCAGGCACTCCTTCAATCTGTTGCTCGTTCAAAACTATCTTCAAACTTTCAAACATAGACTGCGTTCCACCGGCCACTTCCTTAATTACTTCTAAACCTTTTGGCAGCTCATTCCTCAATTCAACCTCACACCATTCATCTCTAGTCCAATGATTCTGCTGTCGAGACATCGCATCAGCACATACATTACTCTTACCTTCAATATATCGCACTTCAAAAGTATATTCGCTCAAATCATCCATCGTACGGGCAAGCCTGCTGTCAATCATTTTCATACTAGTCAAATAAATCAACGGCCTATGATCAGTATACAATATAAATTTGCGCCGAAGTAAGAATGGTCTAAAGAATTTTGCTGCCCACCTCATCGCCGCCAATTCACGTTCTATCACTGAGTAGCTTCGCTCCGCTCTATTAAATGTAGTAGATGCATACGAGATAACTCTGTCTATACCCTCCTGCTTTTGAACCAAACACGCACCCGCACCGACACTTGACGCATCCACGAATAACTCCAACATATCAGCATTCTCAGAATAGTCTGGAAACGTTAACATAATATCCCCATACATAGCCTTTTTTAACACCTCAAACGCATTCACACGCTCTTCTGTCCAAACTACTTTATCTTTCCTTTTACCTGCAGTTAACCGAGACAGAGGTTCTGCTATTTCGGAACAATGGGGTATAAATTTTCGTTGAAAATTTACTAACCCTAAAAGCTCTCACCCCTCCCACATCAAGTGGTCTTCCAAAATTAATCACCTGCTGTACATACTCAGGCTTTTTACTCAGTCCTTTACTACTCACGATATGACCTAAAAAGGGCACTTCCTCACTCATCCACTTACATTTAACAGGCTTTATTTTCATACCAGCATCCAACAACCTTTGCAAAACCAGCTCTAGTAACTTTATATGCTCATCAACACTTCGCTCCATTATCAATACGGTACGTCATCAAGGTACACAATAACTTTCGTCCATGTAAAACCATCTAACACTCTTTGCATTTCTCTTTGAAAGGCGGAAGGCGCTGTTTTCAACCCAAATGAAACCGACTTGAACCGGTACTGCCCATGCTCAGTTATAAATGCAGTGAAATCCCGACTGCTCTCCTCCAATGGCATTTGATAGTATCCACGCACGAGATCTAATGATGTAAAATATTTCATACCATGCATGCTAAAGACCAAATCTTGCAAATTAGGCATAGGAAATTTATCATCTTTCGTTACCGCATTCACTCTCCTATAACACAGCTCAACAAAAAATTTTTTTTGTTTCGTTGCCAAGGAAATTCGTACGAATTTAGGGTATTTTGGGGTTGCTGAATTCCAAAATGAAAGTAGTTTTTCCGATTTGGCTCTAGTTCTTGAGATAATGAATACCCTCAATTAATAGGAAACGTAACCATAACGCGTGCGTCTGTCAAAGCAAGCATCTGAACTTTTAGCATCCAGACTAAAAGAAAAGAACTGTCTACAGCCAGAAGCTAAAATAACAGGTTATCGGACAAGAAAGGCGGGACTTCTTCTTTACTTCAGCCAAGATGAAGAACTTGTATACTGTACTGCAATAACATCCCTGGACTTGTTCTTGAAATGGGACTGGAATATCGACCAGGAGATTGGCGGCTTTTTATAGACAGCTCCAGTAGAAGCTTGAAATGTGTTTTATTGCACAATGTTAACCGATATGCATCTCTTCCAATTGCTCACTCAACAAAATTTAAAGAAGAATATGAAAATATCAAAATGGTCCTGCAGAAACTCTGCTATCATGAGCACCAGATGCCTATTTGTGTTGATCTAAAGATGGTAAACTTCTTGCTTGGGCAGCAAAGTGGATATACGAAGTACCCTTGTTTCATCTGTTATGGGATAGTAGGGCAAGGCAAGATCATTGGAAAAAAGTGACATGGCCTTCAAGAGAAAACATGACTGTAGGTGCAGCGAACATCATTAACGAGCCTTTGGTTGACAGGGAAAAAATCATCCTCCCACCACTTCATATCAAGCTGGGACTAATGAAACATTTGTTAAGGCCTTGGACAAAGATGGCGATTGCTTCAAATACATTTGTAGATCGTTCCCTGGACTAAGTATGGAAAAACTAAAAGCTGGAATCTTTGATGGCCCTCAAATCCGTACACTTATCAAGGATTCTAATTTCACAAAATTTATGAATGGTGTTGAAGCTTCTGCCTGGTGCAGTTATGTCTCAGTTGTCAAGAACTTCTTGGGTAACCACAAAGCAGACAATTATGAAGAACTGGTGCAAAACATGCTCACAAACTTTGAAAAGTTGGGTACTAATATGAGCATAAAGGTACACTTTCTCCATAGCCACTTACACAGATTTCCGGATAATCTTGGTGATTTTAGCGAGGAACAAGGGGAGAGGTTTCATCAAGATATCAAGGTGATGGAGGAAAGGTATCAAGGCAGATGGGACAGACACATGATGGCAGACTATTGCTGGAACCTCCAACGTGATTGTCCTGATAACCCACATAAAGAGAATCGTACAAACAGAGATTTACTATACATTAATTGTAATTATGCGAATCAGCTTACTGTGTTTATCTGTTATTATACCGAATAAAATGCCATTATGTATTTCAAGTGTTTACTTTTGTATGATTTGAGACAATTTCAATGCGATTTGTAAGTAGGCTCCGCCTGAACATTAAATTTTTTGCATTTTTACGTGTTTCAATGGGGTACCAATTATCTCATAAATTAGAGCCAATCTAGCAAAACCGATGTCATATTCGGAATCAGCACAACAAAGTTACCCCAAAATCACTCTAATACAGGGTGGGGCACGGGAACCAAGTGTTTTTGGAATAATCAGGAAAATGATATTTATTTTTGTAAAGAAAATATATTGGTAGAACAACATTTGTAAGAACATAGCATTTCATGTCATAATAATCATGTACCGAAAATTATATCTGGCATATGATGTCCTTGGCCGTCGACGCATTGTTGAAGGCGTTTACGAAAATTGGCCTCCACTCTTCCCAGCAGGTCTCTGTTGATTTGGATGATTTGTTGACGGATCGCTTCCTTCAATGCATCTAATGTACGGGGCTTGTCCTCGTAGACACGTGACTTGAGGTACCCCCATAGAAAGAAGTCACATGTGGACAAGTCAGGGACCGAGGGGGCCATGCAATGTCACCAAATCTCGAAATGAGATGGTTGGGAAACAGGGGGCGAAGAGCAGCCATTGACGCTCTGGCGGTGTGTGGCGTGGCCCCATCTTGCTGAAACCACAAATGTCGACGAGCAATACGCCTTCTTCGTAACTCAGGGATGAAAAAGGTGTTCACCATCTCAATGTAACGCCCAGATGTTATGGTAACGGTAACCCCATTTTGTTCGAAGAAATAGGGACCGATGACGCCAAACTTTCCCACCGCGCACCAAACTGTAACCTTAGGGCTATGCAGCGGTTTTTCATGGAGTTGTCGCGGATTTTCAGCAGCCCAATACCGACAGTTTTGATTGTTGACGGCCCCATTAAGGTGGAAATGGGCTTCATCACTCATTACCACCATCATGTTTTCATTCTGCTCATAAAGTGCAAGCATTTCCTGTGCAAAATTCAGTCGTTGGGGGCAATCGTTTACATTCAATTCCTGCACCATCGCTAACTTGTATGGGTGAAAATGTAATTCTTCATGCAAAATCCGTCTAACAGTACGATTGCTGATTCCGAGTGCAGCTGAATGTCTCCGAGCAGAGCGGCCTGGGCTTTGCAACATCGCTTGTCTGACCCTTTCAACGTTCTCTGGAGTACGCACAGTGCGTTGCGGCCCCTTCGGTTTTGTTTTCATTATTGAGCCTCCTGTTCGAAGATTGTTAACCCAACGTAAGATTGTGTCACGAGCGGGAACAGAGTCATTTCGATGAATGTTGAATCTGCGGCGAAACGCACGCTGAACTGCTGTCACTGACTCGCCACTCCTAACAAAATGATCATACGCGAACATGCGGTGTTCTAACGTCCACTGCTCCATGATGGCACCTGAAAGATGAAGGTGAGTGTTAGTTAAAGTTAAATGCTATGAACCCAGAAATGGAATGCTACCTACCGCACGCCCCTCCCATTCCTAATGGCCGATTACTAGCTATTCAAAAAACACTTGATTCCCGTGCCCCACGCTATATGATTGGCAATAAAATGAGTGTTGACCAGTGTAATCAATAAACAATCTAACCGACCCATCCTTCTTTCGCACAGACACCACAGGTGAACTCCATGCAGACTTACTAGGCTCAATTATATCAAGCATACATAATTCTTTACACTGGCGTTCTATCTCCAAACTAGTTTCCCGATCAAATCTTCTAGGACGTTGACATAATGGCGTATAATCGTACAACTCTATCTTATGTGAAGTCAAAGCAGCACGTCTTACATCACTATCACCCTTACTCAACATCTCCTTGTTCTTCCATATTACTCGCTCCAACTTTTCACTCTCATCTTTACTCAATCCCTCCGGCAATAGCACCTCTTTCATCATTTCCTCTTTACGCCAGTCACTCGCCTCATTTTCACCAGACACTACATTATGCACCAAAGTCCCTATATGCACGTTAGTCTCATCATTCTCAACCACCACAATTTCATCCTCGTATACCATTGAACATGCAAATCCTAGTCTTATTCCCTCCTTTAGTTTTACTTCTTTCGAGGAATTACACTGAACTAATACTTTATTTTCCGCACTATCTCAGTCAATTAACCCAGGCCACAATTCAATTTTCACCTTTAACTCTGGATCTACAAATTCATCTAAAACCAAGACATTTTCTTCATTCCTTACACAGGACACGCATTTCCTCCTAGCCTTAACGACATCGCACGATACCTTAACTTTAACCAAATTCCAATTTTTCTTATCTAACACTACACTCTCTGCAACGTACACTGGTATCTTTGATACTACCCTAACGCATCTGTTCTGTTCATTATTGAAATAAAATTCGTCTGTTTTCCACTGGGGCCAGTACGTTTTATACATCTCTTCCTCGCATAAATTATTAAACCCTTACTAACAAAAAAGTTTTTACCCAGGATGATCTCATATGGAGAATTATTTACCACATAAAAATCACACATACCGAAATCAATACCGTGAATTACCACCTACGCAGTCAACATACCCTTTCCAACCAACCGATCTCCTTCTCCAATACCTTTCAACCTAATGTGCACACAGTCATCAATCTCAAAGTTAGACATACGAGAAACAACATCCCTGCTAATGAGACAAAACTGCGCACCTGAATCCAACATCGCTTCAGTTTCCGTACAATTCAGTTCCACTGGTACCTTCCACAGTTTTCCACTCTTCAAACCTACGCATTCATTAGCCAAGTACACAATCGTATTTTCCACCATTCGCTCTCTTTCGTCTTTTTTTTCACGCTGCGGTAATGGACTACGTTGCCCACACTGAACATCCGCGGTCCATTCACTGGCATTTGGGTCAAGGTCAGAATTATTAACAATTCGTTCCCATTCTAACATTTCCGTGCGGGGAACGTCACACGACTCGTACATTTCACTCACACGTTCATTATTCACTCGCTCCGGTCGTGTTCCCTCCAGACCGGAGCTTCCAATTTTAATTTCTGCTTGTGCTCCACTCACATTATTCGCTCCCATCTGTCCAGGCTCACCAATGGTTTCTCTATCCTTACCAATCTGATTTCTTTGTCTTATCTGAGCAATCACCGGACAACTAATCGCACGATGCCCTGGATCATTACACCCATAACATAAGACCACTCTTTCAGCTCCACTCTCACCCCTAGCACTCTCTACGTCACGCTTTTTATCACACATACTAGCTCTGTGTCCCTGGCTACCACACAACAAACACAAACCTTTCATTTTCCAGCAGTCTTTCATAACATGTCCACTTTTCTTACAATACTTGCACTGCAAATCCCTCTTAGCTTGCACATTCTTAGCAGCAGATGGTTGGCCTTGGTAAGCCACCTGCTGTTGTCCGAACTGGCAATCCCCTTGTTGGAGTCTATCCTGTTGCAATACACGGCTATACGAGCATGAAGCGCCAGCTTGTCCTTCCTGTGCAAACGCCCATACCGGTAACGGGAGTACCTCTTCCTGCACATCATATCCCCTATAGCATCATCGTCTAATGCCCATGAAACTATATCTCTCCATCTTAGCTTTTTACCTTCTACATCTCGACCCATTTGCGCTCTAAATCTCCTTGCCGTCTCTGGAGGGATCGTAGCCATGAATTGTTCTTTCAAGGCCTGTTTATCTCTCTCCCCCTCAGGCACTGCTGCTTCATAGAGTGTTTGGAGCCGGAGCGCATATTCACCCAGCTTTTCATTCTCTCTCATACTTGCTGTCCAAAATTCACGTTGAGTTACAACTTTACTATCCTGTCGTTCTTCACTACACCAACTTTTAATTCTAGACACAACTGTTTCATATTTAACACCCGGCTTATATACACTAAAATACACACGTCTCGCATGGCCATCCAAGAAATTTCTAAGTTCCACTGCCCATCTATTCTTATCACTTCCAAACTGCTCACTTGCATACCTCTCAAAGTCTTCCAGAAAGTGTTCTACCTTTTGCACACGATCCAAACCATAAGGCCAAGGCTTCGAAGCCTTAATACGCTCACGTTCATACTTAGTTTTCTTCATCAATAGTTTCTCACTCTCAATTGCTATCAACACCATCCACCCTGCATCCGCTGCACAAACACCCTTATCTCTCATGGCATAAAAATCTTCCAAACACACGTTCATTCTGGGCAAGGGAGTCTCCTCATTCGAAAAATCTGAACTAGAACTTCCATCCACTGTGTACTTTCTACACTTAACTTCTCTATCACTTCTTCCAAACTTACTTTCACAATCACGCTTAGCCTTATTTCTCAGTCTCCTTTTCCTTTTACTTTGCACCTCTTTCAATTCACCAGGACTTTCGCAATCATACTCAGATTTGTCGCTTTCAGAGTAATAAGCAACCTTCTTCTCCAAACGCCTTGGCAAGTGCACCCGTCCCACTTCAACCAATTTCTTACTCACATACCGTTCCTCCATTTTACGCATGCGCTCAAAGAAAGCTTTCAGTTTCACATCTTTACCTTCAGTTCCTTCTTCATTCAGCAATTCTTGTACAGAACTCTCTTTTGCAGTCATCGCACCATCAAGCTCATTTAAACCCTCACTTGCCTTCAATCTAACCGACTGCCGCCACTTCTCATCCGCAGTTATGTCTCCTAACGCTCCTTCTTCAACCATCCTAAACAATATGATTAAATGAAGCTTTCAGAACTAGAACAAAATCAAATTATAAAAAATTAAAAGAAAAGTACATAAAATGAAACCAAAACCGAACGGTATAACAAATTGAGTAAATGGGAAAAAAAAAATCTTAGCTGGGGATGCCAACTGTTACCGTGACCAGGATTCCACAACCGAATATACAGGGTGTTTGAAAACTTTCTGTACAAATTGTAATGGGGGATAGGCAACACCAAGACAAACCCTTTTCGTCTATAAGTGTATGTCCGCTGACGTCACCATTCGGCGCGAGAGGGCGCCGCTGCAATTGGGTAAAAGGTGAAATGGGCTAGACTCGCGCTTGCCGCGGGCATTCTTAAATCGGACGTAGTACGCGTAACATGGAGCGCTTCACGACTGCTGAGATGGCTGACATGGAAGAAGAAATCCTACGGCGATTTGAGGACAATCCAAGCGCAAGCACGCGAGGTGTTGCACGTATCCTCGGTGTGAACCACGACCTGGTCTGGAGAGTGTTGCACGAGCAGCAGTTACATCCGTTTCATCGTCAGAGCGTCCAGGCATTACAACCTCGGGATTACCCTCTTCGTGTGGAATTCGCACGCTGGTTTCTGCAGCAGACAGCGGTGCAGCCTAATTTTCCGGCTTATGTGCTGTTCTCAGATGAGGCCTGTTTCACACGTGAGGGTGTGTTTAACATGCACAATTCTCACGTGTGGGCGCACGCAAATCCACATGCTACACGGGTGCATGCTCATCAAGAACGGTTCGCCGTCAATGTTTGGGCGGGTATCGTCCATGGCAAGTTGATTGGGCCGTACCTGCTGCCTGCCGACTCGACGTCAGGAGTGCGCACGTTTCTCTCCCGACCAGTGTCATGCATGTTTGCATGGAATGTTCCAGTTTCTCGCAGTCGCCGATGCAAATGCGCAAACGTTTGGTGGTTTGGCACACGTCTGTTTGGGAAGCGCTGTCGGTACAACCTCACAGCAGCTCTTCCGTTTCCATTGGCAGCCCCATACACCATATGCATGTCAGCCATCTCAGCAGTCGTGAAGCGCTCCATGTTACGCGTACTACGTCCGATTTAAGAATGCCCGCGGCAAGCGCGAGTCTAGCCCACTTCACCTTTTAGCCAATTGCAGCGGCGCCCTCTCGCGCCGAATGGTGACGTCAGCGGACATACACTTATAGACAAAAAGGGTTTGTCTTGGTGTTGCCTATCCCCCATTACAATTTGTACAGAACGTTTTCAAACACCCTGTATATATGTCCCCTTTACAGCGCGAGGCCGTCCCAGCCAGGAACAGTAAAACATTAGATTACAAAACTATATATTAATATATACAAAGCAAATCAGGCTGCCTACACAAGTCATCATTACCCTAACCTAAAGTTAAACTTAACCTAAACTTAACTTAACCTAAACCTACAATATTTAATACTTAAATCACTGGCACTTATAAAAAAATGGGGTTTATTCAGGGCGCTTACAAGCAGTTACGAGATCTGGCTCCCAACTCCGTCTCCTCTTTTGCAGAGGACAATTCTTAGGTTACTGGTCTTACAGTATGCTGTGTCTCCAACCAAATCTAATACAAAAAATTCCTTTACAGGGAAACCTTCGATAATACTTATTATTTTAAATTTTACACGCTTTAATCACCAAAATTTCCAGTTCAAGACCAGCTGTCCGCTTTCAAGCAACCAAATTTCAAAAGTCCAAGCACGCACGAAATTCAGTCACGTATCACATACCATACAACCAACCACCCAACGGATCATCCAAAAATCACAACATGCACCCTGTTACAATGTAAATATCATAGATTGGATTTTTTGTACCTTTGACCATATTAACTAAGCAGAGCTTACAAAAAATTGTACTGTAAAGACGGAATCATTTATTGCACGGTTTGTAAACAGTCGCTAATTTAGAGCGGAAATTTAAGTTACTGTACGATTTGTGTAAATAAAAATGCTATTCCCACAAATTCATCATCCTGTTTTCTTTGTTTACGTCAAAAAAAGGAATTTTACCACAAATTTGCTTATCTGGATATATTTCCACTTTTTACATAAGCGATTTTTTTAAATTATTTTTAAACGGCAATATCGAGTAATATCCAATATGTAAAAGAGACTGGTGAAGTTGTTAAGCCTAAATGATGAAATTACAAGTAGCTTAAAATTGAAAGAAAGAAATGGTTTACCTATATAGTATACACAAAAAAATATGACAAATATATGACAAATACACAAATATACGGACAAGATGATTTCAGATGTATTTCCCCAAGAGAAATTGTTGACACAAATTGAAAAACAATATTTCACGTGCAGGTATGAATCACTGAGACTGATGAAAGGTATGCCTTTCTTGAAAAGATTGTGTAGTGTGTAAGATACAGCTATGGTTGGTAGGGTAAAGAGAAAGAGAGCGAGAAGCGTGTGGTTCAGAGTACGCAGAGCTGTTCATGTGCTGTTGAGATGTGAAAAAGATCAAGTGAGAAGCACAGTGCTGGGAGAGATGGAGTTCAAACACTTCCTGTCTTCTGGCTAAATGACGCCTACAATCTCCTCTTCATATATACATATTTTATACAGGAACGAGGGGCCAAGGGCAAATGTTTGCTAAAGCACACCTCCCATAGAAGAAGAGATCCAAAATCAAGGTCCGGGGATTTCGAGATGTCTAGACACTCTGCGTTTGAAAGATGGAAGGTCAAAGACAGGAGGAAAGATGAATTGAGGAAGATTGTTCCAGAGTTGACCGGTTGAGTAGATGAAAGACTGAAAATACCGATTAACCCTTGCATTACATAGTTGGACAGAATAGGAATGGGAATGTGTAGAAAGTCTGGTACTGCTTGCTCTCCTTAAAGGAGGAGGCATGCAGTTAAAGAGTTCAGAAGAGCAGTGTCCGTTATGATAGCGATATTAAAAAGAGTGAAGCAACATTGCGGAGAAGAGAGACAGATTGGAGTCAATCAGTAAGAGGCGGGGAATTGATAAGAAGAAAAGCCTTTGATTCCACCCGGTCAAGTACGGTTGTGTGGGTTGAACCACCCCACACATGAGAAGCATACTCCATTCAGGGGCGGACAAGACCCCTGTACAAAGACAGCAACTGAGTGGGGATGAAGAAACCGCGGAGGCGGTACAGCACACCTAACCTCTTAGAAGCTGTTTTAGAAAGAGAGTATATGTGATCTTTCAAGGCAAGATCACGAGAAAAGGAAACGCCTAGAATGTTAAGAGAAGAGAAGAGGAAAGATTCAGTTGTGTGTTGTTGAAGGTACGGGGATAGTCGTGTGGAAGATTGTAACGAGTAGACAGGTGGAGGAACTGAGTTTTTGAAGCATTAAAAGACAAGGTTTTCTCTGCCCCAATCAAAGATAGCAGAAAGATCAGAGGTCAGGTGTTCCATAGCCATCGTACGCGAATCATGAAGCGAATGCTGTGAGGGACGCTTTGGAAACGGGGTGAAGAAGTGAAGAGTGGAATAATCGGCATAGGAGTGAATAGGACAGGAAGTGCGAATTAAAAGGTCATTAATAAATAAAAGGAAAAGAGTGGTTGACAGGACAGAACCCTGAGGAACACCACTATTAACAGCTTTAGGAGAAGAACAGTGGCCATCTACAACTGCAGCTATAGATCGGCCAGAAGGGAAATTACAGATGAAGGCACAGATAGAAGGATAGAAACCAAAGGAGGGCAGTTTCGAAATTAAAGATTTGTGCCAGACTCTATCAAAAGCTTTCGATATGTCTAGCGCAACAGCAAAGGTTTCTCCGAAATCTCGAAAGGAGGATGACCAAGAAACAGATATATATGCAAGAAGAGCATCCCTTGCGGAATCCATTATGACGATCTGAAAGAAGATTGTGAGAAGAAAGGTGTTTAAGAATCTTCCTATTAAGGATAGATTAAAAAAATTTGAAAGGCAAGAAATCAAAGCAATTGGACGATAGTTGGAGGGTTGAGAGCGATCATCCTTCTTTGGGACAGGCTGAATGAAAGCGAACTTCCAGCAGGAAGGAAAAGTACCAGATGAAAGACAAAGACGAAAGAGTTTGCCTAGGCAGGGTGTCAGCACTGAAGCACAGTTCTTAAGAACAACAGGAGGAACACAGTTAAGCCCAAATAGGGCAGAAAAAACATCTTTACAAAAGATTCTAATTTTAGACATTATAAAGTCAGAGAGGGGAGGAGATGGAGGAACAGCACTGGAATCGTCCAGGGTTGAATTGTAAGCGAAAGCTTGAGCGAAGAGTTCAGCTTTGTCAGGAGAAGAGACGACAACTGTGCCGTCGGAATGGAAAAGAGAGGAGGGAAAGAGGAAGTAAAGTTGTTGAAGAGGTTCTTAGCTAGATGTCAGAAAAAGCGAGAAGAATTAGAATTGGGTAATTTTCACATTTTTGTCGGATGAAGGAATTTTTGGCGAATCGAAGAACAGATTTTGCAAGATTCAGGAAGAAATATTAGCTGACAGAGTCAGGAGTTGGATGGCGACGGTACCGTCTGAAAGCCTCCTCTCTGTTGCGTATACCATTAGAACAAGTAAAGTTAAATCAAGGTGTTTTTACATTTGTAGTAGGAATAGAATATGAAATGTATGCCTCCATGCCCGAAAGAATCACCTCTGTGATGCGCTCTACATACTCAGAAGGGCTCCGGCCACGGAAGCAGTAATCATCCCATGGAGAATCATAGAAGTACTTCCTCTACAGTATATACGTGTACAGGGTGTACATAAAGTCAGGATCTATTTTTGTGAAGCACTTGGAAATTATATGGAATTCAATCATAAAATGATAAAGTGGTAACATTTATTAAATAATTAAGAGTAGGATTCGACGTGACGCCCATCAGTATCCCTGCACAGCTCAAATCGTTCCGCAGCATTTCTAAACACATTCTGGAGCATTTGCGGGGTTATGTTATCTGCAGCAGTTCGTATACGTGTACGTAAGTTTTAAAGACTCGTAATCTTCGTCTGATAGACGTGCGATTTGATAAAGCCCCATGCAATGAAATCTAAAGGGGTTAAATCTGGTGATCTCGCTGGCCAAGGTCTGTTGCTTCCGCGTCCGATCCAGCGATTTGGAAAACGTCCATTTAGATAATCCTGAACAATTTTGGCATAGTGACAAGGAGCACCATCATGTTGATAGACGACGGGGATAGGATTGTTAGTACCGTCGTCTATCAACATGATAGTGCTCCTTGTCACTATGCCAAAATTGTTCGGGATTATCTAAATGGACGTTTTCCAAATCGCTGGATCGGACGCGGAAGCAACAGACCTTGGCCAGCGAGATCACCAGATTTAACCCCTTCAGATTTCTTTGCATGGGGCTTTATCAAATCGCACGTCTATCAGACGAAGATTACGAGTCTTGAAAACTTAGGTACACGTATACGAACTGCTGCAGATAACATAACCCCGCAAATGCTCCAGAATGTGTTTAGAAATGCTGCGGAACGATTTGAGCTGTGCAGGGATACTGATGGGCGTCACGTCGAATCCTACTCTTAACTATTTAATAAATGTTACCACTTTATCATTTTATGATTGAATTCCATATAATTTCCAAGTGCTTCACAAAAATAGATCCTGACTTTATGTACACCCTCTATTATACGCGCGGCTTAGTATATAATTATAGAGCTTAACCGCTTAACCGATTATCACGAATTAACTCGGTTCCATTTTCTGTTCTTTTTTAGAACTTCACGAGTTTACTCGCTAATAAATTATCTTCCGATTTTGGACTAAAACGAAAATGCTTGTGTGTCTTGTTTCATTTTGAAGCAAGTTCGAGTTAATTCGGTACCTCTTACGCCCGGCAGTAACGTTTGGTGCAGAAAAAACGGACAACTGAATAAAATAAAAAATAAAAAATAAATAAAAATAAAATATGCCTCAAAATGAAACGTTGGGTGAAAAAAATTAAGAAAAAATGGAAAAGAAGGAAGAAAAGAAAAATAACAGAAAGGGTTACGTTAATTTAAACCAAAATCAACTTACAAATGATGACATGTATTAACTTAATAGGCCTAATAAGGCGCAAATTCCTCTTGTACTTTAAAATAGCTATAATTCTATTAAATACCGTAATAAAAAATAATCTTCACTACACGAAAATGAATCATTTTTAAGATTTATCTAATCAAACTGACTCATCCAAACAGCTTCCTATTTCAAGCGAAATATGTTTTATGCAATTACAATTTGAAGTGAGTATAAATTAGTTCTCATACATATATATATATACACACACACACAGACACTTTATATATATATGTATATATATATATATTATATATATATATATATATATATCAGCTATTGATTGATGGCATGGAAAACGCAGTTTAATAATAAACAGGAACACCAGAGAAAAAAAATGTCCTTCAAGGTTTAATCAGTACCAACGTTTCGGAATGCACTAATTCCATGTTCAGGGCTAAAACAATAAAAGGCTAATTCACATACAAAATACAAATTGCAATTGCTTAATAACAATTTAAAGTAACAAAGTTAAAATTATAAAAAGTAGCTAAGAAAAAGTAAAAGTATTAAAACTAAAAGGTAAATAGTGAAATTAAAATAGTTACAATTATAAAAAGTAGCTCGGAAAAATATAAAAGCATTAAAACTAAAAGGCAAATAAATAAAATAAACAAATACCTTAACTACAGTAAAACATAGCAGATCTACCAATGATTCATCAGAATCGAGGTCTGGTTTTAATTTATAAATGAACAAAGATTCCATAATTTTAAGCTTAAGGTCAGAGCTTCCGACAACAAATACGGTGAAACCAGACTGTGAAATTGGGTGGTTATTGTTGTGTGAATGGTTACGTATGAAAGAATTAGGTGGTTTGCCAAGAGGTAAATTTGTACGGACTGATTTACCGAGATGTTCATAAATACAGGATTTTAGGTGTCTTTTAATTTTACCTATATATGACTCCATACAGTGGTCACACTTGTATTGGTAAACTATGGATGACTTAAGAATTGTAGGAATAACATCCTTGTATTTAAATAAATGGTAAATCGATTTAGACGGGGTGAATATAATTTTTATACATAGTTGTGGGTAGAATTCCTTGAGCAATTTTAAAAGTTTGTTTCTAATGTTAAAACTTGAGGTTCCCATATAAGGCAAAGTGAAATACAGGATATCTTTGGGGACTGTAATTACGTCTCTAGTTGTGGGGTTTATTAGTGTATTTAAGGTTCTGCTTATTGTAGTCTCCACCAATCTAGAAGGGAAATTATTCTTGGTAAGGAGTTTTCGGATGAAATCTAATTCATCGTGTAGTTTAAGGTAATCTGAACAGATATTGAAAGCTCTATTAGTCAGAGTCGAAATTAAATTTCGTTTGAAACCTAAAGGGATAACGGAAGAAAAGTTTGTAGTAAAACTGGTGAATTTCGGCTTTTGGTAAACGGAAGTTTCAAAAGAGGAATTAGTTTTTATTATTTTAATGTCCAAAAAGGACAGAGAGCTATTAGATTCAGTTTCTGAAGTAAATTCAATATTAGGGTGCTTAGAATTAACGTAATTACGAAACAAAGGGATATGGTCTGGTGATTGAACAGCAGAAAAGTGTCATCAATATATCTTCTATAAAAAACCGGTTTGAAGTTGGAAGGACACTCGTTCAGCCATTTGACTTCATGATGGTAAAGAAACGCGTTTGCTAAGGTCCACTGGGACCAATGGGCAGACCTATTTGAAAACCTTCAATCTGTTTAAAATATTCACCGTTGAATATAAATATAAGGTCTTCAACGAAAATTTTAGTAGTTCTTTCAATTGACCTCTATTAAGGCCCTGCACCGTATCAGTATTATTGAAAAGATTGTCAATACATATATCAATAGTTTCTGCCACAGGTACATTGGTAAATAAAGATTTTACATCGAAGTTAGCCATTGTGTACGAATTATTATTTAATGAGGTAATTTCTCTAACGAAAGAAAAAGAATCCTGTGCTCTATACAAATTATAAGTTATAGGTGATAACTTGAAAGGTTATAACTTAAAGTTCCTAGTGCCGATAAAATTGGCCTAAGTGGACAATTAGGTTTGTGTATTTTAGGGAGTCCATACATAATCCCGGGCTTTATTATTATTTTTAAATAATAATTCGTACACAATGGCTAGCTTCGATGTAAAATATTTATTTACCAATGTACCTGTTGCAGAAACTATTGAAATATGTATTGACAATCTTTTTAATAATACTGATACGGTGCAGGGTTTTAATTCAGAGGTCAATTGAAAGAACTACTAAAATTTTCCGTGGAAGACCTTATATTTATATTCAACGGTGAATATTTTAATTAAACAGACTGAAGGTGTTCAAATGGGTCTGTCCCTTGGTCCCACCTTAGCTAAGTTGATTTTGTTCAAAGCTTTTTGTACTCCAATGTATACAGTTCATCTATGGTGGAACAACAGGATGTATAATATGAGAAACCCGTAGGCTGCATATAAAAATATCTTTAGGAGTTTATTAAGAACTCCAAGATTTATAAATGATGGACCTCCGAGTGCCAGTATGCTGTTTTGTAGTCAATAAGGCGCCTAACTGTGCCAGTGTCACACGCAATTTTGTAATTAGACTTGTCACTAGGCTTGGCGAGTCAGTCAATAAGGTAATAAAGGCCTTAGTTAGTGGCTGATTTTCAACATAATTTATAGATCTCAAATCTGGAAGCATCAGCGTAGCCAACTGTATATTCGTTTTCTATAGTGAATCACTGGCCTACACATGCGATTATTAAAGAGCTGTGCTGTCCTTTTCATGGTTAAAACGCGGCAATAATAAAAAACTAACATAGCTGATAATGTTAATCCGTCCGTGCGCGAAAAGTACAATAATTAAAAGGTATGCAGGTTATTTTGCGGATTCAGTAAATATAATTTTATGTTACAGCCTATTTTATACCAGTGAGTATTGGATGTAAGTGAGCGCAATATTTTCTATTCATTGTTCGAGAGATATCGAATTTTTAGTTGAAAAGTATACAAGTAACCCCTAAAACTGAAATGTATCTTACGTATAAAATTAGATTATATAAATATTAATTTAATTTTAAAATATGTTACTACAAAATTTGATTTTGAAAAGAATAATTCGTAGAGAGATGCTAGATTCACTTTCTTTAATGTTGTTAAAAATGATTTTTTTTTTTAGAATATACTAGGGGCACTCAATATATTTTGCCCCACCCTTTTTTCTTAGCTTCACATAACCGGATTTTTCCAGTTTGAACCTCCCCTACTTGTATAAAACCGCTTTTAAACGCCCTTGTATAAAACAGTGATGTGCGTCGTAAACAGAGAGCTGTTATGGAGTTCTTGGCCCTTTTCCAGTTTGTGTACCGTTTTTCGTATAATTTATTTTTGAGAATATTTTTGTTAAAACTAACGAAAATATCAGGACTTAACCTAACCAATTATCAAGGGCGTACAGTTGATCTATTATTAATTATAACATTGTTTGTTTCTGGAATAGTATTTACTATTTACTAATAGATCAACTGTACGCTCTTGATAATTGGTTAGGTTAAGTCGTGATATTTTCGTTAGTTTTAACAAAAATATTCTCAAAAATAAATTATATGAAAAACGGTACACAAACTGGAAAAGGTCTGAGTTCTTAACCGCAGAGAAGGAAACGGTTGGAAATATTCACAAACGTCAACAAAACGTTTACGGAGATGCTGTTGTTGATCGAAGCACAGTTGGACGCTGGTCTAAACGTGTGAGATCATCGGAGAGAGGGAGAGCCAGCCTCGATGATGAGCCACGCAGTGGTCGCCAGGCATCGGCTGTGACATCTCACACTGTGCAATGTACTAACAGTATCATTCGATCAAATCGGCGCGTCACATACAAGGAGCTATCACTGGAGCTAGGAATTAGTGAAGGAAGTGTGAATACGATAATTCAGAACTGGAATACTCCAAAGTGTGTTCACGGTTTGTTCCTTGCGAACTGACTCAAGCTCACAAGGCCCAAAGAAAATAAATTGCCTCTGAGTCGTTGGTTCGATACGAGACAGAAGGGGATGACTTCCTTTCACGAATTGTGACTAGGGATGAGACTTGGGTACACCGCTTTGAACCTGAAACAAAACGCCAATCCATGGAGTGGCATCACGCAGACTCCCCACGCAAGAAAAAGTTCAAAATGGCTCCCTCTGCAGGAAAGGTTATGGCCACCATCTTCTGGGACATGAAAGGGGTGATTCTGGTGGACATTATGAAGAAAGGACAAACAATCAACTCAGAGGCATATATTGCTACCCTACAGAGACTCTAGAGACGTATAAAGCGAGTTCGACCAGAGAGAAAACTGGAAGACATCCTTCTTTTGCACGATAACGCAAGACCACCACACAAAAATGCGCTTGACTGTGTTACCCCACCCCAACCCCCTTTGCAGTGTTGCATGGCTCTGGCACTCTTGCAATGTTGAATGCAATTGCATTGCACTTTGCATTTTTGTGCCCACACTACTGAAGACCAAGGACGCAACATACATCATGACTTTAATATAGATCCAACGTTTCGAGGGATACAACCCTCATCTTCAGGGCAAATTCAGAGAAATAGGAAAGTTATGATTTAAAGAAGGTTTAAGTTTAAAAATATCAGGTGGCTCAAAAAAAACACCTTGAGATTTGAACATCGATAATTTAAAAAATATGCAGTTCACACTTCCAAAACTTAGAAACCTTTTACCTCAGTCTATTATAAGCCATCATAAAAATTTCAGACTTCTATATAAAATACTTTTTCTACAGAGCTGAGGGAACAATGAGGTATGGTGAAAAAACGAATATCATAAACTGAAAAAAAATTATTATTCACATCTTAACAAATACGATCAATATGTCCGCCGTCCTGCTTACAAACTAATCTTAACCTTTTCTTCCACAGGATACCTTTTATGATTTCTGCTAATGTTATTTTGTCCCAACATTCGAGTATTTTTTTCCTTTAATTGCATTTCTGTAAACTTTTCTGTTTGGCCTTCATAAATCTTTTCTGCTAGAGTGTTCCATATGCAATAATCCATGGGATTGCGGGGGCCAGTCGTGTTTTCCAGTGAAGTTGACTACATTCTGTTGTAGATAATCCTGTGTGAACTTGCTAGTATGAGCTGTAGCACCATCTTGTTGGCGTATGAAATCGTTTACATAATACAGACGCCGATAATTAATCAAGCGAAAGATTTTTCTCTAAGAGATTTACATAGGTTTCTGAATTTTTTTTTTATTTTCTGAAATGAAATTAATTTTCGTCTTTTCATTCCACGATACACCTGCTAATACCATGATTTTTTTAGAAAACTGACTTGTTTGGTGGTAAAGTCTCGATGGAGGAATGTCTCTTCCGCCGATCATAAATAACATCGTTCCGGGAGTTTCGAGCAATCTCGATGGTGAAATCTTTTTTCATTTGTAAAAACTATTTTTTTAACATTATTGGACCAAAATCTATCGAGCAATTTTCTACAACGAATTTTTCTTTTAGCTCTCAGTCTTACTGTACATTGCTGTCACGTCTTGAAACACGGATCCTTTTAAATGCTTTAAGTCCTACCGTTCTCTGCATTCTTTGTATGGAACTTCGACTGATACCTAAATTTCTTGCAATTTTCCTCTGAGAGCAGTGTGACCCAGGTCGATCCTCTTGAGATAGGCTCATCATTTCGATCATTGCTATATTGTCTTGAGTGTAAACTGTTTTAGGCCGACCACTTCCACTCTTCCGTGCCGTCGAACCGGTTGATTTAAGTTTTTAATTATTCTATTCACAGACGTAACATTACAAGTTATTCCAGGAAATTCCCTCAAAATTCTTGCTCCAGTCCATCTTTTTTCCAAGAAACACTTTTCAATCACCGCTCTTTCACCGTTAGTTAGAACCATAATTTGAAGGGTAAGTTTAAAAAACAGTATTTAAGATGGGCGTAGTCTATATCATCTGACGTTTTTCAGAGACTAACAGATTATCCATAAGCTAAGGAAACTACTACAAGTCTTAGAATAGTTGTGAGGTACAGGTATACACATTTAGGATTTAGGATATTCGATTTTTTCACCATCCCTCATTGTTCCCTCAACTGTGAAAAAAGTATTTTATGTAGAGGTCTGAAATTTTTCTGATGGCTTATCAAAAGATTGAAGTAAAAGTTATATACATTTTGGAAGTGTGAATTGCATATTTTTTAAATTATTGATGTTGAAATCTCAAGGCGTTTTTTTCAGGCCACCCGATATAAATGGATTCTAATAATCTAAGATCATTAATGTTATTACTTATGTTTAAAATCTTAAAATTATTTGGTGAAAACGGCGTGTCACATCGAACCGAATAGTCACGTATTATGGATTCCATTGGGTTACGAATGGGCCGACCGGTGCGAGACGACCTACCCCAGTGCTGCTCAATGTGGAACTGAAGTAACCGAATGGTACCAATGTAAGACTCGCTTTTGCAGTGCAAGCAATCAAATTTATAGACACATTACGAGCACAAAAGGGAAGAGAATCTATTCTTAAAATGAAAGTAAGACCCTACAGTGGAAAGATTTATAAAAACGAATTTAAAATTAATTTGAGGGAAAAATTTCTCCAAAATTGCGGACAGGTCTTTTTCAATCTTGTCACTAACGAGACCGAGGTAAGGAAATATTTTCCGAGGAATTTAATTCAAAAATATATTTCTAAATTTCTTAAGGGATTAAGTGGATTAAGGGACCCTATAACCCGGTTTCCATGTGTTGCTCTAGGGATCTCTGCAGGACTATGGCATCTCCTCCCCCGGAGGCTACGCCACCCTGAAATATAGATCATAAAGGTTCATAAGTCTCCCTTAATTCACCCTGCCCTTAGTTTAAGTTAGGTTAACCTACGCTTCACTACCGCCTCAAATACACCACATCAACGGACTTGAGGACCTCGTGAAGTCATCATGCTAAAATTTTCCATAAATGTAAATCATAAACAGACGTGAGGCTCTCAAGGGGGAAAATTCTCAAGTCGAGCCATTTCTGCCTCCCTAAATGTCACTACTAATCTCTTTTACGAAGAGGGAAATAAATTACTTGGTAAAAACAGATTTACCACATTTTTTTTTTTGCACGTGATAAAGTATCAACGCTTCCCCTCGATAACTGAATTTAAGCGACTTTGGTTCTGGAGAGCATCTGTTTGGGAGACTGTCCTCAGTGAAACTTCACTTTCGGAGTGTTACAGTATGATGCAAAAATCTTGTCATGTACCGTGATGTGAATATAATTTTAGTTTGGTGTATTATGTGTATAAACGCATGTACCTGTGTGTGTGTGTAAGACAGATAAAACATGAAAAATGGTAAAGGGAATTACGCTTTTAAAAGAAACTTAACTTCTGTGCTACACTTCAAGTTATTTAGATGTATAAACCATAAAAGGTCTTTAAAACCGACTACCATCATCCGATGATATAGGTGTCAGATAAAAATTAAACTTTAAAAAGAGGTTTCACTTCCTATTCTTCAAGGCCATTGAACTAAACAAATATATATCGTTCTCAGAGAACACCGAGCAATATTTGTGTTTCCTCACTTGAGAAAAAATATTTGTTATTCAGTTTTCTCTAAGAACGTGGTATTTGATGTTGATGAATTTTCAGACATGAAAAAAATTGTAAAAATTAATTAAAAAATTTACTTATTTAAGTTCGATATATATATATAATTTATATATATATATATATATATATTATATATATATATATATATGATACACACAGACAGTGCATGGAACAAGGAACTCTTCTGGGATAATTAAATCCACTATAGTCCGAATAAGTAATGGTAAATGACAAATACCATAGTTTTTCTTTTTTATGATGCTAGCCCGACGTGGGCAATGGGTAGCTTTCACAAAGGAATAGCAGTAATAGTGAAGGAAGTACAGAACAGACACGGCTCTCTCTCTCCTCGCCAGCAACTACTGACAGAAAATAGTAGTGAAAGAAGATTTATAAGAAAGTAGGAAAAAGTATAATGAAAAGAATTTGCACCATGCACACACTTATCTCGTGTACGCAGTTACGCATTAGAAGACAGCGATAAATAAAGTATAGCATGACTACTAAACTACTAATCTAATCTTCGCTATGCATTTTTTTTTATCGAATTTTTTATTTATTTATTATGTACAAGCAGTCATTATTTCGTCGTTGCATCTTCTTCTCCGTAGACTGCGAAAGCCACCGTACCGAAGATTTGTCATATATTGCGTCCTTCGTGTAGGAATTACCTAGTTAAAGCGGAGGAATAACCCAGGTAATATAATGCCTTTCTATAAAACACTTATCTGGCCTATTAACAAGACAGGCGGGTGCGTGAGCGTGTTTTCGGTAATTGGATGTCTGTCATATGTATGTGTCTGCCAATTCTTTGAATGCCGCGAGTTTCAACTTGAGTGTTTATGCGGCAAGTGATATAATAAGTTGTTTATACTTTGCGGTGTTGTGCCACCACTAGAGTAGAGAAAATCTCTTTCCGGCAAGGAATATCAGTGGAAGGTCCCTGTAACTATCCCCGTGTACTTGTTCCTTATGGAGAATGAAAGTGATTCGTGGGCGATCACCCGTTGTTGTTACGGCGAATTCAAGTGATCAAAAGATGAATTGCTCGATGGTTGATCAGGCTGTGCTGGGCACAATTTAACCAGAGGAGTCTCTCTAAAGTGGGGTGAGCACTAAGTGTACGAGGAAATTTTTAAACAAACAAAGGAGCACTGGTCCAGAAGATACCTCCAACTGGCCAGACCTACAATTTAAGAATTCCCATGCATAATGGAAATAATGACATACAAATTCAACGTTGCTGTCAATATGTTCAAAGCTATCAACAAAAATCGACATACATTACCCATTCAAAGAGCAGTCACATCCTCAATCAAATACACCACCGTTATAACATCAGCCTGTCCAGTGATTTTATACACAAACCTAAATATACAATAGAAACTTCAGGAAATGCACTCCTTTAAAGCAACAGTTGTATGGAAAGCAATTTCCATGCATATCAGGCAGGATTCATCACTAAATGTATTTCGCAAATCACTCAAAAATCATTTCATTGGCTCCAACTTATTCATAAGTTCACCACTGCCATTTTTATATTAGACATATCAGGCATATCAGGAAGGCTTCATCACTAAGTGTATTTCGAAAATCACTGAAAAAGCACTTCATTCGTTCCAACTGATGTACAGTGTAAGTTCACTACTGCCATTTTTATCAAAGTAATCAAATTTTAATCAACTATTTAAAATATGTTTATTTCATTAATCACCTTTAATTTCAGAATCTCCTTATTCTTATTCTTCTTCTTATTATTATTATTCTTATTATTATTCTTATTATTATTATTATTATTATTATTATTATTACGCAGCATTTATTTTCTACTCAATATACAATAAATCATTTGATTTAAAATTATGTAACTTTTTGTAAACTTTGAATAAAATAAATAGTCCACTTCCACAATTATTTATGTCATTGTAAATTTTAAAAGTATTGTATTTATTTTATCAATGAAGGTTGTTCAGTATTCACCATTTACTATTATTATTGCTGCGGTTATTATTATTTTTGTTGTCACGACTAAATTATATTATTGATATTATTGCTATTATTATTTTTTGTTTTCTCTTTTATTATTACTTGCCACTTTCACTATTTTTATTAAATAAATAAGCTAAATGCCATGAATTTTGTCTAAAAAGCCTCCATGCTTCCAGGAACATATTCAAATGAAAGTACAGTGGACCCCCGCTATCCGAGATTAATTGGTTCCAAAAAAACATCTCGGCTAGCGGAACCTCGGTCAACGGGACCATACTTTACATGTTATAAGGCTAACTGGTTCCAGAAAACTAAAAAATGACCCTTATCACCACAAAATCTAACTTTTAAGGCCCTACAGTATTTTAAATTTAAATTAAATAGTATTTAAGTACATATTATTATGTGTTATTTTCTGAAAATAAAGAATTAAATTATAATGAATACAGTACTGTATTAATTAAATTAAATTAACATGCACTCAAAAATTAACACTCACCAGAACAACAATTTAACTGGGCTTGCTGGAAAGATTGACTGGAAAGATGGTGGTGTTTTATTGTTTGGAAGGAGAGTCTCCTTCCATAAAGGCATCTGGTAGTTCAGGCAATTGGTCGTGTTTTTGAGAGCTTGAAGAGGTTCCTGAAGTTGACGGTTTTGGCTCATTTTGTTCTACAGAAGAAGTTCTCTTCGGTTTAAAAAAAACTATCAATCAGTCTGCTTGGACTTGGTCATTTCTTGGAGTTGAGTTCGGTATGGGAGGAGCGGTGAATTGATGGTGCTGTTTGTTGTGTAGGCTCTGCCATGGATGGGATCTCTTTCCATGATTTGCCATGATCATGATTTTCCATGATTTTCCATCGCTTGCGGGCATTCTAGAACAAACATGTGATGTTGGTCGGTATCTCGATCAGTGGGGCAAATCTCGGTTAGCGGATGAATGGTTCTTTATGGAAAATCTCGATCGTGCGAAACTTCGGTACTGTGAGTATAGTAATGTCATAACAAATATCTAAAAATTGTGAGACTATCACTTGTATTTTTTTTTTAATAAAAAAATTTGAATTTGAATTTGAATAATGTATAATAAGCATAATTTTTATTTATTTTACGAAATTTATTTATTTTACAAAATTTATTTATTTTTATTGCGAAATTTGATGTACAATATTTAAAAATAAACTTCCACTCTAACTAAATAGTTTCCATGGAGATGAGTATGACTATTCGGAGGTTTCGACTCCCGAGAGATCTCAACAAGCTTCCCATCATCTGAGAACTCCCATTGTTCTGAAACCAGACCCGGCCAGAACCTCCGACTACATTTATTGCAAAAGGAAAACACCACTACTTCGATATTAAATTATAAAACTTTCTCTAGCTAGCTAGGTTAGTTATTCCGCGATTTAACTAAAAAGTACAAATATTCCTACACTATAAACCCAAGTAGCGTCCTTAAAATTGAAAACATCTATTCGGAGGTTTTGGCTCCCGAGAGATCACATCAAGTTTCCTTCCTCTACCAATGGGGTATCATCTGAGAACCCCGTGCTCTGAAATCAAACCCTACCAGCGCCTCCTACTACATTTATTGATAACGGGAACAATACTACTTCTACTCTACCTTATACCTTAACTAGCCCTCCCTCAAGCAGCACCCTTTTAATAATGAAAAAAAGAAAGGAACAAAAGAAAAAAAGAAGGGGAGAGAGGAGTGGCTCCTCAAAATAATTTAATTAACTATTCGGAAGTTTTGACTCCCGAGAATTCCCATCTATTAGAAACACATAAATCAAAATAAAAAAAAGTCTATCATTTAAGAACTCCCAGTGCTCTGTAACCAAACCTGATCAGTACTTCCTACTACATTTAAAAGAAAAAGAAAATCGGCCACTCCCTATACTAACTGAAAATCACATCCCCGATTTACCCGCCATTTAATGCAAATCGATGCTACTAAAATACCTATCCAACCTATTCCTAAGCATATTAACTGAAGTGCTTGCCACTACCCCTGCGGGTTGTTTATTCCATCTCTCGACTATATTATAGGTGAAAAAGACCCTCGCAACGTTTGTCTCAAATCTTTTACCCCTTATTTTAAAACCATTGTTTCTCGTAACGCTCCTATCTTCCAAGTTAAAGAAATTATCATAATTTACGCTATCAAAACAATTTAAAATTTTGAACACCTGAATTAATTCACCTCTAAAACGCCGTGGTTCAAACAAAAACAAATTTAACTCTTTGCGTCTACAGTACAGTATCTTCTTATGTTTTACCAGGTAACGTTCGAATAAGCTTTGTTGTGCGGCCCTGAACCCTTTCTCCCATTTCTACAGTATATCCTTCTTCATATAGGGCGACCAAATCTGTACAGCTTATTCTAAATGAGGCCTAACAAGCGACTTATATAGCGCCAAAACAATATCTTTCGATTTATACTCAAAATTACGAGAAATAAAACCCAATACTCTATTAACTTTATTGCTGTCGACTGAACATTGTTTTGAGAACTTTAAATATTTAGTAACAATTATACCTAAATATTTTTCCTCAGAGGCTTCATTTAACACAGTATTTCCCAGAGTGTAGTTAAATTTACTGTTGTGGTAACCTACAGTATATGCATGACTTCACATTTCTTGTATTTACATCAAATTTCATTTGGCACTTATTAGACTCTCTAGTAAACTATTAGGGTCGCGATGTAGATTCTCTCTCTTTAGTAAACTAATTGCTTTACTTGCAATTTTAGTATCGTCGGCAAATTTAGAAACTATCAGTCCAATTAAGAACTTGACCCCTTATTCCATGAGCTTTAAGTTTTTCTAACAATCGTTTATGTCGAACTTTGTCAAACGCCTTTTAAAAATCTAAACGTATTATATCTACCGCTCTACTACAATCATAAATACTGGTGACTTCATGAAAAAATTCCAATAAATTTGTGAAACAAGACTTAGTGTATTTGTTCGAAACCCATGTTGGTTTTGTTTTATAAGATTACTGTTTTCAAGATGCTCGACTATATGATCTCTGATAACTCTTTCTAAAAGCTTTCCACTTATAGAAATTAGACCAACAGGCCTATAGTTTCCCATCTGTTGTTTATCCCCTTTTTTTAAGATTGGAGTTACATTGGTCAATTTAAAATCCGAAGGAACAACCCCCTGCGATAAAAATTTCTTAAATATTAGAACTAAAGGATTAAGTACTTCATTCTTTAACTCTTTTCGGTGCTTTGGGTAAAAATGATCTGGACCTAGCGATTTGTTAACTTTTAGCTTACCTATATACAGTAGTGAGAAATCTCTTCAGTATAAACAATTATGTTATTAAGCAATGAAAAAGTCCCATTCACGTCACTGAACATATTACTAGCCTCAGGAATAAAAGAAGTATCATCAGGTGAGGTAACTATACTCTATATTCAACTGGCAATCCCCCTCCCTCCATGGCACTTCCCCCATCTCTCCCTCATTAACCCATTACCCCACTCACCAACCCCCACCTCCTTCTCCTCAAATTCACCTATATTATATATATATATATATTTATAGTGGTGGACCGGATGTCAGTTTTTCAACATCTGCGGATGCGGATCTTTAATTTCAATATCCGCGGATGCGGACATTTAGTTAATCTATCAATATAATATAGAATTATGAATATATGATATAATTTTTCAAATTTCGTGATATTACTATTATGGCAGGCAATGCATAAGAATTAAAATTAATATTAATGTTTTCATTATAAAAATAATAACTCTCAAGAGTTTCAGCCACAGAAAATTCAATGAAACAAGTTTCATTCAATTTTCTTTGTTACCAGGTATTTATATTTTGAGGTTTATATATTTGTTTGTTCATTAATAATTAATACTTTACATGAAATGTGCATGACTGGGCCTTATAAACTACTTTATAAGCTAATTTAATTGTAAATTGCATAACTTATTAGAGGTAATATCCGCATAACATCCGCAGTCAGAAGTGAGGATGCGGATGTTAAAAATGATGCGGATATCCGGTCCACCACTATTATATATATATATATATATATACAGGGTGTCCGAGAATTATCTCTACAATTTTTGGCTGTTATTAAAAGTCAACCATGAAGTGTAGAAATTCCAGTGTTGTCCCATTTTACAGAGAATCTCATTAAGTTTTTTCTGATACAAAGTTTTGACAAGTTTTTTAGAAATTCCAGTGTGTCCGAACATTATCTGTACAATTTCATCTTTTAATAAAATTCTTGATAACACACGTAAAATTCTTAAACAAGATTATTCAGAATCTGTATTTTCAAAAGTTTCTTTTATTAAAGTAACGTTGTTACAAACATTCGATATGTACACCATTAGTGATTCGCAAAACATCCAATCGATACTCCAAATGTTGCCATGTACGCTGCAGCATATCCACATCAATTCGCTCAATAGCAGCTGTGATTCTTGCTTTTAAATCATCAATGTCTGTCACCCGCGTACATTTCTAAAAAACTTGTCAAAACGTGGTATCAGAAAAAACCTAGAGATTCTCTGTAAAATGGGACAACACTGGAATTTCTACACTTCATGGTTGACTTTTAATAACAGCCAAAAATTGTACAGATAATTCTCGGGCACCCGGTATATATAACTTATATATATATATATATCCTTACCTTACAATCTTATAAAAGTTTCGCGCGATGATTCCTCATTTCGCGAAGGTCAGGCTTGTTGCCCCTCCTCTCGAGTTGGCCTGGTGAAGTAGTGAGTTGGTTTCTTGTGTTCTCCACCTCACATAACCATGTACGCTCGGCTCATCGGGGATTGTTCTGAGCCAGGCGTCTAGTCTTCTTTTGAAGATGTCCACTGCAACTCCCTTCGTGTTTCTTAGGTCTTTGGGCAACTGATTAAACAGTTTTGGTCCTCTCACTACAGAACTATTTTCTTTCCGGGTGAAGGATGTTCCTTGTCTCGCCTTCAATTTGGGAATACGACACACACTACCGTTTCTACCTTCCACCGTTGTTTGGGGAGTTATAGGGTTCAGAGTAAGATTAGGGACTAGTTTCTCCATTATTTTCCAAGTGTAAATAATGGTATATTCTTCTTTCCAGTGAATATAGGTCTAGTTCGCGTAACCTTCCCCAGTAATTTAGTTCTTTGTACCCATTGATCTTGGCTGTGAAGCTTCTCTGGATCCCTTCCAGCTGCCTAATGTCTTCTTTTTTATATGGGGATGTTAGGACCGAGCAGTATTCCAATCTGGGTATGATCAGGGTTTTCAGTAGAGTAACCATTACATTCCTATCCCTTCGTTTAAAGGTTCTCAATATCCGTCCCGTTATTCTCTTTGCTCTGTTTACTTCTATCTTATTTTGTGTTTCAAATTTCGCACCATCTGTCATTACAACCCCTAAATCTTTTGCTCTGGAATTTCTCTGAATTTCCTGTCCATTTGGAGTATAATATTCCATGGATTTTAGGTCTTCTCTCTTTCCGTACCGTAACAGCTGAAATTTCTCGGTGTTAAACTTCATATTGTTGTCTTCCGTCCACTTGTATATTCTGCTTATGTCGGTTTGTAGAGATCCTATATCTTCTGGGTTTCTTATTTTTCTACTGATCTTTGTGTCATCCGCAAAGGATGTTACTGTGCTGTCTCTGGTAACGTCCTCATCTATGTCAGTTAGCATGATTATGAAGAGTAGTGGAGCTAATACTGTTCCTTGTGGTATTGAGCTGAGGACCTCTGATTCTGATGAAGATACTCCTTGTACTGTAACGACTTGCCGCCGCTCACTAAGGAAATTATATATCCATTTCCCTACTTTCCCTGTTATTCCCATATATTTAAGTTTATGTATTATGATTCCATGGTCACACTTGTCGAACGCTTTGGCAAAGTCTGTGTATAGTACATCATAATTTTCATTACTTTCAAGTGCATCAACAATGTTGTTGTAGTGTAGTTGAATAACAAATTAGAAGAGATTTGTGCTGAGGAAAGTGTACCCTTCGTAAAGCTGTGGTCCGAATTCAATGATCCTAGCCTTTTTATAAAAGATGGGGTGCATTTTAATGAAATAGGTAATGCTAGGCTAGGTAGGTTAATAGACGAAAACGTGCGAAAGCTGTATAGGTCGAAGCCTTCTTTAAACGTTGTGGGTCCGGGAAACGCGGGCCCGACGTGATAAATAGTTTAAAAAGCGGGCCCGTGGTAAAAAATAACTTAAACGTCTTTTATTGCAACGCGCGTAGTATTAGAAATAAATTAAATGAATTTAAGGCGGTAATTTATTCCGGCAACTATGATATAGTTGCTATCACTGAAACTTGGTTAAATACCGTGACTCGGGACTTGTTGGGGGAACTTGATATACCGGGTTTTAAAATCTTTACTAATGATAGGTTACATAGATTTGGAGGCGGCGTTTGCTGTACATTCGTAATTCCCTTAGGGCTATCGAGGTTAAGTTAGATTTTCCGGCAGCAATTAATGCGATCTGTGTTGAAGTTAGGGCGCGTAGTATTAGTTTTAATTTTGTCGTTGTTTATAGACCTCCCGTTCAACCCCTCGATATAGATACTAGATTTTACTCACTTCTTGGTAATTTTATTGACAATCGGAATAGTATAATTGTCGGAGACTTTAACTGTCCTAATGTTAATTACGAGAATTTTACGGGTAACGAAGAGGGTTTGAGACTGGTTGAGTTTATGGACGATAACTTTTTACGACAGATAGTTACCCAACCAACGCGCGGTGATAATATCTTAGATTTGGTGATGACGAACGGCGAGAATATAGTCGAAAGTTTAGAAGTAGGCGAGAGTTTAGGATGTAGCGATCATCAAATTCTTAGGTTTAAGTTATTGATAGAAAACACACAGGATAGTAACGTAATAGAAGTCCCTGATTTTCGTAGGGCTAATTTTGATAGTTTTGCTGATAGGATGAGAGTAGTGGACTGGGATAACTTATTTATGGGTAATGATACGAATTTGCGTTGGGTGGCGTTTAAAGAAAGTTTTAGGAATATTGAAAGGGAGTTTATTCCTCGTAGGCCTAAGCGCGTTAGAAATCGTGGTAGGCCGAAGTGGTGGACTAGGGAAGTAGGCGAGTTCATAAACGAGCGTAATAGAGCGTATAGACTTAACAAGCGCAATGGCCAGGTAGCTAACTTTAATAGATATATCGAGCTTAGACGTCAGGTTAAAAGATCAGTTAGGAATGCCAAGCGTAATTTAGAGATAGTTATAGCTGCGGATAGTAAACATAATCCAAAAACGTTTTTTTGAATACGTAAATAATCGTAAGCCGGTAAAGGATAACATAGGCCCTCTATTGGATGTAAATGGCGCTTTGGCTTCTGACGCTCAGGCGATGGCGGGTATTTTCAATAACTTTTTTGCGACAGTTTTTACCGTAGAGGACGTAAATAATGTCCCCGACGTTGACGATATCGTTCCATTTAGTAGCGAGACTATTTTAGATGAAATAACTGTTTACGAGGCTGAGATTGCGCATTATATCGATAGGCTAAAAGTTAGCAAGGCTCCAGGCCCTGACGCTTTTTATCCTAGACATTTGAAAGATTTGAAAGACGTTATCGTAGGCCCCTTAGCGAAGATTTTTAATCAGTCACTCGAAACGGGGATTATTCCTGAAGACTTCAAATTAGCTAACGTCACGCCTATTTTTAAAAAAGGCGACCGCGCGGTAGCTAGCAATTATAGGCCCATTAGCTTAACGTCAATTGTCGGTAAACTTTTGGAATCCGTAGTTAGGGATCGTATTATCGATCACTTAGAAAGTAGGGGTTTGATTAATAGTAGTCAGCACGGGTTTCGACGCCATAGGTCTTGTTTAACAAATTTGTTAGAATTTTATAACGAAATAGTGCGCGAATACGATAGGCATAGGGCAGCTGACGTTATTTATTTAGATTTTAAAAAGGCGTTCGATACAGTTCCGCATAGGAGACTAATTGCGAAGGTTAAAGCGCACGGTATCCGCGGTCAGGTAGCTAACTGGTTAGAAGAATGGCTTCGTGCTAGGAGGCAGAGGGTCGTAGTTAATGGTAGTGAATCGGGGTGGTTAGAGGTAGGTAGTGGTGTCCCACAGGGTTCAGTGTTAGGCCCATTGTTATTCGTAATTTACATTAACGACATAGATGTAGGATTGATTAGTAACGTGTCAAAATTCGCGGACGATACTAAAATAGGCGGTAAGGTTGTTAACGAGGACGATAGAAATAGGATCCAAGACGATGTAGATAGGATTATGGAGTGGACGGATAAGTGGCAGATGCAATTTAACGTAGATAAATGTAAAGTTTTGCATATAGGTTCTCGCAACAATAATTACGTGTACACGATGGATGATAGGGATTTAGCGAGCGTTGACGAGGAAGTAGATTTAGGCGTACGCGTAACTAAAGATTTAAAGGTTAGGAACCAGTGCCTGGAGTCTTGCGCAAAAGCTAATAGGATGTTAGGCTTCATAGCGCGTAATTTCGAATTTAAATCGAAGGATATTATATTGCCCCTTTACAAGTCCCTAGTCAGGCCTCATTTGGAATATGCCGTTCAGTTTTGGTGCCCGTACTTGCGTGAGGATATTGATAGGTTAGAAAGGGTTCAGCGTCGTGCCACGAAACTTATTCCGGCATTGCGCAATAAGCCTTATGAAGATAGGATTAAAGTGTTAGACTTGTATTCACTCGAAACTAGGAGATTAAGGGGGGAGCTTATTGAAGTTTTCAAAATCGTTAATAACATCGATAACGTAAATTTTGACAAATTGTTCACTTTCGATAATAGTAATACTCGCAATAACGGATTCAAGTTGCGTGGCAGACGTTTCATTACTAATATCGCTAAAAACTTCTTTACGTTTAAAGTAATTGATAAATGGAATAATCTTCCCGCGTCAGTCGTTCATTCTACCAGCGTTAATGTGTTTAAGAACCGTCTTGACAGACATTTTAAAAATATTAACGTTGTTTAAAATTAAAAAAGAAAGTTAACAACAGGAGCTCTGGTGGTGGTGCTCGAGGATGAGTCTGTTGACGATGAATGCCAGCTTGTGACATGCCAGCGTGATGCCAGCAATAAAAAAAAAAAAAAAAAAAAAAATTAGACTAACACGAATGTAGATGTAGCTCATAGCGTAAACTAACCCACTTTTTGTTTAACTTTACCTACTTTTTTTTTTTTTCTTATCCTCCTTACTTTGCATGTCTCTAACTCTTTTCTTGCATGTTTGTAGTTTGCATGGTATGACAGTGAGTTAAGACTGTGTTTGCATGGTTTGTAAGCGTTCTTATTTTACTTCTTTTCATCTTTCACCCCTCTCCTATATTCTCCGACTATTTTTCTGACTTGTCGGCAGTGGCCGGCGGATGATGATGGTGAGACTTTTTCCCTCTTTTTCTGAATGAATGTTAACCCACGAATGATAGGTGTTGCTCCTTACTTAACCCCTTATTCTCCTCTCTTCTCTTAACCCCCTACTCTCTCCTTTCTCTCGGGCTAGCCTTAGAGTGGATCTTAGGGTCTTTGTTAGCCTTAGCTTCTGTAGATCTGTAGATCTGTAGTTGTGATAGGCATGATCTGTCCGACCGAAACCCGTGTTGGTTATCATTGAATTTTTTCCGAGTTTCCAAGAAGTCAGATTTTCTGTCTAACTATTCTTTCAAATATTTTAGTGAGAAAATATATATATATATATATATATATATATATATATATGTAGAGAAACAGACAACTACAGACAGAAAAACAGACAAAGAAAAGCCATAGGAATTCTTTTCCCCGCCATTCTCAAACATCTTAGAATCACATGGAAACGAAAGACACACGTGGTTTCAAGGAATAAAAAAACACACTGACGCTAGGCTCGTGACATCATAATGGATGCTTGGGGACGCGTCTCAGAGTGCCGCGAAATTCCGCGTCTCGGAGGTTATAAAAGCGAGGGTTCACTGATACACTTCCTCACTCTCACTTATTCATTCACTTCGTCTCTCAGCAGTCATCACTTCTCGTTTTGTTCGTCACATCTCAGCATCCTTCGTCAGCAGCACCACACGTCAAGCCACCCGCTCTCTGGCCTTCGCCGGAGAGCGGCCTGCTATTCCTTCAAGACTCCGATTTATCATCAAGTAAGGTCTTCCGCCGTTAGCCTGCAGAAACACTCCTTCAAAACCTAGCGCAGTTCGACTTCAGCCGGCTTCAGTCCCTCAAACAACATCTCAACTCTACACGAACCGAAACAATACTTGAGGTGACATCCTTCTGACTCTGGTTTAACTCATCCTTCACCCCAGTCGACCGGCGCCCTTTCAACAAGCTTCAATAGGATGGTCAACCTTCACCTCGAGCCTTCACATCCATCATCAGAAGTATTTCAACATTGTCGGTAAGCTCTGTGCTTTCTTTCTTAAGCAACTCTCGTGAAGCCTACACAGTGTAACCACAGAACCGCATTTTTCTAGGCCATATCAAAATGTTTCCATAACGTTCAAAATAACTCTCTTGTTAAAACATGCAGTAGGCCTATTCCTATTCCTAGTGTTGTATCAAATGCCGTAATTGCGTTTCCCTTTGTGCACAACTCATTAGCCTATCTATATATTAACAATTAAGCTGTATAACCATTTCCTCATGTGCTGAACATCAATCATTCGTTAGTATTGCAATAAATGCCGTTATATAATTGTTAATCATATAACCACTGTCATTGCATTTTTTCCAATCATTATTAGGCTGCAGCACCTTGATTATGTTTCATGTCTGTATATCATTAGCCTACCTAAATGAAGGCCTAATCCACTTACAGTGTACCAAATTACGTACATTTCTCCTGATCATTATTAGGCTGCAGCATTTTGTTTATGTTTCATGTTTGCATATCATTAGCCTAGCTAAATTAGGGCTCATCACCCATTATAATAACTTAACAATTAGGCTCTATAACCATTTTATTGCTGCGCCTCAGTTATTCTTTAATGTAATATAAATGCCTTTATCTAATTGTTAATCGCGATAACTACTGTTTGTGCCATTGTTATTCACTGCGAACAAATAACTGAATTATATATTTCTTTAATTAAACACAAAACCACAAGGTAATTTTTCTAACCATACCAATATTATTTGCTTGGGTGTAATCCAAGCTGGTGACCTTGAATCAATTCGTATCACTCAGAAGTAATTACAGTAGGCCTACTCCATTAGCCACCTTCAAACCGGTGGTTCCGTAGGACATCATAAATTGTTGACCCAGCCTGTCATAACAATTCATCATTCCCTCAATTAATCATTAGCACTAAATTAATCAGCATCACCCCACTCAGCTAATACTAGGCCCACTATATATTTATATATATACAGGGGTTAGACAAAATAATATGAACACCCGCCGATTTCACCGGTTATCTTTACGGACTGCTCAGACACAAAGTAAACGGTCAAATGACTGGCAAACCTATTTAAATGCGTAACCTTGAGTGTATACGTCATGTTATAACCCTCACGTTGTTTTTACAGATCTGAGTGAATTATGAATTAGCAGTTATGAAAGACCTGTCAGACTTCCAAAGAGGGCAAATTGTCGGATCGCGGATGGCTGGTGCATCGGTGACGAAAACCGCTCAGATGTTCAATGTATCCAGAGGAACTGTCTCTATGGTCATGTCTGCATACCAAAACCATGGAAAGACAAGCACCGACAAATGCAATAGTGGACGCAAGAAGAAGCTGTGTGATCGAGACCGCCGGGTGCTAAAGCGCATTGTGACAAAGAACCATAAGACCACAGCTCCAAAAGTGACTGCAGAGCTTAACCAGCATCTTGCAAGCCCGGTATCGACCAGAACTGTACGTCGCGAGCTCCATGGAGCTGGATACCATGGGAGGGCTGCAATTGCCAAACCCTTCCTTTCGCACATCAACATTGAGCGGCGCAGAAAATGGTGTAATGACCATAAGAATTGGTCAATGGACCGGTGGAAGAATGTAGTCTACTCCGACGAATCCTCCTTTACGATATTTCCATGTTCCGGTCGAGTTTACGTCTGGAGACAGCCTAAAGATGCTTATGACCCCGACTGCCTGACCCCAACCGTTAAGCATGGAGGCGGATCTGTGATGGTTTGGGCAGCAATATCGTGGAATACTCTTGGCCCAGCTGTAGTACTGCATGGTAGGGTTAACGCCCAGGTCTATCTGTCAATATTGGCTGACCAGGTCCATCCCATGGTCCAAACGCTGTTTCCCAATGGCGGCGTTGTCTTCCAGGATGATAATGCACCAATCCACACCGCTGGGGTCGTTAAAAACTGGTTTGAAGAGCATGTTAGTGAAGTAGAACGCTTGGATTGGTCTCCACAATCCCCGGATCTTAACATTATCGAGCATCTGTGGTGTCAGTTGGAGCAGCAGGTCAGAAGCCGATTCCCACCGGTGGCGTCTTTGGAGGAACTGGAGCAGGGTTTGCTCGAAGAATGGCTCAGGATTCCTCTAGCCACTGTCCAAAAGCTGTATGAATCAATTCCCCGACGCATTGCAGCTGTTATTGCCGCTAAAGGAGGACCAACTCCATATTAAGAATAAAAACCGCCATTTATCAAGGTGTTCATATTATTTTATCTAACCCCTGTATATATATATATATATATATATATATATACACACACGGGGTGTCCCATAAGTCCGGCATCATAGGAAAAATAATAAAAAAAAGGCAAAACAAAAGCTTTTATTTATAGAACGTGCTCAATCTGTCCACCATTGTTTTCAATACACAAATTCAGACGTGATACCCAGTCAGCAAGCACACGGTGAATGATGTCAGGAGTAATGGTGTTACATGCACCAATAATGCGCTGCCGCAAATGTTCAACACTCCTAATTTTCTCGGCGTATACCAGCGCTTTCAAGAGGCCCCAGTGAGATCCGGGCTTCTAGCTGGCCATTCCACAGGCCCTCGACGTCAGTAGTATAGCCGCAAAAGGGGAGAGTGCAAGAATGTTGCAAGTTATTATGTAATGTTGCAAAGGGGGTGGGGGTTGTTGCAAAGGGGGGGGGGGTGTTGCGAAAAAAAGAAAAAAATTTAAAAAAAGAAAAAAAAGAACAAAAAAGGAAAAAAAGAGTACTGACCTTTGTTGCCAACCGTGGTTGCAAGGGCATGCAACTTGAAGGTGGAGTTCTCCCCCAAGCTATTCCCCCCAAAGGACCAGAAAGAAGGAGGAGAGAAAGGAGGAGAGGTGCTCACCTGGCAGGAGCCAAATGCATATTAAGACTTCAGCCGAGTAGGCGTTGTTTTATAGGCTCCTAATCAGCCAGTTGGCTGAGCCAAGGGGGGAGGGGTACACCTGAAGGAGAGAGAGACACCTGAAGGAGAGAGAGACACCTGAAGGAGAGGGAGAGAGAGAAGTTGCCTTTGATTGCAAGGCATGCAGCTTGGAGGCGGAGTTCTCCCCCAAGCTATTTTCGTTTACCTAACCTAAGAGGCCTCTAAGGGGTTTTCCCAAAGGGCCAGAAAGAGAAGGACCAGAGGTCCTTGCTCGGCTGGGAGCCGAGCATGAATGACTCCGTCAGTCGTCTCTCGGTCTATTATAAACCTCTATTCTGGCTGAGTTGCCAGATAGCGCCATGTATTCAGTTGCTGATAAATTCTGTTTATTAAATAAATAATTTTTACACACTTAATTTTTATAGATATATAGCTGTATATAGTGTTTTACAATAGATGTATATAGTGTTTGACGATTAGAAACAAATATAACATTAACTTGAACTTCATTAAACTTGAAGTTGAACTTTTCGAAACAAATAACGTAGTTTGCCACACATAATTCAATCATAGAAAACTTAATAATAGAAAATAATTAATTTTATGGGTAACTATTTTATTTCGACATAAGTTTACTATAATTATATATATACAGTCTTTTAAACATCTTATGATAGATATATGTATATATATATATATATATATATATATATATATATATATATATATATATATATTAATTTTTTCTTTATTTAAAACAAGTTTGAATGTATTTACTTTGCAAACAACAACATGAGCAAAATTAAACGATAAATATTTTATAATTTTTTAAGATAGATAAATAGATATATATATAGTGTTTCACTATAGATGTATAGATGTATATAGGGTTTTACAATAGATGTATATAGGGTTTTACAATAGATGTATATAGTGTTTAACGATTAGAAACAAATATAACATTAACTTGAACTTCATTAAACTTGAAGTTGAACTTTTCGAAACAAATAACGTAGTTTGCCACACATAATTCAATCATAGAAAACTTAATAATAGAAAATAATTAATTTTATGGGTAACTATTTTATTTCGATATAAGTTTACTATAATTATATATATACAGTCTTTTAAACATCTTATGATATAATATATATATATATATATATATATATATTAATTTTTTCTTTATTTAAAACAAGTTTGAATGTATTTACTTACTACAACATGAGCAAAATTAAACGATAAATATTTTATAATTTTTTAAGATAGATAAATAGATATATATATAGTGTTTCACTGTAGATGTATAGATGTATATAGGGTTTTACAATAGATGTATATAGTGTTTAACGATTAGAAACAAATATAACATTAACTTGAACTACATTAAACTTGAAGTTGAACTTTTCGAAACAAATAACGTAGTTTGCCACACATAATTCAATCATAGAAAACTTAATAATAGAAAATAATTAATTTTATGGGTAACTATTTTATTTCGACATAAGTTTACTATAATTATATATATACAGTCTTTTAAACATCTTATGATAGATATATGTATATATATATATATATATATATGTTAATTTTTTTATTTATTTAAAACAAGTTTGAATGTATTTACTTTGCAAACAACAACATGAGCAAAATTAAACGATAAATATTTTATAATTTTTTAAGATAGATAAATAGATATATATATAGTGTTTCACTATAGATGTATAGATGTATATAGGGTTTTACAATAGATGTATAGAGTGTTTAACGAATAGAAACAAATATAACATTAACTTGAACTTCATTAAACTTAGTTAAACTTTTCGAAACAAATTTCAATATATATTAGTAATATAACAGAATTAACAAAGTTACCCAATAAATAAATCGTTAGACAGAAAATGATTTTTTATAAGGGACACCCAACTAATTATGAATGTATCACCAAACAAAATTATATCTATCGGGCAAATAACTTTTAATCCAATCACTGATTGCCCCTCTAAAACCATAACAATACAATTTATTAAGTAGAATATTATGGTCTATTACAACAATCACCTTGCTCAAATCCATAAATAGTAATATAACAGAATTAACAAAGTTACCCAATAAATAAATCGTTAGACAGAAAATGATTTTTTATAAGGGACACCCAACTAATTATGAATGTATCACCAAACAAAATTATATCTATCGGGCAAATAACTTTTAATCCAATCACTGATTGCCCCTCTAAAACCATAACAATACAATTTATTAAGTAGAATATTATGGTCTATTACATCAATCACCTTGCTCAAATCCACATATATTGACATCATTATTTCTTTGTTCTCCTCAGCTATATTTACATTTTTCATAAGATTTCACGAATGCGTCAGGCATAAACTCAGAACTTGTTTTATGACCTTCTGTTTACCAATATCATTCTCGCTCCTAACCCATTAAATGTCAATGTTGTCCCCTAGCGCAATTTGAATTGGAAAGGTTTTCACCCCACCTTAGACCCACAGTTTAACATTAGAAAATTCTGAAACCGGACTCAGTATCAAAAGTTCTATAAGAAACACCAAATAATTTTCGTTGTCCCCTAGCGCAATTTGAATTGGAAAGGTTTTCACCCCACCTTAGACCCACAGTTTAACATTAGAAAATTCTGAAACCTGACTCAGTATCAAAAGTTCTATAAGAAACACCAAATAATTTTCGTTGTCCCCTAGCGCAATTTGAATTGGAAAGGTTTTCACCCCACCTTAGACCCACAGTTTAACATTAGAAAATTCTGAAACCTGACTCAGTATCAAAAGTTCTATAAGAAACACCAAATAATTTTCGTTGTCCCCTAGCGCAATTTGAATTGGAAAGGTTTTCACCCCACCTTAGACCCACAGTTTAACATTAGAAAATTCTGAAACCTGACTCAGTATCAAAAGTTCTATAAGAAACACCAAATAATTTTCGTGTCCCCTAGCGCAATTTGAATTGGAAAGGTTTTCACCCCACCTTAGACCCACAGTTTAACATTAGAAAATTCTGAAACCTGACTCAGTATCAAAAGTTCTATAAGAAACACCAAATAATTTTCGTCCCCTAGCGCAATTTGAATTGGAAAGGTTTTCACCCCACCTTAGACCCACAGTTTAACATTAGAAAATTCTGAAACCTGACTCAGTATCAAAAGTTCTATAAGAAACACCAAATAATTTTCGTTGCCCCTAGCGCAATTTGAATTGGAAAGGTTTTCACCCCACCTTAGACCCACAGTTTAACATTAGAAAATTCTGAAACCTGACTCAGTATCAAAAGTTCTATAAGAAACACCAAATAATTTTCGTCGTCCCCTAGCGCAATTTGAATTGGAAAGGTTTTCACCCCACCTTAGACCCACAGTTTAACGTTGAAACCGAATGTTCTTTTAAAATATAATTAGGATATATTTCTTTATATCCTCTCGATTACATTAGTGACTAATGATGCGGGAAACTCTGAGTAAATATTTTCTCGAAAACTATGGGTGATAGAAAAATTCTGAAACCATATTTGGAATCAGTATCAAAAGTTCTATACGAATCACCAAATAATTTTCAAAGGAGAATACGAGCATTAAATCTATTGGTGAAAATATATATATGTTACTCGTCCGGTCCCGTTATAGCGGATTGGTACACGTCATAGCTCCACCCAGCTACATCGGCAGCCAATCACTACGAACATCTGGTCTTTTGGGCGGAGCTTGGCGATTGTGCATATAAAAGGGGATATTTTTCAGTTGGGAGTAACAGTAGCTATTTTCGCGTCAGTGAATAATCATTCCCTCCACCATGGACCTGTACGTCTCCCCAGACTTGTATGAAGAAAGTGACGCTGCAGCATTAACGACAATTAGTCTTTTTAATGCGATTGACCGTGATGAATTATTTCCAACGCAAACCGTAGAAGATATTTGCAGTGACGCTCCTTACAATCCGACGCAAGGGACTACCATAGAAATGTAAGTGTCTATAATTCGATTATATATATATGGAGGTTGTAGTATCTCGTCAAATAGATACTCGCCAAAAATTTTGTCAATCAATGTTATTTTGTTATCCCCATTATGCTAAAATCGAAATTTTTATGGCATCAATGTTATTCCTCGAACCAAAGATATCTTCACATAATGGGGATCTGTCTGTATACTCTGTATATGTTTTAAAGAATGAACATTATTCCTTTAAGGTCCGATGAGGATTTGACACGTGTTATACAATCTTTTGAAGAATCTCGGAATACGGGGGATATACTGAACAGTCAGCAATGTCACACATCCTCCACCATGGACCTGTACGTCTCCCCGGAATTGTATGAAGAAAGTGATACTGCAGCATTAACCGCAATTAGTCTTTTCAATGCGATTGACCGTGGCGAATTATTTCCAACGCAAACCGTGAAGATATTTGCAGTGACGCTCCTTACAATCCGACGCAAGGGACTACCATAGAAATGTAAGTGTCTATAATTCGTTTTTATATATATATGGAGAGTTGTAGTATCTCGTCAAATAGATACTCGCCAAAATTTTATGTCAATCAATGTTATTTGGTTATCCCCATTATGCTAAAATCGAAATTTTTATGGCATTCAATGTTATTCCTCGAACCAAAGATATCTTCACATAATGGGGATCTGTCTGTATACTCTGTATATGTTTTAAAAGAATGAACATTATTCCTTTAAGGTCCGATGAGGATTTGACACGTGTTATACAATCTTTTGAAGAATCTCGGAATAGGGAGGATATACTGATCAGTCAACAATGTCACACCGAAATAATGTAAGTGTTTTTCGATCTTTTTGGGATAAGAAGACACAATATATTTTCATAAATTTATTAAATGAAAGAAATCAGTACAATAAACAACTACAGAATATATCGTTACAAATATACGAAAAAAACATTATAATATACAACGAGTACGTACAATTGGAAAACGGTTTTTTATCTGTCTGCATACCATTTCATCGTTCGGCGAGTGTGACCGGGTCAAATAAATTTAAAAAATTATAAATTCTTATCACATGACATATGGCATGAGAAATGAGACGCAGTACATTCCGCAAACATTAGTAAAATATCCTTGCATGCGAAATGGTTCCATACAACTTCGGGAATATGTAACTGAGCGAGAAATTTTACAATAATAGGGTCACTCCAGGGTTGAGTACCGAGTGAATCAAATAGTACAGGCGCTGTCTATTTTTAAAATAGACAGCGATCCAGTGAATCACTTCATTACCGATGATGTCTGTGTTCACAATAAGACTACCGCATTCTCGCGTACTTGGCAAACTCAATGTTTCATTCTTCGCAAACACGCCGATAAATTTGGAACGTGTGACTCGCTCCATTACTTTCTGAAGTGTATTAGCATCCATTTTAAAAGTCAGTGATAATGCTCCTAAATCTATCTACTTCTATTAGGGCTTGCGATTCGAGATATACTAGTACACTAAATAGGAGCGTCTATAGGCTTGGCGAATTCCAGCCGCACTGAGATGTTCCGCTCTGCCGTGGGGGTTAAATGGTATTTACGCTAGCAGATAAGTCAGGTGTAATGTCAAAACGGATAAAGGTTAAATTGATCATGAATTCTTCCTGCGTTACCCCATTACCAAGCTCATCACAATCACCTGCAATATGGGTCAGATTTACTATAGGCTGTGGCACAAAGAGGTAACACAGCGTCTGATGAATAGTCCGTACCCATTGTTCCACCCAAAGCAGTGCCATTAACGTATAGAGTTATATTTTTAAGTCCGAAATTCTCGAATTTAAAGGCTCTCTTTTTTTTAATATTTCCATTCACCGAAGCGTCGTCCTGCTGCCGATTAATATCCTTTTAAAATTTTTCCAGGGCAATTTTTTCTATCTGCTTCGATGCAACCCTGCAGGAACCGTATATAGTTTGATCTGCATCTGTTAATAGGATATTTCACTGTAGCGTTTAGTAAATTTTTCTCAATTTCTAGTTGTTTTGGTGAACTTTTCACTCGCCGTACGCGGAGGTATGCGTCCATAATTGAACCACAACGGGCTTTGCACCCTCTTCTTGATCAGCATCCAGATTTAAGCAGATCTCAGGACTCGTGCGGGTGAGCTTTATTTTCATATCCACCCGTTGACAAGCAACTTCTCCTGGAAAGTGAAATCTGTGTGCAACGTCCCAAAACACTCGTATATTTTCTTTTTAGAATTTTTAAATTTTCGTTTATACTATTTTCATCTTTAGTTTGATAAAAACTCCCTCGGCCACTTAAAAAGGTAGCCTTCGCTTCTTTGGAAAAGTTGAGGACATTTTCCAGATAGGCTCGTAGATGATAGTAACCCGTGCCTGCCGATATGCTGGTTTGATTTAAATATACGTCACACTGGTTGAATATGGAGTGCAGAAAGTTTGTTTTCAGGGTATACAGCATATTTGTCATCGCAGACCGTTCCATCAGAATGGGCTATAAGTAGCTTAGCGTACATGTTCACACAGCTGGATCAAAAAAGTAGGGCCTGAGCTGGGTATCACGAATTCTATAGGTGCCCTCGGGAACTAATGTGTTTAAAGGGCTAATTGTAATAAAGTCACTGTGCTCAATAGAAACTTGGGTTGGAGTAGCTCAAAAAGGGACAGCTCCGATTACAGCATTGTGAACTACATGGGTGGATGAAGCGTGCCATGGCGAAATAGTGACTCCCCTCTCGGCAAGTGGTAAACAAACTATGATTCATGAGATCAATGTCCTAGCTTATATCAGTCAAAAAAGTGGTCAACCATAGTTTCATTCGCTACAGCACTTCTTTTTGATAGCCTTTACGTTTTAATACCACGTGACCACCTTCTTTTTCTTCCGGGCAGCCCGCTCTTCCGCCACCACGCATTTTTTCTCTTTGCATCTTTGATGTTTTCGTCCCGTGTACGCTTTAAATGTTTTTTTACTTCTTTAGGTTTAGCCCCGGCCAATAGTCTTCTGCAGTGTTAATACCTGATTGTAGCGCTTTTCTTCAGGTATCTGGCACCCCTCTCAGAAAAGGAACAGCCGTACGTAGTATGGATGAAAAAATGGACCAAGTCCACTACCGCGCTGGTATCTCACCCCTCGATAGACGGTGAAAGGCTTTCTATCCATTATAACTCAGTGCGTCGAAAGTGTAGCTTCACTGTTAAGCTCCCGTTACCGAATGGGAAGTTTTCACCCTCAATCGTTCTTATATATATTGAGATATTGGTTATTAAATTAGTTGCGACATTCACATAATGGGGTCTGTCATATGTAATACTCAAACTCCTTCCTCTATGGTTGGGGATGTGAGCAATGCGCAGCAGGCGTGCCTGGGGTATCCCCAACAAACTGGTGCTCCACTATATTACTGTAAATTAGCACATGTCTGGGGACCTTTCATCCAATTTCTCCATCTTCAATTGATACATTAATCTGGACAAGTCATGCTGTGTCTCGTGAAATGTGTCTCTTTGGAAGGCTGCGCTATATCGGCCATTGGCTAGAATTTGGAACTTTCTATGGTCTTTAATACGTCTGTTAGTCTTTGATTTTAGGATTAGTGTATGTGCAGGGTTGTTTACGATTTGTATACTAAATCATTCGTAAGGTTTGAGTTTCTTAAACTTACGTTTAAGCCTCTCACAACATCCTCGGCCGAACCATATTGACCCGGTCCTAGTCTTACTTCTGTACTGTAATACCGCAACCTTAGTCCGGGCGATACGCATAGTTTTCATCCATAGCTACCCCAGCTTTTCACACTCGTCAATGTCTCTAAGAATCGTAAAAACGGTTCTTTATGTTCAATATTTAAAAAGATGGGTGTCCAGCTGAATTTCGCATATCCCATCTCATACGAATCACGACCCAATTCAATGTGCTTGTGGAGTCTCTGTTACAAAGTTCGCTAGTATGTTGTTAGGGTGTACAGACAGGGACGAGGAGGACGGGAGTGTGACGTAGAAATGGTTAGGAGCCATTTGCATACTATTTTAAGCTTCATTATTGCATCAGCTTTTATATAGGTGTTGAAAGCTTTCTGGTACCCTAGCCATTTCACCAGTACATTTTTCTCTTTCCTGAACCTTTGCTTCCTAAAATTTTCTCAATTTTAAACACATTTTTTTCTAAATTAAACGCAACTTTCTGCAACTCCTCGCGGTAAAAACCTCCTGAGATTTCTTCCCATTCAAATCTTCATGTAATACATCATTATCTCGCCTTAGGTTTCACAGCCCTAACTTTAAAAATCTCGCCTGTCCATCCTGCTCAAACCCTTTGCGAATTATTCCCCGATCGCGACAGCCTTACATAATCATTGATTTTGAAGCGCGCAGAGTGTGGGTGGTGGTGGTGGTGATCCATCTCTTCTCGGGAGCGTACCTCTTTCTAAAACTTCGTTAGGTGTTGTCCCCAATCGTGCGATGGTTGAGCGGTTGTAGGATGATGCCAATGATTCCAGAATGTCTAGAAATCTGTATGTGTTTTTAGGGTAAAATAACGGTGCATGCGTTCCTTTATGGTGCGCTGAACTCTTTCAGCTAAAGAAGCCTTGTATAGAATTGGTTGTGTAATAGCTGATATTAAACTCTGTCAACATGTTCTGAAAAGCACGGCCTATAAATTCCTTCCCCATATCGTACAAAAATAGCCAGGAATCTTGTTTTCTTTTAACATTAGCGTTTTGGTGGCTTTAGCAACTGTTTCAGGTGATTTATTTTTCAGAGGAACTAGCCACAGATATCTAGAGAATACGTCTATTATGAATAGAATGTAGCGGTAACCATCGTTATACACAGAATATCTTTGCATGTCTGTTAAATCTGCTTGCCAAATAGAATCAATCGAGGAAGCCGTGTCTTGGCTGTTTTAAACCTTTTTCTCACAGGCTTATGAAGCGTATAAGCGTCCTGCTCCTCAAAAAATCTTTCAACATCTTTTTTTCCTACTCCGTAAACACTTCTGTACAGTCTATCTACGCCGCCGTAAGCGGATGGGGTAGAAATGTCATAATAGCGTTTAGTTAATACGTTAGCCATTTGCGTATTTTAGAGGCACGTGGGTAGGGTTGGTTTAACCTCTTCTTGCTCCTCTTCAAAGGTGTTACCGCAGGGGGTGACGGCGCCTTCAATTGTGTCACAAGGCGTTGCATGTTCCAAGTCCTTTAACCTTTTCAGATTCCTATCAACGTTTTAGGGACATTATTGTTGTAGTCTTGCTTTAATATGTTTCCATCCTGATGGTGATGGCCTATCCCACTTTCTCACCAGATCATGGACAATGTCTACGATATTCGATCCCTGTACCTTTGATCCTTCCACAATGAGTTCGCCTGTATCGGTCCATTGTATGGCTGATCCTCATTCAATAGATTATAAAGACTTAAGCCTTTACTCATCAATGTATGTGGGAGGGTGCTTTTTAATACATGTTCGATATGTTGTGTGACTAATCTTTTTGGTTGGTCAGCTGTATCGTCGGGCTCAGATCCTATGTCGCCATGTCCATCGTCCCCCGTGCTGTGCCTAATAACCACAGGAATCTCTGTAGGGCTCTTATAATTTTCGTACTCGTGAAGAAATTTCTGCAGAGCTTCTTGGTATAAGATTCTTTTCTCATCAGGTGTTTTTTCACTGTTTAATAGGGCTAACAATTCGGTTTCCATTCTTTTAAGTCTGCTTTTACGGGGATCTAGATACGTGTCTGGATTCCTTTGCAGTGAAGCGTACACCTCGTGGGGGAATCACTACCACTTTCTTCATTATATTAATCTAGTCAGTAAAGGAACCAAAACTGAAAATAAGATGGGGAGAAATGACCCTCCTGTTTGTACAATAATTCGTTTTTTCTTCGCTACAGTTTGACTTTTATGAGCGAGTGCACGTATTATGTTCTTGTAGCGGCGTAGGCGAGCCTTCTGATGGGTTTTCATTGATACATTGCAATTTATAACTTTAAGACAGATTTCACAGATGCATTTTAAAAAGTCGGCGTCGATATTTTTAATAAATAACTGCTGCATTGCCCGGGGCAGTCGATGATAGATTTTTATTAATTCACGGTATTTCTTTAGTCTCTTTCTCATTCTGGAATATACACCGTTTCAGGCTCGTTTGGAAATATATTCGTTCGCAGAAGCACTCTAAACGTGTTTCGCGGATGAAGGTCGCAAAGCAAATATCCGTAACGCGTGCTTGTAGCTTCTTTATAAACTTCCAAAAACTCCTTACGCTGATTCGGGAACATTTGATTGGCTAATACCCCAATTTGTGATACATCTCTACGTTGCGCGAATAAGACTAGATATTGCGTATTTAACGACACATCGCGCATGTATCTATTTTTGAAAAATAGATTCTTCTGGTTGATGAAGAACACGCTTATGTTAAGATGGTGGGAGAATACTGTAAATGTCTCGGCAAACGTTTTATACATCTCCAACATGAGATCGTCAATTACAATGATTGTATGTTCATTTCCCTTTAATGAATTAACGTCATATACGCCTTTGTGGAACAAAATATCATCTTGGTACTCGTTGAACACTGATTGATACGTCGAATAGCACCATATAACTTTATGCACAAATTTCAAGAACATCTCTCCCTTTTCTTTAATGATTTTAAGCATAAACACAGTTTTACCACATCCTGTAGGTCCAGATATAATACATGTGGATGGGCTCGTGAATCTGAATTTTTCTACAGAGTCCATTTCTAACACGTCACACTCCTAAGTGGTCATTTACAAAATATTACAAATTTTGAGTGCTGTTCCTTATATTTTGCTTCTTCTCCCACAGAACCGTGAATGACGATGAGGTAGAGCATCCCATCATTGACATTACGGATGACCTCGACGACAGTGTAGTTGTGATCTCCTCCCCTGCCAACGAACCCTCACCAGCGATACCGGTAGCACGTCCAAAGCGGAGGTGTGAGAACCCCACGTCAGGTATAAAGCGCACGAAATACGCGCCTGTTGCAGCGGTAATAGATCCCCAACCCTCAACCTCTTACGCAACAAGCCCCCCAGCACCACCTCCCGCTAATATATCCCCTTATTCATCCGCCGCCCCCCGTTTTGTTAAGTCTACAATAATAGATCCCCAACCCTCAACCTCCTACGCAACAGACCCCCCATCAGCACCTTCCGCTAATATATCCCCTAATTCATCCGCCGCCCCCCGTTCTGTTGAGGATGAAATAACGCTCGAATTGGTGCGATCCGCAGCCCCCACCCCAGCCTTGACTAGAAATCGGTATAGAGTCAGGGTCAACCCTAGAGTCATGTATAGCAATGGAATTGAGCGCGGGTTACGCCGGGTTGTACAGCATATTATAGAGTTTGCTCTTCAGAATCGTGACGAGCGTGAAGTCAGGACGAGTCTGTCCTTTGGATTCGGGTCAGATGACGGTGATGTAGACGATTATTGGGTGATAGTGCCATTTAGACGTTTGGCGGCTGAAGATGCAGAATATATATTAGGACGTATAATGCAAGCCGCCCAAAGTAGTATAGCCTTCAATATGGACAACTTCACGGTAAATATTAACCATGTATTCCGTGTTGCGGGTCATAGTGCCATACCGTATACTCTTAACTTCAATTCTCCGACTATTTACCGAAAGCATATAAACGTCGATCCTGGTTGCGGCTTTATAGCAGTACTCTTAGCACGTATGTTTACTGTACAAAATACACGAACACAAAAAATTTGGTTGCCTACAGTCGTGGAGCGTGTCCGTAAACTAGCTGTAGACTGTGAACTTGAATTTGACTGTAATATGGGTCCTGAAGAGCTGAGAATGGTAGAACAGGAAATGAATGTCCGCATAGTTGTGTTTGGGTTGGATGATCGTCGTAGGACTGTGTATGTTTTTAAAAGCTGTGTGAGAGATCGTACAAGACCCCTACTTATTTTAGGATTGTCATGGACAATGTATCTCCCCATCCGTAATATAAGGTGGCTTTACGCGAGTTATGACAAAAGTCGAAAATATGGGAGACATCATGATTTGTGTAAGGGGTGCCTCGAGTTTGCGGATGATATAGTGAGACATTGTAAAGAATGTCACATGGTATGTGAGCAGTGTAAAAGCACCAAATGTGAAAGCCGTGTAGTTGAAGCTGAGAAGAGAGACTGTGATGTGTGTAGACGCACATTTTTCAATAATAGCTGTTTTGATTTCCATAAATCAATTGGCACGTGCAGGAAAATGAGAATCTGTGAATGTGGTATGTTTCACACAATGGATAATTGGGGAAAATTTAAGCACAAGTGTGACGTAATTCACTGTCCTACATGCCAGGAGGAATATAAGGCGGATGGAGTAAAGCATGTATGTTATATGAAAGATGCTAAGCCTAAAAATAACCCTTGTATAACTGTATACTACGATATAGAAACATATACGATCGCTGAAACCAAAGAGGTAATTCCACATTTACTTGTGAGCCAGACCATCTGTGATGAGTGTATGGGTATCGAATGTGACGAGTGCCCCAAATGTGGTAAACTGACAAACGTTTTTAAAACGAATGTCCGCGATAGTCCTGTGAAACTATTTGTGTCCTATATTGTCAAGTTAGCCGACAAGTTCAAAAAATGACTGTGTATATTCTCGCCCATAACGGGGCAAAGTTGACACGCAGTTCCTTTATAAGGAGTTGCTTGAACACGAATCCTCTGAGATATTTACAGGTGATCCATTGAAAAGAGGCAACAAATTAATACAGATGCAGATAAGAGCAATGTACAATTTAAAGATACTTTATTATTCACACCTTGTAAATTAGCAAAGCTACCCAAGGTGATGGGAGTAGCAGCTGAAGTTTCCAAAGGATACTTCCCTTACACTTTCCTCACCAGCGAGACTTTAAACTACGTAGGCCCACCACCCCCCAAACATTATTTTGACTGTATGGATGAACGTGAAGACTTTGATCGATACTACGACAGTTTAATGAAAGTAACCCTTATAATATAGCTGATGAATGTGAGCGTTATTGCGTGAATGATGTGCGCGTGCTTAGAGTATGTTTCCAGGCCTTTAGAAGGATGTACATAGCCCGTTTCAAATGCGATCCACTGCAAGTCGCAACCACCATCGCATCATTATGTTTCACGGTGTTCAAGAATAACTTCATGCCTAAAGACACCTTAGCCATTATTCACCGAAACAACCCCTGTAGTTACGGGCACAAGGGTATTTACTGGCTCATACACCTACAGCAACAGACAGGTGTATATATAAAGCACGCCCGCAACACGGGTGAAGTACCCATTAAGATTAATGGACGTGTTTTTTGGGTTGATGGGTTAAGTGAAAACCGTGTCACTGGTGTGAAGACTGTGTACTCCTTTAACGGTTGCTGGTGGCATGGATGCCCCCGTCCTGAGTGCGGAATCACCGGAGATATCCACGGTAGGTCTCCTGCCGACTGTCTTCCATCGACCCGCACCCGCGATCAACTTATAGGATCACAGTTCACTCACAAAGTCTTGTGGGAGCATGAATATGATGCACGGATGGAGACAGACGAGGTGTACCGTGAGGAAATAAAAACGATCAAGCGTTCAATGGTGCTGGATCCTCTCAAATGTGGTGATAGCTTGTTTGGAGGACGTACAAATCCTTTCAGACTATATTTCCACCTACGGATGGCGTGAAGCTCCATTACTACGATTTCTGTTCTTTATACCCATACGTGATGAAGAGCAATCGTATCCCGTGGGCGCTCCTGAGAAACTGGTGGGACCTAGCCTACCCTCCATCAATGAATTTTCAAAAAATTTGAATGATCGTTACTTTGGGCTCTCTTTCGTAGACGTACTCCCCCCACGCAATTTATGGATGCCGATCTTACCTGTCGTTATCGACGACAAGCTCATGTTTCCCCTGTGCGTGAAGTGCGCGGAAGAGGATAACGGCGAATGTAACCATATACCCCACCAGCGTAAGATCAGAGGCGTATATACAAGTCCTGAGTTGGCCCTAGCCGTACGCCATGGTTATAGAATACTGAAGATACATGAGTGTGGAGGTTTCAGAAGCTACCCAACCTTTTCACACCATATATAAACACCTTTTTGAAGGATAAGGTTGAGGCATCAGGGTATCCGCGAGGAGTTGATACCGAAGATGAAAAGTCTGCCTATATTCAACGTTACCGCGACCGCGAAGGTATACAACTTGATCGTGTCCAAATTGTAAAGAATCCAGGCAAGCGCTTTAGTGCAAAGTTGTGTCTAAACAGTCTATGGGGAAAATTTGCGCAGAATACCGGCAGAGGGAGCATTCATTTGGCACAAAGTTATAGCGATGTCTGGGATTATGCCAATGCCCCGATAAAGAGGTCATGGAGATCGTGAATGTAGGTAATACTTACGTAATAAGTACAACAACACTGAATTTGCCACAGATACCTCAAGGGTTACAAACATACCTGTGGCCAGCTTCACAACAGCCTACGCCCGTATAAAACTTTGGGGTCTATTGCATTCTCTTGGGCGGAGAGTATTGTATGCCGATACAGATAGCGTGATATTCACAGAGAGGGAGGGTGAACACATGCCCGCTATTGGGGAGTTCTCGGCGAGCTCACTGATGAGATCAAGGATGAGTATGGGGACAACGCTACGCCGACTCTTTTGTCTCAACAGGACCTAAGACTTATGGGGTACGGGTCAGGGTGGGGGAGGAAATGAAATATATCGTGAAGGCAAAGGGTATTACGCTCAACCATGCGAATCGGCAGATTGTTAACTTTGAGTCGTTGAAGGATCTAGTATGTTTGGACGATGATGAGGGCGAACAACCTCCCCAACTAATTGTAGGCACCCACAATTTTCGGGCGCAGAAGCTGGGGGGCGTGAAGGAACTTAGGGGTACGAAGGTGTGCCGTAACACCTATAGGAAACGTTACCAGTTACCTGGTACCTATGATACCGTACCCTTTGGATACCAAAACGTATGATGCTTCTATTGTTAACTCACACGTATTTGTCTTGTATATAATCGTATCTATTGATTTATTACACGTATTTGTAAATATATATATATATAACCTGAATAACTCATTTATTAAATCGTATTTGTAAAGTATCTATTGATTTATTACACGTATTTGTAAATATATATATATATAACTTGAATATCTCGTTTATTAAATCGTATTTGTAAATATATATAACTTGAATATCTCGTTTATTAAATAAATCATGTTTCAATTAGCGTTTCACTTTCTCCTTTGTGTGTGTGTGTGTGTGTGTGTGTGTGTGTGTGTGTGTGCGCACAGGTGAAAGTTCTAAGCTCCGCCCACTGTAAGACCGTGAGTCATGCTACTATCTGGGAGTCCCTGCGTGGTCAGTCGACTGCAGTAAGCCCGAGAGATCAGACGTGTATTCAGATCAGACGTGTATTCAAATGGCTACCTTTAATATTGCTTGTACAACGTTTATGAAATGGTATTCAGCAAAGTGTCAGGATGTGGTGGATACCGAAAAACTTCCTATTCCTCCCTCCTATACCTCTTTTAAAAACACATTGGATTGTGCGAAGTTCCAAGATGTACAAATACTCTACGGATGTTCTGGTGAGATCGTTGAAGGCTTTCGTTGCACAGACGATGTGCTGAAGTATACTGCAGAGCTAAACTTTATAAAGTCTCACATACACCGTGAAGTAAAAGAAACAACGCGTGCAGAAGAGAAGCAGCAGGTATGGATAATGAGTCTTGCGGATGGGTGTTGTGACAAGCGGTATTACGTCATGCTACACCATGTCGATTACTCATACCCTACGACTGAAAATGTGAATCTCGTGATCATGGACAATCTTAAGTATTTTTATCACTATATTAATGTATATCATGATGAGGTTCGTAGTGAGGTTGTGGCTAGTGCGCTGCGTGAATTTTTAACAGACTTTAGAGACGAGTATCGTTTGATGGGCAGAAAGGAAAAATATGAGCATATGTTCCTCTCAAATAGTGCGCCAGAGTGTGAAGATGTTTAGTAAAGCATAAAATGTTCCTAGTTCTTATCCTGAGGTAAAATGTCTGGTGCGTAGGCTGGTAGTGATGAAATTAATTGTACCGAAATATGTACAACAATTCGACTCGCGGATCATACGAACAAGCCCATTCACGTATCATCGAGTCAGCCGCCCGTCGAACCGTTCCTGCCTACCTGCGTGCCTCACACGGCTCATAGTTATCTCAGAGCTTGAACTGAGTGGACGTGCGCTCCTCGAATACGATGGAACTTCCTTTGAGCAGCATTCTCAACGCCTCGTACGATGTGTCCGTGACGAAACCGTTGCGCGTGTTCAGGCGTAAATCCGGTACCGTTAGCTATGTACTGGAAACGGGATGTAGACAAACAAACAAACGGGTTTATTTAAGTGTCGAGGAGATGAAAAGAATCTTCGTGATAGTTGAGAAGTGGAGTGAAGATCGTTATAAAATACCTGCTAACGTAGGTACAAGAAGAGAGCAGATTAGTGACGCACCCTCATACGCCGTTGTATGTACGTTGTGTATAAATAACGATCGGCCATGCATTGATATACGGCTGATGTGGAAGAATGCTTCTGATAATAACGCTCTTGTTCCTACGCGAAACCGTTTCATCCTCGACAGAATGTTTGAAATCGTCGGATTCCGCAAGCTGAAACCTATATTAGACGCGCGTGTTACGGACATGCTTTATTTTGATACAGTACTTGAATACGCCTACACCGCTGTGCTCGATGGGTTTACCGAGTGTAGGGCTGGTGAGAATGGTCTAGTGCTGGATGTTTATTTAAAAAGTTTAGACTCTTTGAAATACCATGAACTTTGGTACAAAACAATTGATCGGTACAAGGCTGAGCTCACCTACACCGTTCACCCTGAAGAACTATTTCTTTATATAACGCGCAGTTGTCGTAACGATTTAGAAGATTATTTCAATTGCCGCTATGTTGAGTGAGTTCACGATTGAAAAGCTCGAGTCGGTAGAAATAAACCCTCGATTGGAAAAGCGTGCTTTTAAACTTGTGTTTAATAATGTAGCTAACGATGAACTCTTTGTGCGTGCTTTTGATTGTATTCTAGACGTATTTAAAGATGACTTACCAACCGGTTGTAAAGTGGGAACAAAAATAGTACTGAACGATATGAAAGCCCTTCATATCGAATACAGGTTTCCCTATACTTTAAGCGGTGAAATATTATTAATCAGCATATACTGCGTAATGCAGAGCAATAATGATGTAATTGTAAACTCGATTAAGACCGAGTTTAGTATTTTGAAAAAAAAGTGAAATGTATTTATATATTTTGCTTGATATTTCTCCTGTACTGTTATGATTATATGCATATTTCTATTATTATTGAATTGTATTTATATATTTTGCGTTATATTTCCCCTGTACTGTTATGATTATATGCATATTTTCTATTATTATTGAAATGTATTTATATATATTTTGCGTGATATTTCCCCTGTACTGTTATGAGTTTATGCATATTTCTATTATTATTGAAATGTATATTTATTTCTATTTGAAATGTATATTTATTTTATATGTATCACCATAATTGTGTATATATATTTCCTGTACTGTTATGATTATATGCATATTCCTCAATTGAAATGTATATTTATTTTCTATATATTTATAATAAACAGAATGATGCAATGTTGTTTTACTTAATTATATCATGTTACGGCTTCTAAACCTACTACCGGTATTCTAAACCAACTTTTAAGAAATATAATAATGTATACAATGGTATCGCTAAAAAGTGGTATCTGGCAACTCAGTCTTCGATTAGAATTAAATGAATACATGGCGCTATCTGGCAACTCAAGCCATTTACGCCTTCTAAGCCAACTGGCTGATTAGGAGTCTATAATAATGTATACAATGGTATCGCTAAAAAGTGGTATCCGGCAACTCAGTCTTCAATTAGAATTAAATGAATACATGGCGCTATCTGGCAACTCAAGCCATTTACGCCTTCTAAGCCAACTGGCTGATTAGGAGCCTATAAAACAACATCTACTCGGCTGAAGTCTTAATATGCACTTGGCTCCTGCCAGGTGAACACCTCTCCTCCTTTCTCTCCTCCTTTCTCTTGGGGATAACGCCGCCTCCAAGTTTTCCTTGTTGCACCTGCAGCATCCCCCCTTTGGGAGAATTTTTTTTTTTTTTTTTAATTTTTTAATTTTTGTGGGTGCAACACCCCCACCCCTGCAACAACCCCCACCTCGCTTTGCAACAACACCCACCCCCCTTTGCAACATTACATAATAACTTGAAACATTCTTGCACTCTCCCCTTTTGCGGCTATACCACTGACGTCCTATCCAATGACCAGGGAATTGTTGGTACAGGTATTCCCTTACATGGGTGCTGTAATGTGCAGGATCGCCGTCTTGCTGGAACCATGTTGGGAAATTTCCTTCTTCATTCAAGACACTGTGAAATGCTTCTTCCTTAAGCATACGTAGGTGGTGCCTCCAGTGACATGTTCATCGAAAAAGAGGGGGGCCTATGATGCGATCCTTCCAAATGCCACACCATACCATCACCCGAGATGCACCTTGTTCCTTTGAAGAGGTATACCAGTGAGGGTTGTTTTGAGACCAGTAGCGGGTGTTCTGTCGATTTACCTCACCATTTCTATAAAAAACAGCCTCGTCACTGAACAGAATGGCGGACCGGAAATTGGCATCCCGAGAATATTGTTCCCTAGAATTCCATCCGCCGGTCGGGATCATCTTCGCTTAATTTCTGTAGGATCTGAAGTTTATATGGATGCCATTTGTGAGCCTGAAGAATGCGATGGATGCTACTTTTCGACACTCCTGTCTCGGCGGACAATCGCCGAAGAGACTTATTGGGACTTCTGTTAAAATGAGCCAGGATAGCAGTCGCTGTATCATCGTCAGTGGACCTCCTTGAAGGTCCACTGCGTGGTTTATCTTCTATGGATCCTGTTTCCTTAAACTTTGCAACAAGTCTGCTAACACAACTCTGTGTTATTGGCTCGCGGTCTGGATGCAGTCTGTTAAATTCAGCAGCGGCCTCTCTTTGACTCCGATTTCCTATGAGTAGAATTATCTGGATTCGTTCTTCCTTGCTCACAGATATTATGGCCTGTAGAAAGAGAAAAATATGAATTATGGTTTGTAGAAATAGAAAAATATGAATTTCTCGTTCTAGGACATCTGCCACCTGGAAAACTGCCACCCGGACATCTGCCACCGGACAACTGCCATCCGGACAACTGCCACCCTGGAAAACTGCCACCTGGAAAACTGCCACCCGGATAACTGCCACCCGGACAACTGCCACACTGGAAAACTGCCCCTAGTGTTTATGCCCTTGTTCCTGGCACGAACTTGTGTTGGGGGGTGGGTTAAAATGCACCCTGCTGGTTTTAGGGTTTGGGGGGGGGACGAGGTACTCGCTGATAGCAGTCCTTGTCATTCTCGATTCAGTTTTCACCACTCCGGGGTGGGTTCAGGAGAGTTGCGCGCCCTCCCGGTCCCTACCGCCCAAAGTCTTCTCTTTTGGCTACTCGGGTTATGTATCTTTCACAATATCACTTCTTCTAATTTTACCACTTTCTTTACGAACTTCTTTTCAAAGACTTTCTGGCGGAAATGCCCTCGTTAGTTTTCGCCTTTTTTAAGTTAAAAAAACTGGAGGGGTGTCTTTTATTTGTTTTCCTCCATTCTTTTCCTACTAGGTCAACATGCCCTCGTTGGATTATACAAGTTGATGGTGTTAAACCAGGGTAGCCACGAGTAACCTCGAAGCTCGGTTTCGACCGCCACCCTCCCGGTCACACTGGAAAACTGCCCCTAGCGTTTATGAAAATTAACAAAAAAAGTTGTAAAAAAATATTATTTATAAAATAGACTTTTTAAAAATGGATATTTAACAATGAATTATTAATAGATATCTATACATACATAAAATAATATTAGAATAACCTAACCTAACCTAACCTAACCTAACCTAACCCTACCTGTGGCAGTTGTCTGGGTGGCAGTTTTCCGGGTGGCAGTTTTCCAGGGTGGCAGTTTTCCGGGTGGCAGTTGTCTGGGTGGCAGTTTTCCAGGGTGGCAGTTGTCCGGGTGGCAGTTGTCCGGTGGCAGTTTTCCAGGTGGCAGTTGTCCGGATACCGAATTTCTCCTATGATGCCGGACTTATGGGACACCCTGTATATATATATATATATATATATATATATATATATATTATATATATATATATATAATGTATTAAGTGAAATTCGGTAAAATTAAGAAAGTGCAATACAGTTTACATATATTATCACCAGTTTAACGTATATATTTAAACCGTAACAAGGTTGGCATTCAAGAAATTTTGAAACAAGGCAGGAAAAAGGTCATAAAACGCAAAGGTCAGAAAACCCTCGTGACCATCGAAAGGAAAGAAAGAGAAAGAAAGGAAAAAAATCAATAAATAAATAATTTGTGGGTATATTTCTTTTTACGCTAATTAATGAGTAGCATGACTGGGTCCAAATTCTCACTTAATCTGCAATTTGTGTAATCTGGAAACAACTGAAAATGCAGCAATAAGATGTGATTTCTATTAAAAACTGCACGACTTTATCTGCAGGAATTGGGATAATAGGAAAATATCTCTTGTCTCGAACGCGAAACAGATCGTAAGAATCAAATTTCTGTGTGACGCATGTACACTAGGGTGGCCCACTTTTCAATTTTTTTTAAAAGTATAGGTTATCGTAGTTTTTCCCATTATTTGGCACTATACTACACATTGGTACCATTTTTACAAAAATTGATCAATATTTAGGGGTCTCGCATCGACCTTGAAATTACGATTTTTTTTTTTAAATGCGTACTTTTTAACTTTTTACTAATCAAGATAAATCATTAAGTAGGGATGTTTTCTGAATCCTCTTGATGAGAGAAGTCGTTTGGTGTGCCTTCCAATGTCATACGACTAACGGTTTAAAAGTTGTGCCTGTATACAGGTAATACCAATGTGCTAGTATAGTGCCAAATAATGGGAAAAACCACGATCACCTATACTTTTCAAAAAATCAGCAAATAGCAGACAAATAAGGAAGAAAGAAACAAACTTAAACAATCACTTTTGCATTGTATTGACCACTATCACACGTCACTGGCTGCAACGTTGTCCCTCTGTGCTATGTCATCGTGGCGAGTGATGACTTCTTGAAGTCGCCGAGCTCTTTCCGGTTCTTTTCCACCACTTGCAGAAGATCCTGCAGCTGTGCCTCGTCCTTTGTGACCGTGTTCGCATAGTCTTGTATCAGTTGGACTCCTCTTTCAGCGACGTCATTGGTGACCTGGAGATTAGAGATCACATCCTTCAGACGACAAAAGTCCTCTTCTCGTCCCACTTATCAGTTGGCAGGGTGAGCCACGAAGACCCATACATCTTCAGACCTGCAAATAAGAACCAGGAGGACTCGTCGATCAGGTCGGGGAGTAGCGTCATCTCGTCGACTGAGACGTTCTCGTATGTGAAGTCTTTGGGTACAGGGAGGTGGGACAGCTTCTCTGCCATCTGTTGCTTCACAGTGCCATCCACCTTGTTGCTGCATAGAGCGAAGATGACGGTCTGAGGCCTCAGATACCAGAAGTGCCGCCTCATCACTGCCAGTGACGCTTCTGCCACCTCGCGGTCCACTGCCCTATACCTCAGAAAACGCTGGTATAGTACCAGGTCATTCAACGGCGCATCAGCTGCTACAGGGGCCGCCAACCAAGCTGGTACGTACAGAAGAGCGATGAACACCACGATCCTGTGCAGTTTGTCGACCAGCTCGGCGTCGAGCTCCAGCTGCCTACTGAACATCAGCAGTTTTGTGTAGTAGATGACCTGAAACAGAATAGGCACCATTGTAAGTAAGACAGGTTTATTGTTACCAATTACTTTGTTTGCGTTATAATGAAATGTTTATCTTTGAATAACATTTAAACTTATCTCTAGATTATTTTTGTTTGAAAATACTAACTTTAGCCATCCATCTTGCGTGGTGGTAGGCTCCTGGGCGCATGAGGTGAATGCCACGGCGTGGTTGTGTCCCGAGTACCAGGAGCGTGATCTCTGCCACTTCCCGGTAATCGTCTCTGACGAAACCAGAAGCTGTGCTCAGGAAGCTGACCGCCGCCCGGAGTTCTATTAGCCACGTACTCTCCGCCAGATTCTCGACCTGCAGCTTGCAGTAGGTCGAGAGATCGAGCTCGTCCCATCTTCAAAAATAATAAAAAGAAAATTGTGTGAGAAAACTCTGAAGTTCCGGTTTGGCTTGCTGTTTTATAAACTAGTGGAATATCATGTGTGTCCTAACTTTACCTTGCACAAAAAATGAACTAACCTTCTCTTCAACTGCTGAAACAAAGGATCAGTTGGTGCCGTAGTCCTTCCGAGCAGGTGACGGCTACTGCCCCCACGATAAGCTCTAGGACGTGATGACGGCATCCCAGCTGGAGTAGCGGTCGCCCGAGCATGTTTTCCAGCCGGACAACTGCACCCTGCACCCTCCCCGTGTTGGTGGAAGTGGTGTCGAAGCAGAGTCCGATGACGCTCTCCTCACATCCCCAATCTTCGAGAGCATGTATGGTTGCCCGCGCCTGCGACAGTCCGGTGCCGTCAGCAACAGCTGGGACTGACAGCAACTTTCCTTCTGTGCAATGAGGAGCCCCGGAGATGAGAATTGCTTGGCGGTGCTCCGCCGTTCCAAGGAAGTTCTGAAACACATGCCATATATTTCAATTTCATGGTTGTAAAGTAACCTATTTTTGTTCACATTCAGTTCTCTTTTTAATTGACATTATGCTTCATGAATCTCATTACTAAATTGATAGCTATGAAAACTTAATCAACTGACCTTGACCATTTTGCCATCCCAGTGGACAACAGTGTGCCTCGGTGGCGTGAAGGAGTCCTTCACAGCCGTCGCCACTTCACGGCGATGTGACACTCTTCCCCGGCGAGCCGTTTCTTTCGAGATGCTGAACTGATTGAGGTCTGCTGGTGGATCCGCCGAACGTGTGATAGCAGCCACAATGCTTACTACCTATGTAGAGAATGGAAAGTGGAAAGGAAACTGTCAAGAATACATGTGGGTTACGGGACACTTTAAAACTGACGCTATCGATGAATACTATACACAATACGCACCTGATTATTGGACATGCGGAAACGATCAGCCACTTCCATGACAGCAGGTGCATTAAGGATGCGGCGAGGAAGATTGACAGACACACTTGGCTCTTTCGGCAGGGGGAACGCTAGTTCTGTCTCCGACTCTCCTGACATGCCAGTATCATCATTCTCCATGGCCTCATCTCCGGTTTCGTATGCACACTTTGAGGTTTGCGGCTCCTGGCGAGGACGTTTTCTTCCTTCCTGTAGCTTTCTTTTTACAGCGAAAACTTTATCGTTCCCGCTCATCGTTGCCACCCGAGGACCACGTTGATCGAGGTAGAAGTCAATGTCTTCTTTCTTGTCCTTGTCGGACAGCAGTCGATTCTTCTTTTATATCTTCGACAGCGTCAGATGCTCCGATATCCCACAGCTTGTCCACACTGTCCGAAAACTTCTGCCGTTTTCCTCCGGCGTCAGTTTCTCGTTTTCTGCTCTTTTGGAGTAAGTGCCACTCTTTCCACAATGCCTCTAGCTTCCGTTCGCAGTTGAGCTTTGTGATTGTTTTAATGCGGGCCATGTTCCAAAACTTTAAGACGTTGTTTACGGTTTCTTTGAATGCGTCTTTCCTGTTAGCAGTGTACTGGATAACACTGAAGAAGTATTGCAAAACCTGCCGTGTTGTTGGCAATTTGCTACCACTGATGGAGGACGACGGTTGGCCAACTAAAAAAATTTCCGAGGCCGATCTTAGAGAAGGTAGCGATGTTATTTTCGCCTTTCCTTTTGATGACTCTCTATTTGTAGCTTCAAGAGTTCTTCCAGTTATGGTTGCCATCGATTTGTCCATGACAAAGGATGAGGAACTCAGACAGAATTTCAAAATGTTATGATCTGCAAAAAAAGAAATAGGTTAGGTACCTGGCACAGGCATAGTGCATTTTCTAATTACCTATATACATTATACATTCCGCCCGGGTATGGTGACTCATTTTTTTGAAAAGTATAGGTGATCGTGGTTTTTCCCATTATTTGGCACTATACTAGCACATTGGTATTACCTGTATACAGGCACAACCTTTAAACCGTTAGTCGTATGACATTGGCAGGCACACCAAACGACTTCTCTCATTAAGAGGATTCAGAAAACATCCCTACTTAATGATTTATCTTGATTCAGTAAAAAGTTAAAAAGTACGCATTTTTAAAAAAAAACTAGTAATTTCAAGGTCGATGCGAGACCCCTAAATATTGATCAATTTTTGTAAAAATGGTACCAATGTGCTAGTATAGTGCCAAATAATGGGAAAAACCACGATCACCTATACTTTTCAAAAAAAATTGAAAAGGGCCTCCCTAATGTACACTAGGGTGGATCACTTTTCACTTTTTTTTTTAAATTATAGCTGGTCAAAGTTTTTCCCATGGTTTGGTTCAGTGGAAGTACACTGACACCATTTTTACCAAAATCGATCAATATTTAGGGGTCGCGCATCGACCTTGAAAATTTCAATTTTTGAAATTTGGCCAAATTGACAATTTTTTACTGAATGAAGATAAATCATCAAATGACCATATTTCTGAATCCTCTCAGTGAAAGAAATCCTCTCAGATACTTACCAAGTTGATCGGACAAGTGGTTTAGAAGTTACACTCACCTAGAAATAACATTAAAATTTAAAATATCGTATTTGTCCCCCGTTATGGACGTAATCATAGCATCAGTAGCTGGCGCATCCTAAAATCCCAATTACACACACACGCTATGTATATGACCAATATTTTTACTAATCACAGTTTGCTTTTTACAGATCAACTGTGTCAATTGATTCTTGTTTGATAAGTCTAGACTTTAGTACAATGGATAAACTGTTAACAACCAGGAGTGGGAAGACTGAAAGTTACTTATTCTGGAAAAGAGAAAGCAGCAACAACAGCACCACCTTCTCTAAGGTCAGCCACGGACGTCTTCTTAATTGGTCAGCCATCTTCCTCGATCGGTGGTGCCAAATTGCCAACCACCCATCAAGTTCTCCAGTACTTCTTCTATGCCAAGCAGGAAACTACTGACAGGAAGGCCGCCGTAAAAGACACGGTGGCCAATGTTCTGGCATTTTGGAACATGGCACGTATAAAGACGATCACGAGGCGTAACTGCGAAAGAAAACTGGAGTTACTGTGGGAAGAGTGGCGCTCGCTGCAGAAGAGCAAGATGAGAGACAGTGACGCGGGAAAAGGCAGGGAGAAGTTTACAGAAAATCTGAACAAGCTCTGGGACATCGGAGCTCGCGATGCTATTGAAGAGATACAGAAAAGTCGACTGCTCTCAGACAACAACAAACAAGAAGATATTAAATTTTATGAGGATCAACGGGACCTGCGCCAAGCAACAATGAGTGGGAATGATAAAGTGTTCGTTGTCAAGAGAAAACGGCAACTCTCAAGACAACAATCTCGTGATGAGCCAGGCACCTCAAAAACGAAATTGGGAACCGAAGCTGAGAGCGACGATGAATCTATAGAAAGCAGATCATCGAGCAACTCCGAATCACAGCTAGAACCACCATACCCACAGCCGAGAGAATCAACTGTATCAATCAGCCTTCCTCACCGCATCCTCAATGCACCGGCTGTTATTGAAGTGGCTGATCGCTTCTGGATGTCCAATAATCAGGTGTGTATATCAGTAATGATCTTTCCTTGACAAAGATATAATAGACGTAACGACGGAAAATTTAGTGATTATTTTGTCACATAAAAACCATACGCATCCTTGTCAATTTCCTTTCAATTTCGCACATAGGTGCCAAGTGTCGTGGCGGCAGTCCTACGTTCGGCAGATCCGCCCGCAGACCTGGACAAATTCAGTATCTCGAAGGACACGTCTCGCCGTGGAAGAGTGGCACATCGTTGTGAAGTGTCGACAGCTGTGCAGAAATCCTTCGTATCTCCGAGGCATGCTGTCGTCCACTGGGACGGTAAAGTAATCAAGGTCAGTTTTGCCCTCACCGTGGACGACAGTGAATTAACATGTTCCAGTGACGAGAGTGGATTGACATATTCCAGTGGACGATAATGGATTGGCATGTATGACATACGTTTCAGGACTCTCTTGGATCATTGGAGCACCGCCAGGCGATTCTCATCTCCGGAGCTCCCCAATGCACAGAAGGAAAGTTGCTGGCCGTTCCGACTGTTGCTGACGGCACCGGTCTGTCCCAGGCCCAGGCGACCTTTCGTGCTCTCAAAGACTGGGGATGCGAGAACAACGTGATTGGACTGTGCTTCGACACAACTTCCTCCAATACGGGGAGGGTGCAGGGTGCGGTGGTCCGGCTGGAGAACATGCTTGGTAAACCGCTCTTCCAGCTGGGCTGTCGCCATCACGTTATGGAGCTCATCGTGGGGGCAGTGGTCATCACCGCGTTTGGAAGAACCACAGCACCAACTGAACCTTTGTTCCAGTATCTGAGGAGAAGGTGAATTTCAAGTCTAAGGCGCATTTGTTTTCTCCAATGATTTTTTGCCTTCAGAGCAATTGAGATATCAGCGTCCGTCTACTAATGATGTTATTAGCAGTCGAAAAGGGAAACTTCAGTCGTTTACATGCAATATTTTCATAACTCCCCTTTCAGGAGGGACAAGCTCGACCTCTCGACTTATCGCGAGCTGGAGATCGAGCATTTGGCAGAGGTGACGTGGCTGATGGAGCTCCGAGATGAGGCAGTCAAGTTCCTCGGCACCGCTTCTGGTCTTGTCAGAGAAGACTACCGAGAAGTGGCGGAGATTACACTCCTGGTACTCGGGGCCCAGCCACGTCGTGGCACACACTTCATGCGCCCAGGAGCCTACCATCATGCGAGGTGGATGGCCAAGGTTAGTATTTTGAATTAGAAGTTAAATATTGTATTGCCTTCTGCAAACAGCCATTTGAAGTCCCTACCAGAAAAAAATAAGATAAATAATTTACCATTAAACAAACTTATATGGAGTGGTATCGGTATTTATACATCACAGTGCGTATTCGTTTCAGATCATCTACTACACGAAGCTCCTGATGTTCAGCGGTCAGCTGGAGTTCGACGACGAGCTGGTACAGAAACTTCAGAGAGTGATACTATTTACTGCACTCCTCTACGCACCTGCCTGGCTGGCGGCTCCTGTCGCAGCTGATGCCCCGCTGAATGACCTTGTGTTGTATCAGCGTCTTCTGCAGTACAGGGCTGTGGATCGCGAGATTGCAGAGGCTTCACTGGCAGTGATCAGGCGGCACTTGTGGTATCTGAGGCCTCAGACCGTCGTTTTCCTATTCCTCCCTCCTATACCTCTTTTAAAAACACATTGGATTGTGCGAAGTTCCAAGATGTACAAATACTCTACGGATGTTCTGGTGAGATCGTTGAAGGCTTTCGTTGCACAGACGATGTGCTGAAGTATACTGCAGAGCTAAACTTTATAAAGTCTCACATACACCGTGAAGTAAAAGAAACAACGCGTGCAGAAGAGAAGCAGCAGGTATGGATAATGAGTCTTGCGGATGGGTGTTGTGACAAGCGGTATTACGTCATGCTACACCATGTCGATTACTCATACCCTACGACTGAAAATGTGAATCTCGTGATCATGGACAATCTTAAGTATTTTTATCACTATATTAATGTATATCATGATGAGGTTCGTAGTGAGGTTGTGGCTAGTGCGCTGCGTGAATTTTTAACAGACTTTAGAGACGAGTATCGTTTGATGGGCAGAAAGGAAAAATATGAGCATATGTTCCTCTCAAATAGTGCGCCAGAGTGTGAAGATGTTTAGTAAAGCATAAAATGTTCCTAGTTCTTATCCTGAGGTAAAATGTCTGGTGCGTAGGCTGGTAGTGATGAAATTAATTGTACCGAAATATGTACAACAATTCGACTCGCGGATCATACGAACAAGCCCATTCACGTATCATCGAGTCAGCCGCCCGTCGAACCGTTCCTGCCTACCTGCGTGCCTCACACGGCTCATAGTTATCTCAGAGCTTGAACTGAGTGGACGTGCGCTCCTCGAATACGATGGAACTTCCTTTGAGCAGCATTCTCAACGCCTCGTACGATGTGTCCGTGACGAAACCGTTGCGCGTGTTCAGGCGTAAATCCGGTACCGTTAGCTATGTACTGGAAACGGGATGTAGACAAACAAACAAACGGGTTTATTTAAGTGTCGAGGAGATGAAAAGAATCTTCGTGATAGTTGAGAAGTGGAGTGAAGATCGTTATAAAATACCTGCTAACGTAGGTACAAGAAGAGAGCAGATTAGTGACGCACCCTCATACGCCGTTGTATGTACGTTGTGTATAAATAACGATCGGCCATGCATTGATATACGGCTGATGTGGAAGAATGCTTCTGATAATAACGCTCTTGTTCCTACGCGAAACCGTTTCATCCTCGACAGAATGTTTGAAATCGTCGGATTCCGCAAGCTGAAACCTATATTAGACGCGCGTGTTACGGACATGCTTTATTTTGATACAGTACTTGAATACGCCTACACCGCTGTGCTCGATGGGTTTACCGAGTGTAGGGCTGGTGAGAATGGTCTAGTGCTGGATGTTTATTTAAAAAGTTTAGACTCTTTGAAATACCATGAACTTTGGTACAAAACAATTGATCGGTACAAGGCTGAGCTCACCTACACCGTTCACCCTGAAGAACTATTTCTTTATATAACGCGCAGTTGTCGTAACGATTTAGAAGATTATTTCAATTGCCGCTATGTTGAGTGAGTTCACGATTGAAAAGCTCGAGTCGGTAGAAATAAACCCTCGATTGGAAAAGCGTGCTTTTAAACTTGTGTTTAATAATGTAGCTAACGATGAACTCTTTGTGCGTGCTTTTGATTGTATTCTAGACGTATTTAAAGATGACTTACCAACCGGTTGTAAAGTGGGAACAAAAATAGTACTGAACGATATGAAAGCCCTTCATATCGAATACAGGTTTCCCTATACTTTAAGCGGTGAAATATTATTAATCAGCATATACTGCGTAATGCAGAGCAATAATGATGTAATTGTAAACTCGATTAAGACCGAGTTTAGTATTTTGAAAAAAAAGTGAAATGTATTTATATATTTTGCTTGATATTTCTCCTGTACTGTTATGATTATATGCATATTTCTATTATTATTGAATTGTATTTATATATTTTGCGTTATATTTCCCCTGTACTGTTATGATTATATGCATATTTTCTATTATTATTGAAATGTATTTATATATATTTTGCGTGATATTTCCCCTGTACTGTTATGAGTTTATGCATATTTCTATTATTATTGAAATGTATATTTATTTCTATTTGAAATGTATATTTATTTTATATGTATCACCATAATTGTGTATATATATTTCCTGTACTGTTATGATTATATGCATATTCCTCAATTGAAATGTATATTTATTTTCTATATATTTATAATAAACAGAATGATGCAATGTTGTTTTACTTAATTATATCATGTTACGGCTTCTAAACCTACTACCGGTATTCTAAACCAACTTTTAAGAATATAATAATGTATACAATGGTATCGCTAAAAAGTGGTATCTGGCAACTCAGTCTTCGATTAGAATTAAATGAATACATGGCGCTATCTGGCAACTCAAGCCATTTACGCCTTCTAAGCCAACTGGCTGATTAGGAGTCTATAATAATGTATACAATGGTATCGCTAAAAAGTGGTATCCGGCAACTCAGTCTTCAATTAGAATTAAATGAATACATGGCGCTATCTGGCAACTCAAGCCATTTACGCCTTCTAAGCCAACTGGCTGATTAGGAGCCTATAAAACAACATCTACTCGGCTGAAGTCTTAATATGCACTTGGCTCCTGCCAGGTGAACACCTCTCCTCCTTTCTCTCCTCCTTTCTCTTGGGGGATAACGCCGCCTCCAAGTTTTCCTTGTTGCACCTGCAGCATCCCCCCTTTGGGAGAATTTTTTTTTTTTTTTTTTAATTTTTTTTAATTTTTTGGTGCAACACCCCCACCCCTTGCAACAACCCCCACCTCGCTTTGCAACAACCCCACCCCCCTTTGCAACATTACATAATAACTTGAAACATTCTTGCACTCTCCCCTTTTGCGGCTATACCACTGACGTCCTATCCAATGACCAGGGAATTGTTGGTACAGGTATTCCCTTACATGGGTGCTGTAATGTGCAGGATCGCCGTCTTGCTGGAACCATGTTGGGAAATTTCCTTCTTCATTCAAGACACTGTGAAATGCTTCTTCCTTAAGCATACGTAGGTAGGTGCCTCCAGTGACATGTTCATCGAAAAAGAGGGGGGCCTATGATGCGATCCTTCCAAATGCCACACCATACCATCACCCGAGATGCACCTTGTTCCTTTGAAGAGGTATACCAGTGAGGGTTGTTTTGAGACCAGTAGCGGGTGTTCTGTCGATTTACCTCACCATTTCTATAAAAAACAGCCTCGTCACTGAACAGAATGGCGGACCGGAAATTGGCATCCCGAGAATATTGTTCCCTAGAATTCCATCCGCCGGTCGGGATCATCTTCGCTTAATTTCTGTAGGATCTGAAGTTTATATGGATGCCATTTGTGAGCCTGAAGAATGCGATGGATGCTACTTTTCGACACTCCTGTCTCGGCGGACAATCGCCGAAGAGACTTATTGGGACTTCTGTTAAAATGAGCCAGGATAGCAGTCGCTGTATCATCGTCAGTGGACCTCCTTGAAGGTCCACTGCGTGGTTTATCTTCTATGGATCCTGTTTCCTTAAACTTTGCAACAAGTCTGCTAACACAACTCTGTGTTATTGGCTCGCGGTCTGGATGCAGTCTGTTAAATTCAGCAGCGGCCTCTCTTTGACTCCGATTTCCTATGAGTAGAATTATCTGGATTCGTTCTTCCTTGCTCACAGATATTATGGCCTGTAGAAAGAGAAAAATATGAATTATGGTTTGTAGAAATAGAAAAATATGAATTTCTCGGTTCTAGGACATCTGCCACCTGGAAAACTGCCACCCGGACATCTGCCACCGGACAACTGCCATCCGGACAACTGCCACCCTGGAAAACTGCCACCTGGAAAACTGCCACCCGGATAACTGCCACCCGGACAACTGCCACACTGGAAAACTGCCCCTAGTGTTTATGCCCTTGTTCCTGGCACGAACTTGTGTTGGGGGGTGGGTTAAAATGCACCCTGCTGGTTTTAGGGTTTGGGGGGGGGACGAGGTACTCGCTGATAGCAGTCCTTGTCATTCTCGATTCAGTTTTCACCACTCCGGGGTGGGTTCAGGAGAGTTGCGCGCCCTCCCGGTCCCTACCGCCCAAAGTCTTCTCTTTTGGCTACTCGGGTTATGTATCTTTCACAATATCACTTCTTCTAATTTTACCACTTTCTTTACGAACTTCTTTTCAAAGACTTTCTGGCGGAAATGCCCTCGTTAGTTTTCGCCTTTTTTAAGTTAAAAAAACTGGAGGGGTGTCTTTTATTTGTTTTCCTCCATTCTTTTCCTACTAGGTCAACATGCCCTCGTTGGATTATACAAGTTGATGGTGTTAAACCAGGGTAGCCACGAGTAACCTCGAAGCTCGGTTTCGACCGCCACCCTCCCGGTCACACTGGAAAACTGCCCCTAGCGTTTATGAAAATTAACAAAAAAAGTTGTAAAAAAATATTATTTATAAAATAGACTTTTTAAAAATGGATATTTAACAATGAATTATTAATAGATATCTATACATACATAAAATAATATTAGAATAAACCTAACCTAACCTAACCTAACCTAACCTAACCCTACCTGTGGCAGTTGTCTGGGTGGCAGTTTTCCGGGTGGCAGTTTTCCAGGGTGGCAGTTTTCCGGGTGGCAGTTGTCTGGGTGGCAGTTTTCCAGGGTGGCAGTTGTCCGGGTGGCAGTTGTCCGGTGGCAGTTTTCCAGGTGGCAGTTGTCCGGATACCGAATTTCTCCTATGATGCCGGACTTATGGGACACCCTGTATATATATATATATATATATATATATATATATATATATATATATATATATATAATGTATTAAGTGAAATTCGGTAAAATTAAGAAAGTGCAATACAGTTTACATATATTATCACCAGTTTAACGTATATATTTAAACCGTAACAAGGTTGGCATTCAAGAAATTTTGAAACAAGGCAGGAAAAAGGTCATAAAACGCAAAGGTCAGAAAACCCTCGTGACCATCGAAAGGAAAGAAAAGAGAAAGAAAGGAAAAATCAATAAATAAATAATTTGTGGGTATATTTCTTTTTACGCTAATTAATGAATAGCATGACTGGGTCCAAATTCTCACTTAATCTGCAATTTGTGTAATCTGGAAACAACTGAAAATGCAGCAATAGATGTGATTTCTATTAAAAACTGCACGACTTTATCTGCAGAATTGGGATAATAGGAAAATATCTCTTGTCTCGAACGCGAAACAGATCGTGATCAAATTTCTGTGTGACGCATGTACACTAGGGTGGCCCACTTTTCAATTTTTTTTAAAAGTATAGGTTATCGTAGTTTTTCCCATTATTTGGCACTATACTAACACATTGGTACCATTTTTACAAAAATTGATCAATATTTAGGGGTCTCGCATCGACCTTGAAATTACGATTTTTTTTTTTTAAATGCGTACTTTTTAACTTTTTACTTAATCAAGATAAATCATTAAGTAGGGATGTTTTCTGAATCCTCTTGATGAGAGAAGTCGTTTGGTGTGCCTTCCAATGTCATACGACTAACGGTTTAAAAGTTGTGCCTTTTATACAGGTAATACCAATGTGCTAGTATAGTGCCAAATAATGGGAAAAACCACGATCACCTATACTTTTCAAAAAAATCAGCAAATAGCAGACAAATAAGGAAGAAAGAAACAACAACTTAAACAATCACTTTTGCATTGTATTGACCACTATCACACGTCACTGGCTGCAACGTTGTCCCTCTGTGCTATGTCATCGTGGCGAGTGATGACTTCTTGAAGTCGCCGAGCTCTTTCCGGTTCTTTTCCACCACTTGCAGAAGATCCTGCAGCTGTGCCTCGTCCTTTGTGACCGTGTTCGCATAGTCTTGTATCAGTTGGACTCCTCTTTCAGCGACGTCATTGGTGACCTGGAGATTAGAGATCACATCCTTCAGACGACAAAAGTTCTCCTTCTCGTCCCACTTATCAGTTGGCAGGGTGAGCCACGAAGACCCATACATCTTCAGAGCTTCAAATAAGAACCAGGAGGACTCGTCGATCAGGTCGGGGAGTAGCGTCATCTCGTCGACTGAGACGTTCTCGTATGTGAAGTCTTTGGGTACAGGGAGGTGGGACAGCTTCTCTGCCATCTGTTGCTTCACAGTGCCATCCACCTTGTTGCTTCATAGAGCGAAGATGACGGTCTGAGGCCTCAGATACCAGAAGTGCCGCCTCATCACTGCCAGTGACGCTTCTGCCACCTCGCGGTCCACTGCCCTATACCTCAGAAAACGCTGGTATAGTACCAGGTCATTCAACGGCGCATCAGCTGCTACAGGGGCCGCCAACCAAGCTGGTACGTACAGAAGAGCGATGAACACCACGATCCTGTGCAGTTTGTCGACCAGCTCGGCGTCGAGCTCCAGCTGCCTACTGAACATCAGCAGTTTTGTGTAGTAGATGACCTGAAACAGAATAGGCACCATTGTAAGTAAGACAGGTTTATTGTTACCAATTACTTTGTTTGCGTTATAATGAAAGGTTTATCTTTGAATAACATTTAAACTTATCTCTAGATTATTTTTGTTTGAAAATACTAACTTTAGCCATCCATCTTGCGTGGTGGTAGGCTCCTGGGCGCATGAGGTGAATGCCACGGCGTGGTTGTGTCCCGAGTACCAGGAGCGTGATCTCTGCCACTTCCCGGTAATCGTCTCTGACGAAACCAGAAGCTGTGCTCAGGAAGCTGACCGCCGCCTCCCGGAGTTCTATTAGCCACGTACTCTCCGCCAGATTCTCGACCTGCAGCTTGCAGTAGGTCGAGAGAGCGAGCTCGTCCCATCTTCAAAAATAAAAAGAAAATTGTGTGAGAAAACTCTGAAGTTCCGGTTTGGCTTGCTGTTTTATAAACTAGTGGAATATCATGTGTGTCCTAACTTTACCTTGCACAAAAAATGAACTAACCTTCTCTTCAACTACTGAAACAAAGGATCAGTTGGTGCCGTAGACCTTCCGAGCAGGATGACGGCTACTGACCCCACGATAAGCTCTAGGACGTGATGACGGCATCCCAGCTGGTGTAGCGGTCGCCCGAGCATGTTTTCCAGCCGGACAACTGCACCCTGCACCCTCCCCGTGTTGGTGGAAGTGGTGTCGAAGCAGAGTCCGATGACGCTCTCCTCACATCCCCAATCTTCGAGAGCATGTATGGTTGCCCGCGCCTGCGACAGTCCGGTGCCGTCAGCAACACCTGGGACTGACAGCAACTTTCCTTCTGTGCAATGAGGAGCCCCGGAGATGAGAATTGCTTGGCGGTGCTCCGCCGTTCCAAGGAAGTTCTGAAACACATGCCATATATTTCAATTTCATGGTTGTAAAGTAACCTATTTTTGTTCACATTCAGTTCTCTTTTTAATTGACATTATGCTTCATGAATCTCATTACTAAATTGATAGCTATGAAAACTTAATCAACTGACCTTGACCATTTTGCCATCCCAGTGGACAACAGTGTGCCTCGGTGGCGTGAAGGAGTCCTTCACAGCCGTCGCCACTTCACGGCGATGTGACACTCTTCCCCGGCGAGCCGTTTCTTTCGAGATGCTGAACTGATTGAGGTCTGCTGGTGGATCCGCCGAACGTGTGATAGCAGCCACAATGCTTACTACCTATGTAGAGAATGGAAAGTGGAAAGGAAACTGTCAAGAATACATGTGGGTTACGGGACACTTTAAAACTGACGTTATCGATGAATACTATACACAATACGCACCTCATTAATGGACATGCGGAAACGATCAGCCACTTCCATGACAGCAGGTGCATTAAGGATGCGGCGAGGAAGATTGACAGACACACTTGGCTCTTTCGGCAGGGGGAACGCTAGTTCTGTCTCCGACTCTCCTGACATGCCAGTATCATCATTCTCCATGGCCTCATCTCCGGTTTCGTATGCACACTTTGAGGTTTGCGGCTCCTGGCGAGGACGTTTTCTTCCTTCCTGTAGCTTTCTTTTTACAGCGAAAACTTTATCGTTCCCGCTCATCGTTGCCACCAGAGGACCACGTTGATCGAGGTAGAAGTCAATGTCTTCTTTCTTGTCCTTGTCGGACAGCAGTCGATTCTTCTTTATATCTTTGACAGCGTCAGATGCTCCGATATCCCACAGCTTGTCCACACTGTCCGAAAACTTCTGCCGTTTTCCTCCGGCGTCATTTTCTCGTTTTCTGCTCTTTTGGAGTAAGTGCCACTCTTTCCACAATGCCTCTAGCTTCCGTTCGCAGTTGAGCTTTGTGATTGTTTTAATGCGGGCCATGTTCCAAAACTTTAAGACGTTGTTTACGGTTTCTTTGAATGCGTCTTTCCTGTTAGCAGTATACTGGATAACACTGAAGAAGTATTGCAAAACCTGCCGTGTTGTTGGCAATTTGCTACCACTGATGGAGGACGACGGTTGGCCAACTAAAAAAATTTCCGAGGCCGATCTTAGAGAAGGTAGCGATGTTATTTTCGCCTTTCCTTTTGATGACTCTCTATTTGTAGCTTCAACAGTTCTTCCAGTTATGGTTGCCATCGATTTGTCCATGACAAAGGATGAGGAACTCAGACAGAATTTCAAAATGTTATGATCTGCAAAAAAAGAAATAGGTTAGGTACCTGGCACAGGCATAGTGCATTTTCTAATTACCTATATACATTATACATTCCGCCCGGGTATGGTGACTCATTTTTTTGAAAAGTATAGGTGATCGTGGTTTTTCCCATTATTTGGCACTATACTAGCACATTGGTATTACCTGTATACAGGCACAACCTTTAAACCGTTAGTCGTATGACATTGGAAGGCACACCAAACGACTTCTCTCATTAAGAGGATTCAGAAAACATCCCTACTTAATGATTTATCTTGATTCAGTAAAAAGTTAAAAAGTACGCATTTTTAAAAAAAAAATAGTAATTTCAAGGTCGATGCGAGACCCCTAAATATTGATCAATTTTTGTAAAAATGGTACCAATGTGCTAGTATAGTGCCAAATAATGGGAAAAACCACGATCACCTATACTTTTAAAAAAATTGAAAAGTGGCCTCCCTATGTACACTAGGGTGGATCACTTTTCACTTTTTTTTTAAAATTATAGCTGGTCAAAGTTTTTCCCATGTTTGGTTCAGTGGAAGTACACTGACACCATTTTTACCAAAATCGATCAATATTTAGGGGTCGCGCATCGACCTTGAAAATTTCAATTTTTGAAATTTGGCCAAATTGACAATTTTTTACTGAATGAAGATAAATCATCAAATGACCATATTTCTGAATCTCTCAGTGAAAGAAATCCTCTCAGATACTTACCAAGTTGATCGGACAAGTGGTTTAGAAGTTACACTCACCTAGAAATAACATTAAAATTTAAAATATCGTATTTGTCCCCCGTTATGGACGTAATCATAGCATCAGTAGCTGGCGCATCCTAAAATCCCAATACACACACACGCTATGTATATGACCAATATTTTTACTAATCACAGTTTGCTTTTTACAGATCAACTGTGTCAATTGATTCTTGTTTGATAAGTCTAGACTTTAGTACAATGGATAAACTGTTAACAACCAGGAGTGGGAAGACTGAAAGTTACTTATTCTGGAAAAGAGAAAGCAGCAGCAACAGCACCACCTTCTCTAAGGTCAGCCACGGACGTCTTCTTAATTGGTCAGCCATCTTCCTCGATCGGTGGTGCAAATTGCCAACCACCCATCAAGTTCTCCAGTACTTCTTCTATGCCAAGCAGGAAACTACTGACAGGAAGGCCGCCGTAAAAGACACGGTGGCCAATGTTCTGGCATTTTGGAACATGGCACGTATAAAGACGATCACGAGGCGTAACTGCGAAAGAAAACTGGAGTTACTGTGGGAAGAGTGGCGCTCGCTGCAGAAGAGCAAGATGAGAGACAGTGACGCGGGAAAAGGCAGGGAGAAGTTTACAGAAAATCTGAACAAGCTCTGGGACATCGGAGCTCGCGATGCTATTGAAGAGATACAGAAAAGTCGACTGCTCTCAGACAACAACAAACAAGAAGATATTAAATTTTATGAGGATCAACGGGACCTGCGCCAAGCAACAATGAGTGGGAATGATAAAGTGTTCGTTGTCAAGAGAAAACGGCAACTCTCAAGACAACAATCTCGTGATGAGCCAGGCACCTCAAAAACGAAATTGGGAACCGAAGCTGAGAGCGACGATGAATCTATAGAAACAGATCATCGAGCAACTCCGAATCACAGCTAGAACCACCATACCCACAGCCGAGAGAATCAACTGTATCAATCAGCCTTCCTCACCGCATCCTCAATGCACCGGCTGTTATTGAAGTGGCTGATCGCTTCTGGATGTCCAATAATCAGGTGTGTATATCAGTAATGATCTTTCCTTGACAAAGATATAATAGACGTAACGACGGAAAATTTTAGTGATTATTTTGTCACATAAAAACCATACGCATCCTTGTCAATTTCCTTTCAATTTCGCACATAGGTGCCAAGTGTCGTGGCGGCAGTCCTACGTTCGGCAGATCCGCCCGCAGACCTGGACAAATTCAGTATCTCGAAGGACACGTCTCGCCGTGGAAGAGTGGCACATCGTTGTGAAGTGTCGACAGCTGTGCAGAAATCCTTCGTATCTCCGAGGCATGCTGTCGTCCACTGGGACGGTAAAGTAATCAAGGTCAGTTTTGCCCTCACCGTGGACGACAGTGAATTAACATGTTCCAGTGACGAGAGTGGATTGACATATTCCAGTGGACGATAATGGATTGGCATGTATGACATACGTTTCAGGACTCTCTTGGATCATTGGAGCACCGCCAGGCGATTCTCATCTCCGGAGCTCCCCAATGCACAGAAGGAAAGTTGCTGGCCGTTCCGACTGTTGCTGACGGCACCGGTCTGTCCAGGCCCAGGCGACCTTTCGTGCTCTCAAAGACTGGGGATGCGAGAACAACGTGATTGGACTGTGCTTCGACACAACTTCCTCCAATACGGGGAGGGTGCAGGGTGCGGTGGTCCGGCTGGAGAACATGCTGCTTGGTAAACCGCTCTTCCAGCTGGGCTGTCGCCATCACGTTATGGAGCTCATCGTGGGGGCAGTGGTCATCACCGCGTTTGGAAGAACCACAGCACCAACTGAACCTTTGTTCCAGTATCTGAGGAGAAGGTGAATTTCAAGTCTAAGGCGCATTTGTTTTCTCCAATGATTTTTTGCCTTCAGAGCAATTGAGATATCAGCGTCCGTCTACTAATGATGTTATTAGCAGTCGAAAAGGGAAACTTCAGTCGTTTACATGCAATATTTTCATAACTCCCCTTTCAGGAGGGACAAGCTCGACCTCTCGACTTATCGCGAGCTGGAGATCGAGCATTTGGCAGAGGTGACGTGGCTGATGGAGCTCCGAGATGAGGCAGTCAAGTTCCTCGGCACCGCTTCTGGTCTTGTCAGAGAAGACTACCGAGAAGTGGCGGAGATTACACTCCTGGTACTCGGGGCCCAGCCACGTCGTGGCACACACTTCATGCGCCCAGGAGCCTACCATCATGCGAGGTGGATGGCCAAGGTTAGTATTTTGAATTAGAAGTTAAATATTGTATTGCCTTCTGCAAACAGCCATTTGAAGTCCCTACCAGAAAAAAATAAGATAAATAATTTACCATTAAACAAACTTATATGGAGTGGTATCGGTATTTATACATCACAGTGCGTATTCGTTTCAGATCATCTACTACACGAAGCTCCTGATGTTCAGCGGTCAGCTGGAGTTCGACGACGAGCTGGTACAGAAACTTCAGAGAGTGATACTATTTACTGCACTCCTCTACGCACCTGCCTGGCTGGCGGCTCCTGTCGCAGCTGATGCCCCGCTGAATGACCTTGTGTTGTATCAGCGTCTTCTGCAGTACAGGGCTGTGGATCGCGAGATTGCAGAGGCTTCACTGGCAGTGATCAGGCGGCACTTGTGGTATCTGAGGCCTCAGACCGTCGTTTTCCTATTCCTCCCTCCTATACCTCTTTTAAAAACACATTGGATTGTGCGAAGTTCCAAGATGTACAAATACTCTACGGATGTTCTGGTGAGATCGTTGAAGGCTTTCGTTGCACAGACGATGTGCTGAAGTATACTGCAGAGCTAAACTTTATAAAGTCTCACATACACCGTGAAGTAAAAGAAACAACGCGTGCAGAAGAGAAGCAGCAGGTATGGATAATGAGTCTTGCGGATGGGTGTTGTGACAAGCGGTATTACGTCATGCTACACCATGTCGATTACTCATACCCTACGACTGAAAATGTGAATCTCGTGATCATGGACAATCTTAAGTATTTTTATCACTATATTAATGTATATCATGATGAGGTTCGTAGTGAGGTTGTGGCTAGTGCGCTGCGTGAATTTTTAACAGACTTTAGAGACGAGTATCGTTTGATGGGCAGAAAGGAAAAATATGAGCATATGTTCCTCTCAAATAGTGCGCCAGAGTGTGAAGATGTTTAGTAAAGCATAAAATGTTCCTAGTTCTTATCCTGAGGTAAAATGTCTGGTGCGTAGGCTGGTAGTGATGAAATTAATTGTACCGAAATATGTACAACAATTCGACTCGCGGATCATACGAACAAGCCCATTCACGTATCATCGAGTCAGCCGCCCGTCGAACCGTTCCTGCCTACCTGCGTGCCTCACACGGCTCATAGTTATCTCAGAGCTTGAACTGAGTGGACGTGCGCTCCTCGAATACGATGGAACTTCCTTTGAGCAGCATTCTCAACGCCTCGTACGATGTGTCCGTGACGAAACCGTTGCGCGTGTTCAGGCGTAAATCCGGTACCGTTAGCTATGTACTGGAAACGGGATGTAGACAAACAAACAAACGGGTTTATTTAAGTGTCGAGGAGATGAAAAGAATCTTCGTGATAGTTGAGAAGTGGAGTGAAGATCGTTATAAAATACCTGCTAACGTAGGTACAAGAAGAGAGCAGATTAGTGACGCACCCTCATACGCCGTTGTATGTACGTTGTGTATAAATAACGATCGGCCATGCATTGATATACGGCTGATGTGGAAGAATGCTTCTGATAATAACGCTCTTGTTCCTACGCGAAACCGTTTCATCCTCGACAGAATGTTTGAAATCGTCGGATTCCGCAAGCTGAAACCTATATTAGACGCGCGTGTTACGGACATGCTTTATTTTGATACAGTACTTGAATACGCCTACACCGCTGTGCTCGATGGGTTTACCGAGTGTAGGGCTGGTGAGAATGGTCTAGTGCTGGATGTTTATTTAAAAAGTTTAGACTCTTTGAAATACCATGAACTTTGGTACAAAACAATTGATCGGTACAAGGCTGAGCTCACCTACACCGTTCACCCTGAAGAACTATTTCTTTATATAACGCGCAGTTGTCGTAACGATTTAGAAGATTATTTCAATTGCCGCTATGTTGAGTGAGTTCACGATTGAAAAGCTCGAGTCGGTAGAAATAAACCCTCGATTGGAAAAGCGTGCTTTTAAACTTGTGTTTAATAATGTAGCTAACGATGAACTCTTTGTGCGTGCTTTTGATTGTATTCTAGACGTATTTAAAGATGACTTACCAACCGGTTGTAAAGTGGGAACAAAAATAGTACTGAACGATATGAAAGCCCTTCATATCGAATACAGGTTTCCCTATACTTTAAGCGGTGAAATATTATTAATCAGCATATACTGCGTAATGCAGAGCAATAATGATGTAATTGTAAACTCGATTAAGACCGAGTTTAGTATTTTGAAAAAAAAGTGAAATGTATTTATATATTTTGCTTGATATTTCTCCTGTACTGTTATGATTATATGCATATTTCTATTATTATTGAATTGTATTTATATATTTTGCGTTATATTTCCCCTGTACTGTTATGATTATATGCATATTTTCTATTATTATTGAAATGTATTTATATATATTTTGCGTGATATTTCCCCTGTACTGTTATGAGTTTATGCATATTTCTATTATTATTGAAATGTATATTTATTTCTATTTGAAATGTATATTTATTTTATATGTATCACCATAATTGTGTATATATATTTCCTGTACTGTTATGATTATATGCATATTCCTCAATTGAAATGTATATTTATTTTCTATATATTTATAATAAACAGAATGATGCAATGTTGTTTTACTTAATTATATCATGTTACGGCTTCTAAACCTACTACCGGTATTCTAAACCAACTTTTAAGAAATATAATAATGTATACAATGGTATCGCTAAAAAGTGGTATCTGGCAACTCAGTCTTCGATTAGAATTAAATGAATACATGGCGCTATCTGGCAACTCAAGCCATTTACGCCTTCTAAGCCAACTGGCTGATTAGGAGTCTATAATAATGTATACAATGGTATCGCTAAAAAGTGGTATCCGGCAACTCAGTCTTCAATTAGAATTAAATGAATACATGGCGCTATCTGGCAACTCAAGCCATTTACGCCTTCTAAGCCAACTGGCTGATTAGGAGCCTATAAAACAACATCTACTCGGCTGAAGTCTTAATATGCACTTGGCTCCTGCCAGGTGAACACCTCTCCTCCTTTCTCTCCTCCTTTCTCTTGGGGGATAACGCCGCCTCCAAGTTTTCCTTGTTGCACCTGCAGCATCCCCCCTTTGGGAGAATTTTTTTTTCTTTTTTTTTTAATTTTTTTAATTTTTTGGTGCAACACCCCCACCCCTTGCAACAACCCCCACCTCGCTTTGCAACAACCCCACCCCCCTTTGCAACATTACATAATAACTTGAAACATTCTTGCACTCTCCCCTTTTGCGGCTATACCACTGACGTCCTATCCAATGACCAGGGAATTGTTGGTACAGGTATTCCCTTACATGGGTGCTGTAATGTGCAGGATCGCCGTCTTGCTGGAACCATGTTGGGAAATTTCCTTCTTCATTCAAGACACTGTGAAATGCTTCTTCCTTAAGCATACGTAGGTAGGTGCCTCCAGTGACATGTTCATCGAAAAAGAGGGGGGCCTATGATGCGATCCTTCCAAATGCCACACCATACCATCACCCGAGATGCACCTTGTTCCTTTGAAGAGGTATACCAGTGAGGGTTGTTTTGAGACCAGTAGCGGGTGTTCTGTCGATTTACCTCACCATTTCTATAAAAAACAGCCTCGTCACTGAACAGAATGGCGGACCGGAAATTGGCATCCCGAGAATATTGTTCCCTAGAATTCCATCCGCCGGTCGGGATCATCTTCGCTTAATTTCTGTAGGATCTGAAGTTTATATGGATGCCATTTGTGAGCCTGAAGAATGCGATGGATGCTACTTTTCGACACTCCTGTCTCGGCGGACAATCGCCGAAGAGACTTATTGGGACTTCTGTTAAAATGAGCCAGGATAGCAGTCGCTGTATCATCGTCAGTGGACCTCCTTGAAGGTCCACTGCGTGGTTTATCTTCTATGGATCCTGTTTCCTTAAACTTTGCAACAAGTCTGCTAACACAACTCTGTGTTATTGGCTCGCGGTCTGGATGCAGTCTGTTAAATTCAGCAGCGGCCTCTCTTTGACTCCGATTTCCTATGAGTAGAATTATCTGGATTCGTTCTTCCTTGCTCACAGATATTATGGCCTGTAGAAAGAGAAAAATATGAATTATGGTTTGTAGAAATAGAAAAATATGAATTTCTCGGTTCTAGGACATCTGCCACCTGGAAAACTGCCACCCGGACATCTGCCACCGGACAACTGCCATCCGGACAACTGCCACCCTGGAAAACTGCCACCTGGAAAACTGCCACCCGGATAACTGCCACCCGGACAACTGCCACACTGGAAAACTGCCCCTAGTGTTTATGCCCTTGTTCCTGGCACGAACTTGTGTTGGGGGGTGGGTTAAAATGCACCCTGCTGGTTTTAGGGTTTGGGGGGGGGACGAGGTACTCGCTGATAGCAGTCCTTGTCATTCTCGATTCAGTTTTCACCACTCCGGGGTGGGTTCAGGAGAGTTGCGCGCCCTCCCGGTCCCTACCGCCCAAAGTCTTCTCTTTTGGCTACTCGGGTTATGTATCTTTCACAAATATCACTTCTTCTAATTTTACCACTTTCTTTACGAACTTCTTTTCAAAGACTTTCTGGCGGAAATGCCCTCGTTAGTTTTCGCCTTTTTTAAGTTAAAAAAACTGGAGGGGTGTCTTTTATTTGTTTTCCTCCATTCTTTTCCTACTAGGTCAACATGCCCTCGTTGGATTATACAAGTTGATGGTGTTAAACCAGGGTAGCCACGAGTAACCTCGAAGCTCGGTTTCGACCGCCACCCTCCCGGTCACACTGGAAAACTGCCCCTAGCGTTTATGAAAATTAACAAAAAAAGTTGTAAAAAAATATTATTTATAAAATAGACTTTTTAAAAATGGATATTTAACAATGAATTATTAATAGATATCTATACATACATAAAATAATATTAGAATAAACCTAACCTAACCTAACCTAACCTAACCTAACCCTACCTGTGGCAGTTGTCTGGGTGGCAGTTTTCCGGGTGGCAGTTTTCCAGGGTGGCAGTTTTCCGGGTGGCAGTTGTCTGGGTGGCAGTTTTCCAGGGTGGCAGTTGTCCGGGTGGCAGTTGTCCGGTGGCAGTTTTCCAGGTGGCAGTTGTCCGGATACCGAATTTCTCCTATGATGCCGGACTTATGGGACACCCTGTATATATATATATATATATATATATATATATATATATATATATATATAATGTATTAAGTGAAATTCGGTAAAATTAAGAAAGTGCAATACAGTTTACATATATTATCACCAGTTTAACGTATATATTTAAACCGTAACAAGGTTGGCATTCAAGAAATTTTGAAACAAGGCAGGAAAAAGGTCATAAAACGCAAAGGTCAGAAAACCCTCGTGACCATCGAAAGGAAAGAAAAGAGAAAGAAAGGAAAAAATCAATAAATAAATAATTTGTGGGTATATTTCTTTTTACGCTAATTAATGAGTAGCATGACTGGGTCCAAATTCTCACTTAATCTGCAATTTGTGTAATCTGGAAACAACTGAAAATGCAGCAATAAGATGTGATTTCTATTAAAAACTGCACGACTTTATCTGCAGGAATTGGGATAATAGGAAAATATCTCTTGTCTCGAACGCGAAACAGATCGTAAGAATCAAATTTCTGTGTGACGCATGTACACTAGGGTGGCCCACTTTTCAATTTTTTTTAAAAGTATAGGTTATCGTAGTTTTTCCCATTATTTGGCACTATACTAACACATTGGTACCATTTTTACAAAAATTGATCAATATTTAGGGGTCTCGCATCGACCTTGAAATTACGATTTTTTTTTTTTTAAATGCGTACTTTTTAACTTTTTACTTAATCAAGATAAATCATTAAGTAGGGATGTTTTCTGAATCCTCTTGATGAGAGAAGTCGTTTGGTGTGCCTTCCAATGTCATACGACTAACGGTTTAAAAGTTGTGCCTGTATACAGGTAATACCAATGTGCTAGTATAGTGCCAAATAATGGGAAAAACCACGATCACCTATACTTTTCAAAAAAATCAGCAAATAGCAGACAAATAAGGAAGAAAGAAACAATAACTTAAACAATCACTTTTGCATTGTATTGACCACTATCACACGTCACTGGCTGCAACGTTGTCCCTCTGTGCTATGTCATCGTGGCGAGTGATGACTTCTTGAAGTCGCCGAGCTCTTTCCGGTTCTTTTCCACCACTTGCAGAAGATCCTGCAGCTGTGCCTCGTCCTTTGTGACCGTGTTCGCATAGTCTTGTATCAGTTGGACTCCTCTTTCAGCGACGTCATTGGTGACCTGGAGATTAGAGATCACATCCTTCAGACGACAAAAGTCCTCGTTCTCGTCCCACTTATCAGTTGGCAGGGTGAGCCACGAAGACCCATACATCTTCAGACCTGCAAATAAGAACCAGGAGGACTCGTCGATCAGGTCGGGGAGTAGCGTCATCTCGTCGACTGAGACGTTCTCGTATGTGAAGTCTTTGGGTACAGGGAGGTGGGACAGCTTCTCTGCCATCTGTTGCTTCACAGTGCCATCCACCTTGTTGCTGCATAGAGCGAAGATGACGGTCTGAGGCCTCAGATACCAGAAGTGCCGCCTCATCACTGCCAGTGACGCTTCTGCCACCTCGCGGTCCACTGCCCTATACCTCAGAAAACGCTGGTATAGTACCAGGTCATTCAACGGCGCATCAGCTGCTACAGGGGCCGCCAACCAAGCTGGTACGTACAGAAGAGCGATGAACACCACGATCCTGTGCAGTTTGTCGACCAGCTCGGCGTCGAGCTCCAGCTGCCTACTGAACATCAGCAGTTTTGTGTAGTAGATGACCTGAAACAGAATAGGCACCATTGTAAGTAAGACAGGTTTATTGTTACCAATTACTTTGTTTGCGTTATAATGAAATGTTTATCTTTGAATAACATTTAAACTTATCTCTAGATTATTTTTGTTTGAAAATACTAACTTTAGCCATCCATCTTGCGTGGTGGTAGGCTCCTGGGCGCATGAGGTGAATGCCACGGCGTGGTTGTGTCCCGAGTACCAGGAGCGTGATCTCTGCCACTTCCCGGTAATCGTCTCTGACGAAACCAGAAGCTGTGCTCAGGAAGCTGACCGCCGCGTCCCGGAGTTCTATTAGCCACGTACTCTCCGCCAGATTCTCGACCTGCAGCTTGCAGTAGGTCGAGAGATCGAGCTCGTCCCATCTTCAAAAATAATAAACAAGAAAATTGTGTGAGAAAACTCTGAAGTTCCGGTTTGGCTTGCTGTTTTATAAACTAGTGGAATATCATGTGTGTCCTAACTTTACCTTGCACAAAAAATGAACTAACCTTCTCTTCAACTGCTGAAACAAAGGATCAGTTGGTGCCGTAGTCCTTCCGAGCAGGGTGACGGCTACTGCCCCACGATAAGCTCTAGGACGTGATGACGGCATCCCAGCTGGAGTAGCGGTCGCCCGAGCATGTTTTCCAGCCGGACAACTGCACCCTGCACCCTCCCCGTGTTGGTGGAAGTGGTGTCGAAGCAGAGTCCGATGACGCTCTCCTCACATCCCCAATCTTCGAGAGCATGTATGGTTGCCCGCGCCTGCGACAGTCCGGTGCCGTCAGCAACAGCTGGGACTGACAGCAACTTTCCTTCTGTGCAATGAGGAGCCCCGGAGATGAGAATTGCTTGGCGGTGCTCCGCCGTTCCAAGGAAGTTCTGAAACACATGCCATATATTTCAATTTCATGGTTGTAAAGTAACCTATTTTTGTTCACATTCAGTTCTCTTTTTAATTGACATTATGCTTCATGAATCTCATTACTAAATTGATAGCTATGAAAACTTAATCAACTGACCTTGACCATTTTGCCATCCCAGTGGACAACAGTGTGCCTCGGTGGCGTGAAGGAGTCCTTCACAGCCGTCGCCACTTCACGGCGATGTGACACTCTTCCCCGGCGAGCCGTTTCTTTCGAGATGCTGAACTGATTGAGGTCTGCTGGTGGATCCGCCGAACGTGTGATAGCAGCCACAATGCTTACTACCTATGTAGAGAATGGAAAGTGGAAAGGAAACTGTCAAGAATACATGTGGGTTACGGGACACTTTAAAACTGACGCTATCGATGAATACTATACACAATACGCACCTGATTATTGGACATGCGGAAACGATCAGCCACTTCCATGACAGCAGGTGCATTAAGGATGCGGCGAGGAAGATTGACAGACACACTTGGCTCTTTCGGCAGGGGGAACGCTAGTTCTGTCTCCGACTCTCCTGACATGCCAGTATCATCATTCTCCATGGCCTCATCTCCGGTTTCGTATGCACACTTTGAGGTTTGCGGCTCCTGGCGAGGACGTTTTCTTCCTTCCTGTAGCTTTCTTTTTACAGCGAAAACTTTATCGTTCCCGCTCATCGTTGCCACCCGAGGACCACGTTGATCGAGGTAGAAGTCAATGTCTTCTTTCTTGTCCTTGTCGGACAGCAGTCGATTCTTCTTTATATCTTCGACAGCGTCAGATGCTCCGATATCCCACAGCTTGTCCACACTGTCCGAAAACTTCTGCCGTTTTCCTCCGGCGTCAGTTTCTCGTTTTCTGCTCTTTTGGAGTAAGTGCCACTCTTTCCACAATGCCTCTAGCTTCCGTTCGCAGTTGAGCTTTGTGATTGTTTTAATGCGGGCCATGTTCCAAAACTTTAAGACGTTGTTTACGGTTTCTTTGAATGCGTCTTTCCTGTTAGCAGTGTACTGGATAACACTGAAGAAGTATTGCAAAACCTGCCGTGTTGTTGGCAATTTGCTACCACTGATGGAGGACGACGGTTGGCCAACTAAAAAAATTTCCGAGGCCGATCTTAGAGAAGGTAGCGATGTTATTTTCGCCTTTCCTTTTGATGACTCTCTATTTGTAGCTTCAAGAGTTCTTCCAGTTATGGTTGCCATCGATTTGTCCATGACAAAGGATGAGGAACTCAGACAGAATTTCAAAATGTTATGATCTGCAAAAAAAGAAATAGGTTAGGTACCTGGCACAGGCATAGTGCATTTTCTAATTACCTATATACATTATACATTCCGCCCGGGTATGGTGACTCATTTTTTTGAAAAGTATAGGTGATCGTGGTTTTTCCCATTATTTGGCACTATACTAGCACATTGGTATTACCTGTATACAGGCACAACCTTTAAACCGTTAGTCGTATGACATTGGCAGGCACACCAAACGACTTCTCTCATTAAGAGGATTCAGAAAACATCCCTACTTAATGATTTATCTTGATTCAGTAAAAAGTTAAAAAGTACGCATTTTAAAAAAAACTAGTAATTTCAAGGTCGATGCGAGACCCCTAAATATTGATCAATTTTTGTAAAAATGGTACCAATGTGCTAGTATAGTGCCAAATAATGGGAAAAACCACGATCACCTATACTTTTCAAAACAAATTGAAAAGTGGGCCTCCCTAATGTACACTAGGGTGGATCACTTTTCACTTTTTTTTTTAAATTATAGCTGGTCAAAGTTTTTCCCATGGTTTGGTTCAGTGGAAGTACACTGACACCATTTTTACCAAAATCGATCAATATTTAGGGGTCGCGCATCGACCTTGAAAATTTCAATTTTTGAAATTTGGCCAAATTGACAATTTTTTACTGAATGAAGATAAATCATCAAATGACCATATTTCTGAATCCTCTCAGTGAAAGAAATCCTCTCAGATACTTACCAAGTTGATCGGACAAGTGGTTTAGAAGTTACACTCACCTAGAAATAACATTAAAATTTAAAATATCGTATTTGTCCCCCGTTATGGACGTAATCATAGCATCAGTAGCTGGCGCATCCTAAAATCCCAATTACACACACACGCTATGTATATGACCAATATTTTTACTAATCACAGTTTGCTTTTTACAGATCAACTGTGTCAATTGATTCTTGTTTGATAAGTCTAGACTTTAGTACAATGGATAAACTGTTAACAACCAGGAGTGGGAAGACTGAAAGTTACTTATTCTGGAAAAGAGAAAGCAGCAACAACAGCACCACCTTCTCTAAGGTCAGCCACGGACGTCTTCTTAATTGGTCAGCCATCTTCCTCGATCGGTGGTGCCAAATTGCCAACCACCCATCAAGTTCTCCAGTACTTCTTCTATGCCAAGCAGGAAACTACTGACAGGAAGGCCGCCGTAAAAGACACGGTGGCCAATGTTCTGGCATTTTGGAACATGGCACGTATAAAGACGATCACGAGGCGTAACTGCGAAAGAAAACTGGAGTTACTGTGGGAAGAGTGGCGCTCGCTGCAGAAGAGCAAGATGAGAGACAGTGACGCGGGAAAAGGCAGGGAGAAGTTTACAGAAAATCTGAACAAGCTCTGGGACATCGGAGCTCGCGATGCTATTGAAGAGATACAGAAAAGTCGACTGCTCTCAGACAACAACAAAAAGATATTAAATTTTATGAGGATCAACGGGACCTGCGCCAAGCAACAATGAGTGGGAATGATAAAGTGTTCGTTGTCAAGAGAAAACGGCAACTCTCAAGACAACAATCTCGTGATGAGCCAGGCACCTCAAAAACGAAATTGGGAACCGAAGCTGAGAGCGACGATGAATCTATAGAAAGCAGATCATCGAGCAACTCCGAATCACAGCTAGAACCACCATACCCACAGCCGAGAGAATCAACTGTATCAATCAGCCTTCCTCACCGCATCCTCAATGCACCGGCTGTTATTGAAGTGGCTGATCGCTTCTGGATGTCCAATAATCAGGTGTGTATATCAGTAATGATCTTTCCTTGACAAAGATATAATAGACGTAACGACGGAAAATTTAGTGATTATTTTGTCACATAAAAACCATACGCATCCTTGTCAATTTCCTTTCAATTTCGCACATAGGTGCAAGTGTCGTGGCGGCAGTCCTACGTTCGGCAGATCCGCCCGCAGACCTGGACAAATTCAGTATCTCGAAGGACACGTCTCGCCGTGGAAGAGTGGCACATCGTTGTGAAGTGTCGACAGCTGTGCAGAAATCCTTCGTATCTCCGAGGCATGCTGTCGTCCACTGGGACGGTAAAGTAATCAAGGTCAGTTTTGCCCTCACCGTGGACGACAGTGAATTAACATGTTCCAGTGACGAGAGTGGATTGACATATTCCAGTGGACGATAATGGATTGGCATGTATGACATACGTTTCAGGACTCTCTTGGATCATTGGAGCACCGCCAGGCGATTCTCATCTCCGGAGCTCCCCAATGCACAGAAGGAAAGTTGCTGGCCGTTCCGACTGTTGCTGACGGCACCGGTCTGTCCCAGGCCCAGGCGACCTTTCGTGCTCTCAAAGACTGGGGATGCGAGAACAACGTGATTGGACTGTGCTTCGACACAACTTCCTCCAATACGGGGAGGGTGCAGGGTGCGGTGGTCCGGCTGGAGAACATGCTTGGTAAACCGCTCTTCCAGCTGGGCTGTCGCCATCACGTTATGGAGCTCATCGTGGGGGCAGTGGTCATCACCGCGTTTGGAAGAACCACAGCACCAACTGAACCTTTGTTCCAGTATCTGAGGAGAAGGTGAATTTCAAGTCTAAGGCGCATTTGTTTTCTCCAATGATTTTTTGCCTTCAGAGCAATTGAGATATCAGCGTCCGTCTACTAATGATGTTATAGCAGTCGAAAAGGGAAACTTCAGTCGTTTACATGCAATATTTTCATAACTCCCCTTTCAGGAGGGACAAGCTCGACCTCTCGACTTATCGCGAGCTGGAGATCGAGCATTTGGCAGAGGTGACGTGGCTGATGGAGCTCCGAGATGAGGCAGTCAGTTCCTCGGCACCGCTTCTGGTCTTGTCAGAGAAGACTACCGAGAAGTGGCGGAGATTACACTCCTGGTACTCGGGGCCCAGCCACGTCGTGGCACACACTTCATGCGCCCAGGAGCCTACCATCATGCGAGGTGGATGGCCAAGGTTAGTATTTTGAATTAGAAGTTAAATATTGTATTGCCTTCTGCAAACCCATTTGAAGTCCCTACCAGAAAAAATAAGATAAATAATTTACCATTAAACAAACTTATATGGAGTGGTATCGGTATTTTACATCACAGTGCGTATTCGTTTCAGATCATCTACTACACGAAGCTCCTGATGTTCAGCGGTCAGCTGGAGTTCGACGACGAGCTGGTACAGAAACTTCAGAGAGTGATACTATTTACTGCACTCCTCTACGCACCTGCCTGGCTGGCGGCTCCTGTCGCAGCTGATGCCCCGCTGAATGACCTTGTGTTGTATCAGCGTCTTCTGCAGTACAGGGCTGTGGATCGCGAGATTGCAGAGGCTTCACTGGCAGTGATCAGGCGGCACTTGTGGTATCTGAGGCCTCAGACCGTCGTTTTCGCCCTCTGCAGTGACAAAGTGGAAGACACTGTGAAGCACGAGATGGCAAAGAAGCTGTGCCGCCTCGCTGTGCCCGAGGACTTCACGTATAACAACGTCTCGGTTGATGACACGACGCGCCTTCCAGACCTGATCGATGAGTCATCGTGGTTCGTGTTCACAGGCCTGCAGGTGTGCACGTCTACGTGGCTCACTCTGTCGGTGAATAAGTGGGATCAAGATAAGAACTACTGTGATCTGAAGAATGCCATCTCGCATCTGAAAGTTACGCGAACACTGTCACAAAAGACGAGTCACAGCTGCAGGGTCTTCTTCAGCTCGTGGAAAAGAGCCGGAAAGAACTCGGTGACTTCAAGAAGTCGTCACTTGCCAAGATGACGTAGCGCAGAGGGAAAGGGAGTTAGCAGAGAGAGTACATGGCGCACGCCTTAAGATGACGTGTGTTCTAACCACGATTCATACAGTTTTTGAACCTAGTTAGGGGCACCGGAGTAAGTGCCTTTAGTGATATCGGTAAACCGTTTTAATACAAAACACATTTGATCTTTCCTTATTTGTTTTATCTTATCCTAAAAAGCAGACAATGGCAGACAGCATATGGAGGTACGGGGACAAATATGGTATTTTAAATTTTAATGCTATCTCAAGGTGAGTATAACTTCTAAACCACTTGTTCTATCAACTTGGTAAGTATCTGAGAGGATTTCTTTCACTGAGAAGATTCAGAAAATATGGTCATTTGATGATTTATCTTTATTCAGTAAAAAATTGTCAATTTCGCCAAATTTCCAAAATTGAAATTTTCAAGGTCGATGCGCGACCCCTAAATATTGATCGATTTTGGTAAAAATGGTGTCAGTGTACTTCCACTGAACCAAATCATGGGAAAAACTTTGACCAGCTATAATTTAAAAAAAAAAGGAAAGTGAAAAGTGATCCACCCTAATAGTCCAGGCAATCTAGAGCAAAAATAGCTTCAACCTGGGCAAAATTGCTTCAGAAGCTTTCTAAACTGTTTCCAGCTCAGGAACCATTGCAGAATAACATATCCAAAATCCGACAAAATTGGACCCCGGGAACACCCCCAAAAATGAAATTCAAAATGGCGGACTGGCAGTTTCCTACGAAATACAATAAATTTTAATTTCGCTTTGTAGAGAGAGTTAAGACGTTTTTCTTGATCAATAAAATGTTTTAAAACACATTTTCGTTTCTAATTAACCTGTATGACACTAAAAATTGTATTAGGCGGCTAGTATTAAACTATGACGTCACGTAATGTAAATAAAATATACTGTATGGAGTGTATGTGAGAATGGACATTGCTACATCTTTATAAACTTATATTATATACAACTCTTTAATTCCTACTACCCACTATCAAATCTGCGTATTTGTGCTTGTCATTTTCTTTAAAACTGTTATTATGTACTCCTTTTAAATACTGCAACACAGTTTATTAATTTGTGTTTTCTGTTTCAGACTGACTCGGTGTACGGCCGACTCGGTGTGCGTCCGCCTTCAAGAATGCAGACCCCTGAAGAATTGTGCGTGATTTGTAAGGAGAAATTGGACAGCGGACAGGAAGTGGTTCACATCTCGCAAAAAGGAGCAGATGGTATAAATGCATCCAGCCGCAGCCGTGGAAGCGATGTTGTTGCAACAGCTGGAATAAGTGTTCACGTTGTATGTAGGAAAAGGTTTACGGATAAAATGACCATTGAAATAAAGAAGCGACAGACCGCAGCCGAGGCAATACCAAGGAAAAGTGCTCGTTTTCATGAATACGCATTTTCCAGTGCTACTCACTGTTTGTTTTGTGATACCTTTGTGGACTTTTTTTCCAAACACAAACCAAAATCAGAGCATGTCAAAATAAGAACTACAGAGTTCTCCGAAACCATAAAAGGTGCTGTGAAAGCCGCTGCGATGAATGGTCGTTTAATGTAAAAGGCCGTCTGGAGTATTATCTTCGTGATCTTCCTGCTGCAGATTGTATCTACCATCACACCTGCAGCGTAAATTTTCGAAGTGGAAAAAACATTCCTCGCGCATACTCCTCCGACGATCATGATTCGAAGAAAGGGAGACCAACTAATGAAGAGCAACACCAAGCATTCCTTCAGACCTGTGCTTACCTGGAAGAGAATGATGATGAACAACTGTTGATTGGAGACCTAATTTCCAAAATGGAGGAATATCTTCAAGGAAGTCAGAGCTCTGTCTACGAACGCAGGCACATGAAGAGAAAGCTTTTAGAACGTTACGGAGACAAGATCATAATATCAGGTGAAAGTGGGAAGGCAGATGTAGTAACACTACGAGAGACAGCTAATGAAATTCTTATAGATTATCACAAAAAGTCGAAAGAATGTGATATAGATATAGAGCTACAGAAGATTTACCTAGTAGAAGCTGCTGCAAAAATATCAGAAGTGATATCAAGTCTGTCGACTCGCCTAGAAAGATGTGTATCCATCTCCAAATGACATCACTGCAGAAAGTGCTCTTGATTACATTCCCAACAGTCTGAAATTGCTATTATCAAAAGCATTTGCGGGACAGGATGCTTCAAGAAAATAGGTGCAATTGGGCAGAGCATTATGCAAGCAACCCGTCCTAGAGGATTACTATGTCCACGACAGATCGGTTTGTCGGTTCAGCTACACCACAACTTTAGGTCAAGGTACCTTATTGACGTTCTCCATCAGCTGGGTTACTGTTTGTCGTATGCAGAAGTAAAAGATTCGAAAGAAACGCGGCGGTGGCAAGTGGGTCTGGCTCTTTTACTGTTGATGAAAACACTGCAGTCCTTCTAGCAGCAGATAACGTCGATCATGATGTCTGCACTTTGGATGGGAAGAATACCTTTCATGGAATGGGTATGATTGCCGCAATAACTCCGAAGATCAAGATCCACCCTTCTATTCACAGGCGTAATGTTGGTGACAATGACATTAAGAAGATTGCAACCGTTGACATTAGGGAATATAGACACGCGAGAAGCATGTTGAGGGACATCTCATTCCGCGAACTTCCAGTACCCACTGCCACCATAAGTCGACTTAGTCTTCTCTGGCAGATATCTTCAGCAGAATGATCAGGTCCAAGTTGGTCCGGAACAATGCAGGCAATTCACGGTGGATCAAGTGTCTCACATCCAGGTGTGGCGTCGATCACGTTCCTTCCCATCATAGATATGTCGCCAACTGACATGACCTGCATATTTTCGACATTACTATATTTGAGCAAGATAGCACGCGATCAAAAAGTCCCATGCATTATTACCTTTGATCAGCCTTTGTTCTGGAAAGCTTCCCAAATCATCAATGAACAGAGAGACCTGCAGGACATTGTTTTAGTGCTGGGATCATTTCACACTCTGATGAATCTTTTGGGAGCAGTCGGTACTCTTATGAATGGTTCAGGATTGTCTGAAGTACTTCAAGAAATATATGGACCAAATGCCGTGCAACACATGATGTCTGGAAAAGCTGTTTCAAGAGCGATACGTGGTCATATGATAGTAGATGCAGCTCTTAGTACCTTACTAGTCGCAGACGTTTTCCCTCGTAATAAAGATGGAACTCCTCATGACCTCCATAAGGAAGCTTGTGACCTGCTCGACGATGTTATGACCGCCAAACAATCAGTTGAGGATGTGGAATCTTCGAATGCATTGTCTCAGATTGCTACCACTTTGGATGCGAAGAAAACTGACCTACAATCTACTTCGCAAACAAGTCAACTCTGGTTGGAATATCAGCGAATGATCAACATTGCACGTTCCTTGATAACAGCAGACAGAACCGGCTCGTGGGATTTGCACTTGCAAGCTATGCTGGAGACCATCCCCATAATTGCAGCAGCCGGACATCACAATTACCTGAAATCGATATACCTGTACCTGCAGAAAATGTTAAGTTTGCCTTCTGAAAATCCAGCCGTTAACAAAATGTTCCAGGAAGGTAAGTTTGTGGTAAGAAGAAGCGACAGATTATGGGCCGGACTCGGCACAGACCTGGTGATAGAACAAGTACTAATGCGTTCCCTGAAAAGCAGAGGCGGACTGACACGCGGAAGTGGATTTACAGACATCCAAAGGACAACGTGGCTCTTTTCTATGCCTCTGTGTTCCACTTATAACTTAGCAATGCAAGAATACACCAGAGTTTTGTTGGAAAGTAGTGAACAGCACAAGGAAATGAGGGGAAGTAGACAAATCAGGGACAGTAATGACATGAAGAAAGTACTTGAACGTCTGGAATCCTTATCCCCATTCCATTCTACCTCGGGTCTCTGCAACATTGTAACAGGGCTAACTGCTGATCCTGGAGTTAACGTTCATCAATTGCATTCAATCGGTACGAACATTGTCGTAAAAATGATTGGGAAACAAGCCTTTACATATTCTGCCAAAAGATCTGACAAAGTGAAAACACTAGGATCTGCTTCTGCCGTTGTGATCACTGATGCTTCAGATATAGAAGTAGATCCTGCACTACTGTTTCAGAGAATGATGACTGTTGCCACTGGCGGAGACATGAATCTTGAAGATGTCATCTGTTACGAACTGTGTACATATCCTCCTGCATTGTTCGAATCACGAAGTATCTTGAGGAAACCCGATAAGTCTCAGCTAGCTCATGCAATAATGAAATACACTGACACTTTACGCATGGAAGAAGTTCAAGAAATTCAATGCACAGACCAGTACGTATTGGATGGTGGATCTCTACTACATCGTGTTTCCTGGCGTCAAGATGAAACATATGACAGCATCGCCAAGTCATATGCCGATTTCACTCTGAAAACATATGGAAAAGCAATCATTGTTTTTGATGGCTACAGCAGCTCTCCTACGATCAAGGACATGACCCACAGAAGACGCAGCACCAAGACAAGCAGAAATGTGAATCTCAGTCCAAGCATGAAGTTTGTTGGCCAGAAGGAACACTTCTTGGCTAATGAAAACAACAAGCAAGCATTTATTTCCCTCGTAGGTGAGATGTTGAAGAAGCACGGGTGTACTGTTCACAACGCAGATGGGGATGCTGATGTGGACATCGTTCGTGCAGCAGTTTCCTCATCAGAAAATGCAACTACAACAGTAATAGGGGAAGACACCGACTTGCTGATTCTCCTTCTGTACCATGCCAAGGACAGTGGTTTCAAGTTGTACTATCGCAGCGATATAAGACGGGGACCATCTCCTAATCCTGTGTATGATATTCTCAGCATTCAATCATTGTTAGGCAATGACATCTGCAAGTATCTCCTGTTTGTGCATGCTTTCACGGGCTGTGATAGCACATCCAGAATTTTATCGATCGGTAAAGCCAAAGCATTCGACACACTGATGAAGGTGGCTGAACTCCGTTCAGTTGCAAATACATTCTGTTCTGATTGTTGCCAACACTCTGATATTGAAGCCGCTGGAAGAAAGGCAATGCTTCTGTTGTATGGCTGCAAAACACTTGAATCCACTAACGCACTACGTCATCGAATGTTAGTTGAAAAGGTAGCTACAGCTAAATCTTTTGTTACACCCGAACGTTTGCCACCTACCGATGCGTCCACAAAGTACCACAGCTTTCGCACATACTTTCAAATACTAATCTGGAAGTCTACAGAAGAGAAGATCGATGCAGAACAGTGGGGTTGATATGTAAAGAATAATTCCTACTACCCTACAGCCTGCGACAAGCCACCAGCTCCAAATTATCTACTCAACATGATCCGCTGCTCCTGCAAGACGAAATGTGCTACTTCAAGATGTGGATGCAAGCGTAATGGAATGCCCTGTTCAGCCGCTTGTGGCGAGTGCCAAATCAGTGGTTGCGATAACAACCCAAGTACCGGTAATCTATCCGATGATAGTGATGAAGAGGATTAATTTCTGTATGTTTGTGACCAGGTATCACTTCTTCTGTAATGAACATAACTTGAAACTGGGAAAAAATAATTGTTGTATTATTGATTATAAAAATCTGTAAAAAGCTATATAACATTATATTTGCGTAATATCTGGTTGTGTTGTATATTGTTGAATTATTTAAAACATTACAACTGAAAGAAAAAGCATCAAATGTATCTCTATAAATAAAAGCGTAAATTATATATTTTTTTTTTTCGTAGGAAACATCCAGTCCGCCATTTTGAATTTCATTTTTGGGGGTGTTCCCGGGGTCCAATTTTGTCGAATTTTGGATATGTTATTCGGCAATGGTTCCTGAGCTGGAAACAGTTTAGAAAGCTTCTGAAGCAATTGTGCCCAGGTCTAACTACAAATTGCCTGGACTATAATGTACACAGAATGTAAACTCCTTCGTGGTATTTAAAGAAATGGAGAAAACAAACTCGAGTGTTACAAAGAAGGGTGAAATAATGGGGATGAGAGAGAGGAGGAAATAACGAATAACAATATAATAACAAAGAACAATATAATAACGAATAACAATATAAACAATATAATACGGAATGATGACACAGATGAAAGAAAAGATATAAGTAAAAGTTGTGAGGTAGTAAAACTGTCCAACGAGCGAAATGATAAAAAGATAATAACTAAAAACGTAGGAAATAAGAAGCCAAAGAAAAATAATGATAATACCAAAATTAAGAATATTGAAAATAATAAGATAACAAGATGTAGAAGCGTAGAAAATACCGTATGTAAATACTACGCGAAAGGGAACTGCAGATATCGGGATGGGCAATGCATCTGTGCACATCCCACATTATATAACACATTACACAAGTGGATATTACAAATTTGAAAAGAAGTGCAAGTTCCACCATCTTACTGTCTGCAACACCTATGCAAGATATGGGAGGTGCAAATACGGAAAATGGCGTCGCCACCACTCTCAAAGGAACGCAACGGGTGAACAGGAAAAACGAACATCAAAGAAGGGTACCAATTTTTTAGACGTAGCCCACACACTTCAGCTGCTAAATACTATCTAGCAAATACAACGTCAGCTGACAAATAAAGGAATCCGAGAGCCGGACAGAAGGCACGCACAAAGACACTTCATGCGTTATCGGGACAAAAGGTACCGACAAAGCTAAAAAGACGCAAATTCTCGTATGCGAAAACGACAGAGAAAAAATAAAAATAATCCTAGCCAACATTCAGGGCCTTAAATCAAATCATTCCTCGGACAAAGTTTTATACCTGAAAGGACTCGTGCAAGAAGCCGGAGCAGACTTTGCATGCCTCACGGAAACTCATCTAAAGGGCTGCCAGACGAACTGTGAAAACTGTGAGTTCTGTGTTGACAAAAAAGAAATACAAATTGAAAACTATAACATCCTCCGAGCCAACAGAACAGTGAGACGTAAAGGAGGATGTGCTATTTACAAACGCGAAAGGCATATGACAGAAATGACTATAAGTACCTCAAACAGCTACGTAGAATGTGTAGCAGCAAAAGTTGAAAAATTAAATATGGTACTAATTGTAATGTACAGACTCCCAAACATGCCAACCTCAAAATTTTCAGATTCCATTACAGAGGTAAGAAACTGGGTAAAAGATCTAGACTCTCTAACCCAAAATATTTTTATCTGTGGTGATTTTAATTTCCCATTCATGAAATATAAAATATGAAAAAATATATGTATACACCAGGACAAGGGGGGCACACGAGAAGTCCAGGAGCATGTAAAAATGCTACTACCTCTAGCTGATGAATTTATGTTAACGCAAGAAATAACAGAAAACACAAGAAAAAACAACTGCCTAGATTTTGTATTCACAAAGAACAGTAATCTAATTGATAATGTAGAAATATCACCAACTATAATATCGGACCACAACATCATTGAAATAACAACTAACATAAAGGCAACAGGAAAGGAAAGAACACGCACAACAGAAAGAAGCAAATTCAAAATTTTTAATTTTCACTCCAAAGCTATAAACTGGGAAGATGTGACATCCAGCTTGGAAGTAATAGATTGGAAAACCATTTTCGAGGCCAAGACAACGGAGGAGATGCTAATGACGTTAGAGGAGAAGACGTTAGAAATTGTGGAAAAACATGTCCCAAAGATACAACAAAGAGGAAAGACAAGCAGGTTCGAGAGACAAAAGAGGGCATTGTTTCGAAAGAGAAAAAGAGTGACTGCAAAATTAAGTAACTGTAAAGATAACAACATCAGAAAAATATTAAATAATAAACTTCAGAATATCGATGACGTCATACAGGAACTAATTGAGAAGCATACAGAAAAAGAAGAAGACGACGCTATAGAAGCGATAAAGGTTAATTCAAAGTAGCACTATAATTTTGCAAAAAGGAAGTCGAAAAATCATGCGACTGTCGAACCTCTGAAAAACGAGAACATTGCTTTATCTGATGATCTAACAGAAGTATCTGAAATATTAAGAGCTCAGTGCGAATCATCTTTCAGTATCCCAAAAACTGACAAACTGATATGCGACAAAAACGCGTTCTTTGAAGAACTACAAGGGGAAAGTATAACGGACTTCGACTTTACGACAGATGATATTACACAAGCTATAGGGAAACTAAAAGCACACTTAGCGTTAGGACTGGATAAATGGAATGCCACATTGATCAAAAACTGAAAGAATGCAATCGCTGAGAGCCCCTATATTGGATATGGATACGATTACTAGACACGGGAGAAATACCGGGCATCCTGAAGAGCGCGAACATGGTCCCAATATATAAAGGAGATCGATCCGAGGCCAAAAACTATTGGCCAGTGTCGCTTACATCTCATCTCACTAAAATATTTGAAAGAATAGTTAGACAGAAAATCTGACTTTTTGGAAACTCAAAAAAAAATTCAATGATAACCAACACGGGTTTCGGTGAGGCAGATGATGCAAAATTTGAAATGCAAAATTTGAAACACAAATAAAATAGCAGTAAACAGAACAAAGAGACTAACTGGGCAGATACTGAGAACCTTTAAACGAAGGGATAGGAATGTAATGATTCCTCTACTGCAGGGGCGTACCTAAAGTATTTGGCACCGGGAGCGAATCCTTCCTTTGGCACCCCCTACAAATAATTTTAAAATTTAAACACAGAAAAATATATTATGTTTGCAAGTAGATTTATAAACAGTACAGTACTGTCATAAGCAAATTGGAAATAAGAAAAATGCAGGACATTAAAAATTCAGTGAACAGGTAATACTGCATTTTATTTTATACAAAAAACACAGGAAATCCAGTCTCAACGCTCAGTCTATTCTTCAAAGGTAAATAGAGATGATTCACAGTCTCCGCATTTGAGCCTTAATTTCTGCAAATTGATCAATGACCTCATCAAAATTCACCTTCTTTGCATATTCATGTTCAGTTGAAAGTAAAGCCAGATTTGTCAATCTTGTCTAACTCATGGCCGAGCGAAAGAAATTTTTTATCAATTTCAATTTGGAAAAACTTCTTTCACATGAAGCAATAGACACACAGACAGTCAAAAAGAATCTCAAACACAGTGACAAGCTTGGCAAAGATTCACAAAAATCCCATTTCACAATATTAAACTCCAGAAACCGCAATGCTGTCCATTTCTTTGCCTCTTCAACGCTGATTTTGGCAGGTTCCAAATGCCTCCGAAGTCGTCCAATTTCCACACTGATATCTTCATCAGAGAATTCATCGAAAATCTGAGTCAAATTTGGAATATACTTCCGAAGTTTTTCTGTTGCAACAACCAAAGTATTTGGCTGAATAACAGCGAAGATTGACAAAATTTGATCCATTGTCTTAGAACGAATCTCCGATTCTTGATGAAAGCGATCAAGACATTCAAGCATAGCCCTTTTTACTTCCTCTGGCAATGTGAGACCAGCATCCTTTGCCATCTCTCCTGGCATCCTTTTTCGAAGCTTTACTCTCCCTCTTCTCTCCATAGAAATGTCCATTTCCTCACACTTTGTAGTTGCATAATGAATGGCCCTCTCCAAAATTTCATTGCGCTGATCTTCAAGAAACAGTTTTAGAGCTTGGAGCTTCACACTGCACTTTTCAAGGCTGAGTCCAACTGTTTGCAAATACTTTTGTATGAGATTAATTTCTTTCAGGACTGCACACCAGAAAGAAAGGTAACTCAAAAAAAGAGAAATCACTGTGATCCTCTTGTGTCCACAATTTCTTTGGGATCGCACAGTACTTCAAGGGTTGAGGTCAGCTTTTCGAAATTTGCCTTCACTGGTTTCACAGCGTCATAATGAGCACTCCATCTTGTCTGGGAAAGTCTTTTGACTGTCACGCCTACATTCTCCATCAGCACTTCTCATCAATGAGTTGAGACTGAAAAGAAGGAATAGACTCTCTCCAAGGTTCCAAAAAAAGTCACACATGAAGAAACGCTTCCAAATGAGTGCACTCCGCAAAGGTTCAGAGAATGATTTGCACAAGGCACAAACAAAGCCTTGGGATTAATCTCTCTGATCTTTGACTGAACACCAGCATGAATCCCAGCCATAGTTGCAGCGTTGTCATATCCTTGACCACGGCACAGGTTTATGTCCAGTCCATCTCTCTCCAGATGTCTCAGGAGCTGTGAGCTCAGCAGCAGTCTTTCCGGCAATGGAGAAGAAGCCCAAGAATGATTCCTTTACTTCAACTTTGTCACATTCAATATGGACGTATCTGATCACTTCACACATCTGATCAGTGTGGGACACATCAGGAGTGCTGTCAAAAAGAATCCCAAAATACTTTGCTTTCTTGATATCAGCCACTATTTTCTCTTTGACGTAATTCCTCAAAAGACAAATGAACTCATTCTGAATCTTTGGAGATAAATACGAAGCCCCTCTCCTCCCAGATGGAATAGAATGCTTAATCCTTACAAAATGTTCTTTCAAAACTGGATCATAATTTGACAGCAACTCTACCAATTCCAGTAGTCACAGGGACTACCATTCATAAACAGGAGTTTCTATATCACGACGATGCATTTATTATAACATCACACCGATGCATTTACCGGGTATTATAACATCACGACGATGCATTTTTAAACACTTAAACATCACTATGATACCACATTGTCAAAAATTACTGGACACTGGTATAAGTACCATGATATTGTTATAAACACCAGCACTTTATGCTTTATCATAATTATTTAATGAAACATATCTCATGTATGTAGAGTCACAGTGTCAAGTGAACAAGATTTGGAATGTCAGTTGCAGCCAGCTGGCTATGCTCAACAAACTGATGACTAAAACGTCAACAAACGTTCGCGTTTCGATGCAATTTTTATCAAATATTTAATTTTTCGTTTGTAAATTTTGTATTGCCAATAAAAATAAAAATTTATTTTATAGTGGAAATTAACATTAAGCTGTTGTAACAGTTTGAACATTTTCAAATTTTTTTCTTACTTTGGAGAATTTTTCATTTGGTTTGAAAACTTGTACTGGTATTTCAACTCTCCCGATGGCACCCCCCCTCCTGGCTGTCACCCCGGGCGGACCGCCCCCCTCGCACCCCCCTTAGTACGCCACTGCTCTACTGAAATCCCTGATCATACCCAAATTGGAATACTGCTCGGTCCTAACATGCCTATATAAAAAAGAAGACATCAGACAGCTGGAAGGGATTCAGAGAAGCTTCAAAGCCAAGATCAAGGGGTTCAAAGAACTAAATTACTGGGAAGGGTTACGCGAACTTAACCTACACTCACTGGAAAGGAGAAGAGAGGGAGATATACACCATTATTTACATTTGGGAAAATAATGGAGAAACTAGTCCCTAATCTTACTCTGAACCCTGTAACTCCCCAAACAACGGTGGAAAGTAGAAAAGGAAGACTGTGTCGTGTTCCCAAATTAAAGGCGAGAGAGGGAACATCCTTAACCCTGAAAGAAAATAGTTTTGTTGTGAGAGGACCAAAACTGTTTAATCAGCTGCCCAAAGACCTAAGGAACACAAATGGTGTTCCACTGGACATCTTCAAAAGACGATTAGACGCCTGGCTCAGAACAATCCCCGATGAGCCGGGCGTACCTGGCTATGTGAGGTGGAGAGTACAAGAAACCAACTCACTACTTCACCAGGCCAACTCGAGAGGAGCGGCGACAAGCTTGACCTTCGTGAAATGAGGAATCATCGCACGGAACCTTTGAAAGGTTGAAAGGAAAGGTATATACTAGTTCATCACCACCAACATATACTGTACTTATCCATTATTTTGTTCTATTTTCATTGGCTCACATTGCAGATACTCCCAGTTATTATCAGACCTAGTGCATGATTCTTCAGGAGTAACATGCACCATGAGTTTCTTCCCCAAGTTGACACAAATATACGTGTGTATTGTTTTGCTTGCTTGCGTGTGTGTGTGTGTGTGTGTGTGTGTGTGTGCTAGCAGGACCTTTGAAAATGGAAAGTAGTATGAAGTCATCTGAATCACGCGGACTATTAAACGATAATACTGTATATTCTTTTCATACGGTATTCGATTGCACACTTCTTTTTTCCTGTTACGTTGGGCTTTATTTTTATCTGCACTATCTGACTTATCGTAGTTCAGTTAAGATTGTAGAAAATGTGATCAATTCCGTGATTCAGACTTTAATGTGTGTTCTGTTTAACCACATATGAAGGGTGTGTATTCCGTTATTTACGGAATATTTTTTATTCTTTATATATAATCTGTGGTTTATACTCAGTTTAAAGTACATGAAACACGCTGTTTCAAGGAAAGACTACGACTCTACTTACAAGTTACGTACAGTAAACGTGTGATTATTCTCCACTGAATTCCTACTCATAAGAGTGGCATATAACAGAAACTGAAAGGCATTCGAAGGAAATTGTTACACATGAAGTTTTATTGAACGTAAATTATTATTACTCAGAATATTAATGAAGATTTCTTCAAGCTAAATTTACAATACCATTGCCTATTCGTTCCATGTTGCGCGCGCTTATCTTATCAACACCAGAGATAATGTGATTCTTCTACGTGCGACTTAATTATTTTGTGTCTCATTTTCCCAAATATGACGCGTGATCATCCGTAAACTAATTGTTTTAGATCAAACAGTGAGCTTCGTAAATACTGTCTGTACTAACAATGCATTTAAATAACTGATTTTTGTCAGCAAATCGATATATTTATATTATTTGAAAAGTAAATTCCGAAACATGCAAAATGACAAATCGCGAGGAACAACAGCCCACAGTTCAAGTAAGAATTAATAAAGAATTTTTTTTCATTTTATGCATTATGCTTCTAAAGGTCTTTGTCAGGGAACTAAGCTATTCTTAAACTTTGGCCAGGGAGTATGACCTACCTACCTACTCAACTGCCTTCCATCCCTCCCATTCCCACCTCTTCTCACTTCAGTACCTTACGATTGCAATCATGTCCCATTTCATTATTTTTACTAAATCCTAAATTGTAAGAAAGTACAAAAGTGCGTACGTTTCAAAAAGAGGATCGCTTATAAGTACAACAGAATTTAAAATTTGCTAAGAAATTGCATTCAAATAATTAGTTATGAATAATGAATCGATGATTATTTTCTGTAGTTATTTTAGTTCTGGGGAATTGCCCATTTCTGCCTTACCATCGATTAAAAAAATGCCTAATGATAGACCGGTTTGACACCCCTGGTCTATGCCATACATTGCCTTCAATTTACCTTATGTCGTCCCTTCATAATTTATAGTTGTATGAAGTATACAATATATATAAAATTAATGCTAATAAGGATAAATTCTTTTGTAACTATTACATATATATATGAAAATTATTTCACGAAAGTAACACGTGAAAAATATTTATGATGAATAAAACCACGAAGGAAAGGAAACACAAAAAGGTGCTCAAGCGCTTTCGTCTAATGACATCCTCAGGAACACTGAAGTACATAAAAGGTTACGGCCTACTGTATATATAGGTTACAGAAAGAAAAAAAAATAATAAATAACATACATACACACAAACATATATATATATTATATATATATATATATACATATCTACACACATACATATATATATATATATATATATGCAATAAACGGAGAAGTAAAAATAAAATTAAAAATTAAAATTAGAGGATTAACAAAGAGGCATACAGATTTGTAAGGAAAAATATCGATTTTTAGCACAAGATCAAATGAATTATAAAAATACAAATTTATACTGGAAATCTGCCCGGGTTTTAACACTTTGCCTTTTAGAGTCAAGTTTCGATATATATATAAAAATAAAATGAAGATTAAAAGTTAATAAAGTAGCACAAGTTTACCAAAGATTTAGCGTCCTACCCTTTTTATCTAAATTTGTTTTGAAGGAATTCAAAACAACAGGATCGAGTTGAAAAAGACCTTTGCTTATGTTGAAGTTATTTGAAAGTTGGATAATGGCAGACTCAAGAATATTTCTATTAACAATGTTGCTAGAATGAAATAAAACTGAAGCATTATTCCAATCAATACAGTGGGATAACTCTGACAAATGGACAAAAAGAGCACTGGACAACTGTCCTGTTCTAACGGAATATTGATGCTGTTTTATACGTGTGTGCAAATCCTTTCCCGTCTGACCTATGTAAAAGGAATCACATTGTTTACACCCAATTTTATAGATAATGCCTGAATTATTGGTAGGGCTATTTTTTACTATGATATTTTTCACAATATTGTTATATGAAAATACTACATTAATATCCAAAAGTTTAAGTACATTAGCAATGCCTAAAAAGCCCGGGAAAAATGGAAGTACTAAAATATTTTTTGACAAAGTACGAGTGTTATTATTGACACGATAGAAAGTTCGTTTTGCCTTGTTGAGACAAGATTCCATAAACGCAGATGGGTAACACAGATCACTTCCAATACCGTTGATTTTTTCCAATTCGGCATCGATGTATTCCGGACTGGCGATCCTAAGGGCGCGGAGAAACATTGATGAAAAAATGGCCTTCTTAGTGGGGGTGTCATGTCCCGAGTAAAAGTGTACGTAGGACAAATTGTTTGTTGTTTTCCGATAGATACTAAACTTAAAACCTGGGCTTTCCCTATGTACACGCACATCCAAAAATGGGATTGAATTGTCTTGTTCCACTTCTAAAGTAAACTTAATGGAGGGGACTTGATCATTTAACTGAAGGAGGAAGTTATCCAGGTCACGATTCATGGGCCAGATACACAAAATATCGTCGACGTACCGCAACCAAGGGATGCCAACCCCCAGGATTCTCGGAATGTAAGTAATTTCGAAAAACTCCATATAAATATTGGAGAGGAGGGGCGATAAGGGGTTGCCCATGGCCATCCCAAACACTTGTTGATAATACTCGTTATTGAAAGTGAATTTACAGTCTTTGATGCAAAGCTTAATAAGTTCCAAAACAATGTGTGAAGGTAGTGGCAGGTCATACTTATGTAATTCTTGGGAGAGAAAGTCAAGCATATCATCAATCGGCACTTTTGTAAACAATGAACAAACGTCAAAACTGATCAATCTATCGTTAGTTTCAGTACGTGCATTATTCAATTTTTCAGTAAGATCCATGGAATTTTTTACATGTGAATCAGAGATAGTTCCGAGAATGGGGGACAAGACATTGACAAGCCATTTGGAGAGTTTATAAGTAATAGAGCCCACCGAGCTAATAATAGGGCGCATAGGGTTGCCAGGTTTGTGGGTTTTAATAAGACCGTAAAGGTAGGACAGAGAAGGTGAAGTGGACATGAAAAGCGGAATTAAGTCCTTATGATCTTTGAGAATGCGTTTGAAGCATACAGCAAACTTAGGAAGAACCCGCAGGATGACGTCATCAAATCATTTAATAGTGGCTTGAAACGCATTCTCAAAGATCATAAGGACTTAATTCCGCTTTTCATGTCCACTTCACCTTCTCTGCCCTACCTTTACGGTCTTATTAAAACCCACAAACCTGGCAACCCTATGCGCCCTATTATTAGCTCGGTGGGCTCTATTACTTATAAACTCTCCAAATGGCTTGTCAAAGTCTTGTCCCCCATTCTGGAACTATCTCTGATTCACATGTAAAAAATTCCATGGATCTTACTGAAAAATTGAATAATGCACGTACTGAAACTAACGATAGATTGATCAGTTTTGACGTTTGTTCATTGTTTACAAAAGTGCCGATTGATGATATGCTTGACTTTCTCTCCCAAGAATTACATAAGTATGACCTGCCACTACCTTCACACATTGTTTTGGAACTTATTAAGCTTTGCATCAAAGACTGTAAATTCACTTTCAATAACGAGTATTATCAACAAGTGTTTGGGATGGCCATGGGCAACCCCTTATCGCCCCTCCTCTCCAATATTTATGGAGTTTTTCGAAATTACTTACATTCCGAGAATCCTGGGGGTTGGCATCCCTTGGTTGCGGTACGTCGACGATATTTTGTGTATCTGGCCCATGAATCGTGACCTGGATAACTTCCTCCTTCAGTTAAATGATCAAGTCCCCTCCATTAAGTTTACTTTAGAAGTGGAACAAGACAATTCAATCCCATTTTTGGATGTGCGTGTACATAGGGAAAGCCCAGGTTTTAAGTTTAGTATCTATCGGAAAACAACAAACAATTTGTCCTACGTACACTTTTACTCGGGACATGACACCCCCACTAAGAAGGCCATTTTTTCATCAATGTTTCTCCGCGCCCTTAGGATCGCCAGTCCGGAATACATCGATGCCGAATTGGAAAAAATCAACGGTATTGGAAGTGATCTGTGTTACCCATCTGCGTTTATGGAATCTTGTCTCAACAAGGCAAAACGAACTTTCTATCGTGTCAATAATAACACTCGTACTTTGTCAAAAAATATTTTAGTACTTCCATTTTTCCCGGGCTTTTTAGGCATTGCTAATGTACTTAAACTTTTGGATATTAATGTAGTATTTTCATATAACAATATTGTGAAAAATATCATAGTAAAAAATAGCCCTACCAATAATTCAGGCATTATCTATAAAATTGGGTGTAAACAATGTGATTCCTTTTACATAGGTCAGACGGGAAAGGATTTGCACACACGTATAAAACAGCATCAATATTCCGTTAGAACAGGACAGTTGTCCAGTGCTCTTTTTGTCCATTTGTCAGAGTTATCCCACTGTATTGATTGGAATAATGCTTCAGTTTTATTTCATTCTAGCAACATTGTTAAAATATTCTTGAGTCTGCCATTATCCAACTTTCAAATAACTTCAACATAAGCAAAGGTCTTTTTCAACTCGATCCTGTTGTTTTGAATTCCTTCAAAACAAATTTAGATAAAAAGGGTAGGACGCTAAATCTTTGGTAAACTTGTATGCTACTTTATTAACTTTTAATCTTCATTTTATTTTTATATATATCGAAACTTGACTCTAAAAGGCAAAGTGTTAAAACCCGCAGATTTCCAGTATAAATTTGTATTTTTATAATTCATTTGATCTTGTGCTAAAAATCGATATTTTTCCTTACAAATCTGTATGCCTCTTTTTAATCCTCTAATTTTTAATTTTTAATTTTATTTTTACTTCTCCGTTTATTGCATATATATATATATATATATATATATATATATATGTATGTGTGTATATATATATATATATATATATATATATATATATATATATATATATATATATATATGTTTGTGTTTATGTATGTTATTTATTTTTTTTTTCTTTCTGTAACCTATATATAGGCCGTAACCTTTTATGTACTTCAGTGTTCCTGAGGATGTCATTAGACGAAAGCGCTTGAGCACCTTTTTGTGTTTCCTTTCCTTCATGGTTTTATTCATCATATATATATATATATATATATATATATATATACACACACACACACACAGGGTGTTTCATAACATGTGGGACGCACTTTTAGAATGGATTCAGGACCTGAAGACAATGAAAAAAGTTTATGTAAACATATGCCCGAAATCGCTTTGTTTCCGAGTTATAGCCCGTTATGTTTTCCAGCAGGTTTCTGCCTTACCTTTAAAGGAAGTGCTCAAAATGACCGCCTTGCGCTTGAACACGTCTCGTCATAGACTACCTGACCCGTTCAAGCATTCCAGGTATTGCTCAGATTTTCTGGCATCCTTGTTCTACACGTTGGCGAAGCATTTCAACGTTGTCAGTGGGTGTCACGTAAACGATGGATTTCAGATGACCTCACAGGTAAAAATCGAGTGGATTCAGGTCCGGGGAGCGAGCAGGCCACGCAATGGGTCCTCCATGGCCTCTCCATTTATCAGGGAAATGGTCATCCAAATAGTTTCTGGCGACTCGACTAAAATGAGGCGGAGTGCCGTCATGCATAAACCACATACGACGTCGGACACCAAGAGGAACTTCATTTAGTAAATTGCTTAAATCATTCCTTAAAAAATTGGAATAGGATTCTCCTGTTAATCTTCCAGGCAAAACAAAAAGACCGATTAAGTTGTTGGCAATAAGTCCTGCCCATACATTGACACTAAATTGTTGTTGGTGCCTTGACTGGATGATGGCATGCGGATTCTCTTGTGCCCAGTGATGAGTGTTGTGAAAATTGATCACGCCATTTCTTGTGAAGACAACCTCATCAGAAAACAACACGGAGGATAGAAAAAGAAGATCGCGAGCACACTGTTGAAGGAACCAAGTACAAAAAGCCTCTTGTGGTGGTAAATCAGCTTCAGTAAGGCCATGTGCTCTCCGAATGTGATATGAGTAAAGCTGTTGTTCCCGTCAAATTCTCCACACAATTGTGTATCTTACACCCTCTGCTGCTGCTACCCTTCGGGTGCTGACACCAGGATGTTCCTCCCCACGATTCAGGACCCGGTCCTCCATCTCAACAGTTCTGGCGCAGATTGGTCTACCACCATCTGAAACTCGCTTGTTGAATGATCCTGTATCACCAAGACGCTCGTCTATTCTCTGAAAGGTCTTCTTATCTGGCAGACGGCGATTCGGAAGCCTTTCCGCATACTGACGTCTTGCTGCGGCCGCATTACACTCGGCAAGTCCATACATGAGATGCATGTCTGCCATTTCTCTGTTTGAATAAGCCTCCATTCTCGCTTCAAATGCACACTATCACTGAATAGCACGAAAGCTTTTAAGGTTTTTTTTCCCACTAGACTGCATTTATTCACGGTAAGAAGTTACGAATACGAACGTTGAAACACCGCGATGCCCCTCTGACTGACTAATGGCTCTACACTAGGGTGGCCCACTTTTCAATTTTTTTTTAAAAGTATAGGTTATCGTAGTTTTTCTCTTTATTTGGCACTATACTAGCACATTGGTACCATTTTTACAAAAATTGATCAATATTTAGGGGTCTCGCATCGACCTTGAAATTACGATTTTTTTTTTTTAAATGCGTACTTTTTAACTTTTTACTGAATCAAGATAAATCTTTAAGTAGGGACGTTTTCTGAATCCTCTTGATGAGAGAAGTCGTTTGGTGTGCCTTCCAATGTCATACGACTAACGATTTAAAAGTTGTGTCTGTATACAGGTAATACCAATGTGCTAGTATAGTGCCAAATAAGGGGAAAATCCACGATCACCAATACTTTTCAAAAAAATCAGCAAATAGCAGACAAATAGCAGTCCTTCCGAGCTGCCCCCACGATAAGCTCTAGGACGTGATGACGGCATCCCAGCTGGAGTAGCGGTCGCCCGAGCATGTTTTCCAGCCGGACAACTGCACCCTGCACCCTCCCCGTGTTGGTGGAAGTGGTGTCGAAGCAGAGTCAGATGACGCTCTCCTCACATCCCCAATCTTCGAGAGCATGTATGGTTGCCCGCGCCTGCGACAGTCCGGTGCCGTCAGCAACACCTGGGACTGACAGCAACTTTCCTTCTGTGCAATGAGGAGCCCCGGAGATGAGAATTGCTTGGCGGTGCTCCGCCGTTCCAAGGAAGTTCTGAAACACATGCCATATATTTCAATTTCATGGTTGTAAAGTAACCTATTTTTGTTCACATTCAGTTCTCTTTTTAATTGACATTATGCTTCATGAATCTCATTACTAAATTGATAGCTATGAAAACTTAATCAACTGACCTTGACCATTTTGCCATCCCAGTGGACAACAGTGTGCCTCGGTGGCGTGAAGGAGTCCTTCACAGCCGTCGCCACTTCACGGCGATGTGACACTCTTCCCCGGCGAGCCGTTTCTTTCGAGATGCTGAACTGATTGAGGTCTGCTGGTGGATCCGCTGAACGTGTGACAGCAGCCACAATGCTTACTACCTATGTAGAGAATGGAAAGTGGAAAGGAAACTGTCAAGAATACATGTGGGTTACGGGACACTTTAAAACTGACGTTATCGATGAATACTGTACACAATACGCACCTGATTATTGGACATGCGGAAACGATCAGCCACTTCCATGACAGCAGGTGTATTAAGGATGCGGCGAGGAAGATTGACAGACACACTTGGCTCTTTCGGCAGGGGGAACGCTAGTTCTGTCTCCGACTCTCCTGACATGCCAGTATCATCATTCTCCATGGCCTCATCTCCGGTTTCGTATGCACACTTTGAGGTTTGCGGCTCCTGGCGAGGACGTTTTCTTCCTTCCTGTAGCTTTCTTTTAACAGCGAAAACTTTATCGTTCCCGCTCATCGTTGCCACCCGAGGACCACGTTGATCGAGGTAGAAGTCAATGTCTTCTTTCTTGTCCTTGTCGGACAGCAGTCGATTCTTCTTTATATCTTCGACAGCGTCAGATGCTCCGATATCCCACAGCTTGTCCACACTGTCCGAAAACTTCTGCCGTTTTCCTCCGGCGTCAGTTTCTCGTTTTCTGCTCTTTTGGAGTAAGTGTCACTCTTTCCACAATGCCTCTAGCTTCCGTTCGCAGTTGAGCTTTGTGATTGTTTTAATGCGGGCCATGTTCCAAAACTTTAAGACGTTGTTTACGGTTTCTTTGAATGCGTCTTTCCTGTTAGCAGTGTACTGGATAACACTGAAGAAGTATTGCAAAACCTGCCGTGTTGTTAGCAATTTGCTACCACTGATGGAGGACGACGGTTGGCCAACTAAAAAAATTTCCGAGGCCGATCTTAGAGAAGGTAGCGATGTTATTTTCGCCTTTCCTTTTGATGACTCTCTATTTGTAGCTTCAAGAGTTCTTCCAGTTATGGTTGCCATCGATTTGTCCATGACAAAGGATGAGGAACTCAGACAGAATTTCAAAATGTTATGATCTGCAAAAAAAGAAATAGGTTAGGTACCTGGCACAGGCATAGTGCATTTTCTAATTACCTATATACATTATACATTCCGCCCGGGTATGGTGACTCATTTTTTTGAAAAGTATAGGTGATCGTGGTTTTTCCCATTATTTGGCACTATACTAGCACATTGGTATTACCTGTATACAGGCACAACCTTTAAACCGTTAGTCGTATAACATTGGCAGGCACACCAAACGACTTCTCTCATTAAGAGGATTCAGAAAACATCCCTACTTAATAATTTATCTTGATTCAGTAAAAAGTTAAAAAGTACGCATTTTTAAAAAAAAACTAGTAATTTCAAGGTCGATGCGAGACCCCTAAATATTGATAAATTTTTGTAAAAATGGTACCAATGTGCTAGTATAGTGCCAAATAATGGGAAAAACCACGATCACCTATACTTTTCAAAAAAAATTGAAAAGTGGGCCACCCTACTCTACACTCAACGATATTGAAACATGTCATAGAGTGTACGAAACATTACAATCGGCAAAGCCATACATGAAACACTCACAAACACTGTCGGCAAGCAGTGTTTGTAAACAGTTTCCGGAAAGAATTGTTTGAACACAAAACGGCTGTAACTCGGAAACAAAGCGATTTCGGGCATATTTTTATATAAACTTTTTTTCATTGTTTTCAGGTCCTGAATCCATCCTGAAAGTGTGTCCCACATGTTATGAAACACCCTGTATATAGACACACACTCGAGGGATGCTCCAAAAGTTCTCGGCCTCACAATGAAAGACGTGTCAAGTTAGTTTTTATTATTATTTTTCTACAGTCTCCTTTTAGGGATATACACTTGATCCAGCGTTTTTCCAGCTTCTGGGTACCGTTCAAAAAGAAGTTTTCATTTTGGTCCTCTAACCAGTCATTTACAGCTGACAAGACTTCATCATCGTCCAAAAATCTGTCCACGGAAGTGTTCTTTTAATTTGTGAAACAGATAGAAATCACTGGGAGCTAGGTCTGGCGAATATGGAGGGTGATCAAGCAATTCGAAGCACATTTCTCTGATGGCAGCCATCGCAACATCAGACTTGTGAGCAGGAGCATTGTCCTGGTGAAACAGGACACCTCGACTGAGTTTCCCTCGTCGCTTTGTTTGATGGCTTCGCGCAGTTTTCTCATTAGCCGTGCATAGTAATCACCTGTAATGGCGTCTCCTTTATCAAGGTATGTAGTTAGTGAGCAAACTCCCTTTGCATCCCAGAAAACAGAGGCCATGACCTTGCCAGCTGATGCCACAACACAAAACTTCTTGGGAGTTGGTGAATACGGGTGTTTCCAATACATGCTTTGTTGTTTTGACGCTGGATCGAAGTGATGAATCCATGTTTTATCCATAGTAATAAACCTAGATAAAGATTTTTCTGGATCTTGCTGGAAAAGGTCCAAACATTGTCTTGAAATTTGAACTCGAGTTCTCTTCTGGTTGTCAGTCAACATTCGTGGCAACAATCTTGTGGGCACTTTTTTAAGCTTTAATTTTTCTGTTAATATTGAACGTGTGCTGCCAAATGAAATGCCGACATCTCAGCTTAAATCGAACACTAAGTCGGCGATTATTCATGAAAAGATCATTGACTTTTTGGACATTTTCTTCAGAAGTTGATGTTGACAGCCGTCGACAGCTCATCATCTTTGATCGACGTGTTTCCCCGTTTGAATTCCGCACACCACTTTTTAACAGCAGAATAAGATGGGGCAGAGTCTCTTAAAGGGTGCTGCATATCTTAAAAAACTTTTTGGGAAGTCATATTCTTCATAGAGAGATATTTAATGACGGCGCGTATTTGAAATTTGTCCATTTTCATAAAGTTTTTCACATTGCTTCACATTACAATCTGTAAAACAAAAAATATTTTGATTAGCGTTTTTATATTTTATACACATATTTAATAATAGTTGTGCTAGATATGGTGTAAATTTGATGTCAAAATACGCATTATATCTAGGTCAGACCAAGAACTGTTTGATCACCCTTCGTACATAAAACAACAAACGCGCGTAAGAGGATCAAGAATTGGATTATTCACTCGAATATGGTAAAGTATTGATGCTTTCGGCAATGATGAGCTATGTACAGAAACCTCGTTAGTACTTTTGTACGCTGCGAACTGTTCGTACCTTGAATAGGTGTCTGGACAGAACAACGCTTTGTCAAATAATGAAGCTTTCAATTTCCGTCTTAAACTTCACTTGTAAACAAAGAGTGCCCTGAATTTTAAAGTATATATATATACACATTAGGGTGTCTCATTAATACATAGAATTTTTTTTTTTCGATTTTCTCTTGCTCGCGAATGCTGCCCTGATTTCAATAGGCATAGAGGTTCTAAAAATCGAAAAATGATGGGAATCGAACAGTATTTAGAGGTCACTCAAGTTTAACACTTTCTTGTAGCTATTTAGGAAAAAAAAGAAATTTCTATCATTCTCTTATTCTCTTTATTTCTGAACCAAAATGAAAATAAACGAAATGCACCTTTCATTAATTGAAATAAGCGCGTATAAATGGATTGTTTTCATCATCAATCTGTCCTACACTACTTGATTTTACTCTTCAAGCTCTCCTTCGTCTTGACGGGGATCAACTTCTGGTGAGCCCGAACCACCTTGAGGACGAATTGCTTCTGCTTCTCATCACGCGTGATGGTGGAATTGAATCTTTTCATCAAAGCGATACCACGCTCGGCGGCGTCATTGACCACCTTTAGGGCTTTCACCCTCTTTTGCGCCGTGATCCAATCCTGGTCATTGATCCAATCCTCTGGATCTTTCATGAGGAAGGTGGGAGACTCAGATTCTGGAAGGATCGCGCGGAAGAAGACTTCTTTTGTTCTCCGGGTGACGAAGAGCTTGATGGATTGCTGTGGATTGAAGTTCTTCGGATCGATCCGCTTGAGTCCTTTCTTCGTGGCGGGGGATTGAAGTCGTTGGACCATCTTTAGCTTCGTGTCCTTTGGAATGCGGTCGTCAAAGAAACCAAGCCCCACGAGATCCTCTGAGAGGTACCACAGGTGCCTTTTCAAGGCCATGGATGCCGTGTGGCTGACTTCCTTGTCAGGGTAGGCCTCGAGCAGGCGAAGGAACTCTAGGTCGTTCAGTGGAGCTCGATTCGAGACCATTGCCTCATTCCACTGCTTCACGTACGCGAGGGAGATGAACAAACACAGCCGCCGAAGTCCTCCTCCTTCCCTGGCTGTCAGGTCCAGTTGGTGACGGAACATGAAAATCTTGAGGGCATAGATGGCTTTGGCCATCCATCTGGCGTGGTGATAGGCCCCAGGCTGACGAAATCCCCCCTGGACCTGACCGCCAAGGAAGCGGTAGGAAAGGATGAGGAGTTCACGGTAGTCTTCTCGGGGATGTGTGCCGTGGGAAAGCGTCTGCTGCAGGTATTTCTTCATGGAAGACGCTTGATTTGCCCAGTTGTCAGTTGTTGTGGGATTGCTTTCGTCACCGATGGAAAAGAATGACCCTTTGTCAATGGAGGCCCACCGCTGTTGAAATCTTTTGAAGAGGAGAATGTCAGGGGAAGAGGACGGCCCCAGACATCGCACGAAGACATCCTTGAGTAAGATCTCCAAGACGTGGTGACGGCAAGCCAACCACAACATGGGACGGCCAAACTCCTGCTCAATGCGAACGCAAGCACCTTGGATCATCCCAGCGTTCACAGCTGTGGTGTCGAATCCCAGTCCAATGATTTGCTCCGAAATGCCAAAAGCCTGGACTTCCTGGAGTACGGCTGCAGCCTGTTCGTTTCCAGTGCCGTCCACCGCAACGGGTACACCAAGAAGCTCCTCGACTCCATCGCCCGTCACCACAACAGCAATCCGGTCAACCTCCTTCTTCTCCTTGGCGATATCTTCCAACAGTTTCCCATCCCAGTGCAAGACTAAAGGACCAGAAGCTTCGAACTTTCGGGTCAACTCTTCTCCCATCTCCTTTCGGATCTTGTTCCGTGTTCGATGAACAATTGCTGGCGAGATTACCAGGTCATCCAGGTCATGACCCAAACTCTGAGCTGCTGCTGCAAAGGACGACGTTGCTTGTCTCACGGACATGTTGTCGCGATCCCAAGCAGCGATGAGATTCGGGTCCGTGAGGGCATTCATTCGCCTTTTCTTTTGAGTCTGGGCCTTGCTGGTGCTGGGCGCTTGGTACGTCTCGTCGTCATCATCCTCGTCTTCCGTGTTCATTTCAGTGCTGCTACCATCCACCTCCAAGATCGCTACCTCCATGAGCTGTGTCACCCCAGCATCCCATTTACTCTTCCTAGCCGTGGCTGCAAGATCCCTCTTCCGCTTCACAGCTTTCTTCTTCGCTGTCTTCTGGTCCACCCCCGCAAGACTTGACGACATCCTGTCTTCCCTCTGCGAGGTGAGAAAATTCTTGTCCTCCTAAGGGACCTTGGAGGAGGATAGCGCGGAGGAGTGAGCCACGTCAAACACGTCTTCCAAATCCGACTTGAACATCCCCTCCTTGTACCGGTAACCCTCTTGCGGCTTTGTCCTGTTCTTCTTGAGTGCGTCGTAGGTATCGATCAACTTCGCCAGCTTCTCCCCTGCGTACTTCTTGGTGGTAGTTGGTATGTTGGCCTTCTCCCAGATGGGCCAGATGGTTTCCACCACCAGGCGAATGCTCTCCGATTTGGTCTTCCTTCCCTCTTGGTCTTGGTGGTGGTGGAAGTAAAGGAGCAGGCATTGCTCCTTCGATGGAAGTCGTGGACAAACAATCGCTGCAATTGGGGCCTTGTCCAGCAACCACAACTGGTTTCCTGCTCTAGTAACCATCACCTGCGAAAGAGAAGAAAATCTTGTATAAGTGAAACAGAAGTGGCGAACTTGAGTGACCCCTAAACATCCTCCTACAACTGTCAAATTTTGTGATAACAATCCTTTATAAAGGTGTAATACGGGCAAGCGTCGCCCCGACCCGAAATCCTCCATTCGTATATTTGAGACACCCTAATACACATTTTAACTGCAAACAACACACAGTATAATTAATGTAAAGAACGACGCTTGTGTTCTTTACATATATATATATATCCGGATAGCACAGTTGATGCATGGATGATGCATTACTATTACGATGCTTGGTTGACATCGTAGAAATGTGGGTGATATTTGTAACAGTTCACAAATTAATATTGATGTACTGTTAATAGAACAATATTTTAATAAAATAAAGGAAAGCAGCATTTCCAAAATATATTTTTTTAAAACAGTGAAGATGTTATGTCGTTTCAGAATTTACTTAATATTACGTCAGTACTCAGGTTTTACTCCCATTTCGATATCGGTATCCATATCGAAATTTGTGTCATTTAGACTGCTATTTCGAAATTGCCAATTCACTATCATTTCAATAATAAAAGGTTGATTCATCGATACTACTTCATCACTGTGACGATATACTTGTGTTAACTAAGTGTGTGTGTATATATATATATATATATTTATATATATATGTGTGTGTGTGTGTGTGTGTGTGTGTGTGTATATATATATATATATATATATAACTGATTCCTTGAAAATAATTTAATCGAAGTGGGTGGCGTTATTTATTGGGGAAAATGTTAATTAAATGCTCAATGATCTATTAAATCGCATTTCCTGTCCTACCCACTCCTATGCCGATGATTCCACTCTTCATTTCTCCACCCGCTTCACAAAGGGTCCCTCTCAACAGTCACTCCATAATTTCCGTGGGATGGCTATGGTGGACCTGACCTATGATCTTTCTACTATCTCTGATTGGGGCAGAGAAATCCTTGCAGCTTTTGATGCCTCAAAAGCTCAGTTCCTTTTTCTGTCTACTCGTCATAATCTTCCACACGACTATCCCCTTACCTTCAACAACACACGACTCAATCTTTCCTCGTCTCTTAACATTCTTGGCGTTTCCTTTTCTCGTGATCTTTCCCGAAATGATCACATATACTCTCTTTCCAAAACAGCTCTAAGAGGTTAGGTGTGCTGTACTGGCTCCGAAGTTTCTTCAACCCCACTCAGTTGCTGTCTTTGTACATGGGTCTTGTCTGCCCTTGTATGGCGTACGCTTCTCATGTGTTGGGTGCCTCAACCCACACAGCCCTATTTGACCGGGTGAAATCGGAGACTTTCTTTCTCATCAGTTCCCTGCCTCTCACTGACTGTCTTCAATCCCTCTCTCTCTTATCCGCAATGTTGCTTCACTCTCTCTTTACAATCGCTATTATAACGGACACTGCTCTTCTGAACTCTCTAACTGCATGCCTCCTCCTTTAAGGAGAGCACGCAGCACCAGACTTTCTACACATACTCATTCCTTTTCTGTCCAACTCTCTAAAGCAAGGGTTAATCGGTATTTTTAATATTTCATCTACTCAACCGTTCAACTCTGGAACAATCTTCCTCAATCCATCTCTCTCCGTCATAACCTCCAAACTTTCAAAGGCAGAGTGTCCAGTCATCTCGAAAATCCTGAGCCTTGATTTTGGCTATCTTCTTCCTTTATGGGTAGGAGGTTGCGCTTTGGTGGGCACTGGCCCTTAGCCCCTCCTTCCCGCATAAAAACAAAAAAAAAATTTTAGTTTATTTTCATTAACCTAGTATAAGTACATGCATATCAATTTTATATTAATCCGGAACAACGTACTAATAGCAATTTAAGTTTAAAATTAAATATCATACATTAGAAATAAATTTGCCTTATATCGGCGAGATTCGAGCCGGTGCCATTCAAGATTCGAATTTTGCGAGCAGCGATGTTACTCACTCGGCCATAAGACGTCAAAATAACTTATATTGAGAGAGTTTTGTATATACGCAGAGGAGGATTAAGAGACCTCGGGTTCCCGAGGCAATGAAGAATATGGGGGCCCTTTTCCATAGCTTTTTATTAACAATACATGTACGTGTACAATACATAGTACATTTACATGAATTATATGTACGGTGCTCAGGCTAATTGAGAAACAAACTTAAGAGAACCTTAACACAGTGTATTTTGCCGTTTGTCAAAACCAAACAGTATTAAACAATCTTTACTTTAGGGCCTATAAAACATAAAATAAAACAGGGAATTTGTCAGTTTGTGTACTCTGTCATATTTAATGAAAGAAGTTTGTGAAATCGCGAATTATATCATCGAAACTCAGTTGATTGGGGGGCCCCTCAAGCATGGGAGCCTGAGGCTTCACCCTCAATAGCCTCAGTGATAATCCGCCACTGTATATACTGTATATTTTTTCGCATTTGTTTACATTTTTTAATTTTTAATATGTATACTGTTTCTAAATATATATAATATATATATATGGTGGTGGTGTAGTGGTGTAGTGGTTAGCGTCGCTGACTACGAATCCATCGGCCCTGGGTTCGAGACCCGACGGCAGCCGGCGCGCAGCAAAACCCAGCTGTTCATCCTTCCACACAATAACGAAAGTGGTTGGTAGATAAATGGGTACCCTAGGTGGCCTAGTGGTTAAGACGCTGGGCTGCTGATGGGGCGTGGTTCGGATTCCACGTTAAACTGTAGGTCTAAGGTGGAGTGAAAAGCTTGACCTTCGTCAGAATGAACAATTCGGGCGGAAGCTGACAAAAGGTATATATATATATAAATAAAATGGAATTTATATGATGTGTTTCATTGTCACACACCCATTTTATTTACGCCTATTTAAGGTTTAAGCCACCATATAACAAAATAATACCGTTTAGGTTCTTGTTACTTCTGTATAGGGGAATAATTGAAAAGCTTTTTACAAAAATAATATATTCGTCAGAGTTTAACAACAAACAAATTACACTGCAAATCTGAAATTTTTACATTCATGAAAATTTGTGGAAGAATGACACTTGAGGTAATATATCTTTACCTTAAGAATTTTAAATTCGAAATTAACAAGACAATGAAATAAAAATGCTTAAGCAAATTAAAATAGAATTGTTAGAGATTAATTGAAGTTACAACTGTGTACCTTCTTGGTCTTCTGACCGCATTAATTTTAATGCATAAGACAATTGGAATAAGTGATTTTCAACTACTTACTGATCTTTTAATATAGTAAACTCCTTTTGTATTGGATTAATTTTTTGTAACCCAATTTGTAATTGCCACAATCGCTTTGAATTCTCCAGTACGGCACAATATATGTATATTTATATAGTTGAGCAAACTTCCACTAAGAACTCGTTTTTTGTTCTTAAAAGGGGAACTAATTTTATCTCAATTTTGCGCTTTCACTGTAAACGCTTTTTCTTCAGTTAAACTTTAAAGGGGAACTAAATCTAATTTTCTCATTTTAGCACAGATTTTGTTTGGGAAAATTCTTTCAACAAGCCTTCAGACGCACTGCCTCTACGCCCTGCAGTGTGACCATTTTTTTTCAAAAGGAAAATACTAAAGAAATCGCCATATATTACTAGAATTTACTAAATCATTACATAAAAATACTAAAAAGATACTGAATATATATATATATATATATAAAGTTTATTCCGTTTCAAAGTCAATATTTTTATACATTTCGTTATTACATAATTTTACCATTTCTTCTGTAGGATTGAAGTTAGTGCAATCCATCTCGTCTTTCAGTCCTTCCTTTAGGAAAGTTAGTCGCACATATTTCATTTTCATAAAATAAGACAGCAAAGTTTTATACATTTTTCCTAAATCTTTGTATATCTTATATTTGGATGACTACTTTCGTAAAGGATATTAAATTTTGAACATAATGTCAGAACTGAGGTTAGAACCAAAAGATACATTTTTGGAAAAGGATTAGATAAATGGTGGAACAAAGTTTCTGAGACCGCAAGTCGATCAGTAAGACGCTGATCTTGAAAATATAATTTTAACGCTTTCCATTGTTCCAATATTCTAGAAAAGCAAGAGTGAAATGACAGTCATCTGATGTCATACATTTTGAGAATTCTGTGATTTTCAGTTTCTGTAAGATCTTGAAATGCTTTAAAATCACGCTGACGTTTAGCGCTATGAGCAAAATAATTACATACATCCCGAACCATCTGTTCAACATACCTTGGAAGTTTCAATGTTGCATAGCTTACAGCCTTTGCTGTTGAATGGCAAACACATTTCATAAAAAGACAGTGGTTATTTACCTCTTGAATCTTCTGCACTACACTGTTATGAACTCCAAACTTTACACTGGTAGTGTCAGCAGAAAAACCAATCAGATCACTTATTTGTAATGAATTTTTGTCTAATTCATCAATAATAAGAGAAAATTTTTGCTGTGGAATTGATTTAACATCTCTCATCATTTCTCCCTTAAATTCTTGAGCAAGAACATTATATGCTAATGCTGCGCATTTTGTTCTCTTGCAGGAAAATTCTTTTGCAATTGCCGAGTCATGAAAAGCAGATGATAATATTTCAGAAATATGATCCATCACACGAAAGGGGATATTATGCTCAACTAAAGCTGCAGTAATTTTTAGCTCTGCCTGTTTTACTTCCTTTGAGACTGAATAGTTTTTGAAATATTTTGAAACAGAAGTGCATCCTCCAATCCCCTTCACTGCATTCACGCGTTTCTCTGTCACAGCATGGGCCTTCAGTGTAGCTATACGTGGTTGTAAATTGCACCCACATGCCTCGCAATGTGCTTGCTTCACTTTTTCGTTCCCTAAAGCAAACCAAAAATTTTTTATTATATATTATATTATACATCTTCTACAATCTACATATTACAAAATTCTCATGAAAATATAATTTTAAAGTGGTGTGAGAATTAGAAAGAATAAAAATTCAACATTCCATTATCTTTAACTTTTTGCCTCTTGCCTTATGCTAGTACATCCAAAATGAGATTTACCTGCAGAAGTTGATGTCAGCCATGATTAGGCTGACCATACGTACCGTTTTGAACGGGACAGTACCGTTTGTTTTATATTTCCTGGCCGTCCCGTCGTTTAATAAAAATGTCAATTTTGTCCCGGTTTATGTACTTACTTTTTCATGAATACATAATATTACATAACCCCCGTCCCTTTTTTGCTATCCCAATGTCCCGTTTTTGTCTCAAGGAAATATGGTCAGCCTAGCCATGATTGAAATTCTGGTAATGATTCCCAAGAAACTTTGTAATTTTGTTCGTAATGGTCTCTTTTTCTTTAAGTAGTTCCTGAAGACATTATTATACATAAACAGGTTATAATCAATATGATATTCACATGTAAATTTAAAAGTTTGGTCACTAGTATATAATTTACATAAATCACCACCATCAATTAGCAAACAAAATCATTTACTGACATCCGACTCACAGAAACAATGACTATGATGCAGCATATTTTCGTTATCATTTTGAACTAATTGAGAGTATCATGATTTTTTCTCAATTTCTATAAAAATAAAATACTAAATATTTACTGGTAAACATCCTGAATTTACTAAAAAATTACTAAATATCCAGAATTACTAGAAAAAATACTAACTAATCAAATTTTCATAAAAATTTACTAACTTAGTAATAAAAATACTAGATCTGGTCACACTGACGCCCTAAAGGGTGGTCACTTCTCCTTTTTCTGCCTTTGTTTTATTTAGCGCCTTTTGCTTCGAATGTTACATTTTAATGAACACATTAATCCCATATCTTAACTAACCAAAATTTCATGGTACATTATTTGGCAGTATGTAAAGATTATTTTGGTATGAAAATTATCTTTTTTAACGGTTTATAGGTTTAATTTTCTTTTGTACAATAACACTCTCTTTTGTGGCCCTTCTTGGTCCGACGCTGTCGGGCGTAAGATTTAACTCCGTCTACATCTCTTCCTAAATGATACATCCTATCAGTTTTTCCATAGTTTTAAATAGTAACAACCTTTAGAAAAGAAGATGTAATTGCAATATGTTATCGATTCCAACAATTTAAACCTGAATACAGTTTCCCTTACATAAATGAACGTTCAATTTAATAACGTTTTCTCAGTTTTGTTTTCGCATGAAGGACGCGGGAACCAACAGGAAGGAATGGTGACCACATGTTCTTTCACAACTGACTTTTTTGCTTCTTTCCCTAATTTAATTTGTGTAGTTAGCACCTTCATAATTGTTTTTTGAAACTATATAGAATTTAACACAACTGAATTCAATATCTTACGTCCTAAGTTACCGGTGAATAGTCATGTACTTAAGACTTTTCAAATTGTTTCGTTTACATAGGAACATGCTTCGTCTACTGTATAGAAAAATGTCTGTCGTCATTTTGGTGGGCATGACTTGTTTTTAACTTAACTTATGATTTATTTATTTTCCTAGTTTTTGGGGTAACCTGTACGTGGTACTTTTATCCGAAATTATTCAGAATTAAATAGAAAATTGAATTCATGTCTTATTTCTAAATTACATTGGTATTTAACATAAATGTTTTAAAATTAGCTCATTCCAGAATTTATAAAATCTTCCTTTTATAAACGAAAAGAGACCCCGCCATTTGGTTGTTGGTTGGTTTTGGTTGGTGGTTGTTTTCATGAACAATTTTTGTTTCTTGGTTCAATTATAACCAATAATTGATTAATCAACCTTTTACATCCCCCATATATATATATATATATATATATATATATTAGTGGTGGACCGGATATCCGCATCCGCATCCGCACTTCTGACTGCGGATGTTATGCGGGTATTACCGCTAATAAATTATGCAATTTACAATTGAATTAGCTTATAAAGTAGCTTATAAGGCCCAGTCATGCACATTTCATGTAAAGTATTAATTAATTATTAATGAACAAACAAATATATTCTGTCCAGCAATAATTACAGGCCAATTGCTGTCGCTTCCTGCTTCTCGAAACTACAAGAAAAACTCTTGTTACGCCGATTAAATGATTTCCTATGGACATCTCCTAATCAGTTTGGCTTTAAAAGGTCCCACTCAACTGACCTGTGTATCTATGTACTTAAAGAAACAATATCTAAATTCATTGACAATGATTCAACTATTTACAGCTGTTTCCTAGATATAAATAAGGTATATGATAGGGTGAACCACAATATTTTATTTGCAAAACTAGAAGACAGGAAGGTTCCCATGTACATATTAAATTTATTGAAATTTTGGTATTCCCACCAATCTTTCACTGTTAGGTGGGGCAATGTACTATCCGAGTGTTTTGGCTCCTCTTGCTGGGTGAGACAAGGCTCCTTGCTCTCCCCTATGCTGTTTAATGTGTATATCGACGGATTAATTGCTTCACTTAATGAGGCAATAGTGGGATGTGGTATAGATAACACAAGGATAAATAACTTCGTTTATGCCGATGATATGGTGTTAATAAGTCCCTCTGTTAAAGGTCTGGATCGGCTACTAAAAGTCTGCAAAGTGTATTCGCAGAAACATGATATTCTTTTTAATATTACAAAAACTAAGGTTATGCAATTTCATTCTAAAAGCTGTAATCAGCCAGCTGATATAAGGTTTAAGATGAATGGTGAAGTAATTGAGGAAGTACAAGAGTTTAAGTATTTGGGTCAAACTATTACCAGCTCCTTGAGTGATGACTCGGATATAAGAAAACAATCTCGAAGCCTGTGTGCTAAAGCAAATATGACCATAAGGAACTTTCGATTCTGTACAAGTGAAGCTAAAGACACTCTCTTTCGTACTTTCTGCAGTAATATATACGGACAGCAACTCTGGGTGAATTATAAAAAATGTTCTGGCAGAACTCTAAATTTGCTGCACAACAGGTCTTTTAGACTCTTACATAAATTACCCCCGAGAAGCTCAGCTTCGCAAATGTTTGCTACCCGCAATGTCCCGAGCTTCCCGGAGGTAACAAGACGTGCTCAACACAGTCTAATGCAAAGAATTACGAAATCAACCAACCCGATCATCCAAGCTATCCATGAGTCCTGCCATTTACCCTCTAAGCTATGGACCTCTCGGTACGAAAACGTCTGTCTGTAGCTCCACTTAACTTCGACATTACAGTATTATTTCTAATCAATTGTGTATATTTCTATCCTTAGTATATGAACTGTCATTGTATTAATATTTGTCATATGGACTATAGTCTGCCAATAAAACTTTTAATTTCATTTTCATTTTTATATAAACCTCAAAATATAAATACCTGGTAACACAGAAAATTGAATGAAACTTGTTTCATTCAATTTTCTGTGGCTGAAACTCTTGAGAAAGTTATTATTTTTATCATAATGAAAACATTAATATTAATTTTAATTCTTATGCATCGCTTGCCATAATAGTAATATCACGAAATTTGAAAAATTATGTAATATTCATAATTCTATATTATATTGATAGATTAACTAAATATCCGCATTCGCATCCGCGGATATTGAAATTAAAGATCCGCATCCGCAGATGTTGAAAAACTGACATCCGGTGGTCCACCACTAAATTTTATATATATATATATATATATCAGGGATGGGAAACCGATGAAACCGATATTTTTTTTGAAGCGAAATCGAAAAAAAACCGAAACTGATATTTTTGGAAAAACCGAAATCGAAATTTAGACCGAAACCGAAAAGAATAAAAAAACTTGAATCGGAATCGAAATCGATAAAAAATATTAGTTCAAACCGAAATTAAGAAATAAAATTTAATATTCAAACTGTTTTCTATTAAAGGAGAGTTGACCAACTTCCGGGGATTAAAGACAGGGCTACTTTTATGATACCTGACTCCTCAAATAGGGTAACATAAAGGCGTGAAATTTTAAGATGTATTAGCTTCCTTACATTCCATCCAGTTTTGTTTATTTATCCCTGATTTTTTTTATATATATAAATAGAAACAGGGTGCTTTGACTGCGTTGATCTGATAAATATATTCTCCTCCCTCAAAGGAGGGCGGTTTTAGGCGGGTCCCTAAGTTGTAGAAATAATATGAAAAAGTTTACTGAAAAAAAATTAAGACAACTTCAAGATATAGTACTGATTAAATGTAAATAATCATCCAATAGCACAACCTTTTTTATTTGGAATAAGTGTGCAGAAACAATAGATAAAAGCTCATATTATATGTAAATAATGAACATATTATATTGAAATCTGAAAAACTGAAATCGAAATCGAAACTCGAATCGAAATCAATAAGAAAAACCGAAATCGAAAAAAAAACCTGAATCGAAAAAAAATGAAAAAACCGAAATCGAAACCGAAATCGATATTTCTCAAAACTATGAACTGAAATCGAAACTCGAATCGAAATTCATTTCGGTTTCCCATCCCTGATATATATATATATATATATATATATATATATATTCCATTACAGGGGTCAAAAACTTTTTAAAAGATCTACATTCTCCAACCCCAAATATTTTTTTCTGTAGTGATTTTAATTTTCCATTCATTAAATATAAAAGGATAGGAAAAAATATATGTATACACCAAGACAAAGGGGGCACACGGGAAGACCAGGAGCAGGCAAAAATGCTACTAGCCCTAGTTGATGAATTTATGTTAAAACAAAAACTAACAGAAAACACAAGAAAAAACAATTGCCTGGATCTGGTATTCACAAACAAGAGCACCCTAATTGATAACGTAGAACTATTCCCAACCATAATATCGGATCACAACATTAATGAAATAACAACCAATATAAAAGAAACAGGAAAGGAAAGAACACGAACAATACAAAGAAGAAAATTCGAAATTTTTAATTTTCACTCCAAAGTGTAAACACCATTTTCAAGGCCAAGCCAACAGAAGAGATGCTAATAACCTTAGAGGAGAAGACGGGATGGGACGATTCATCACCGCCAACTCATCGCCGCCAACTCAACTCCGCCGACTCAACTCCAGCCAACTCAACCACAGCCAACTCAACTCCGCCGACTCAACTCCATTTTTTACCTTTACATTAATATTTTTGTTCCTGGTACCCAGCCATGGCGGGCACATGTTAATACATTATCATCTGTATAATTTAGGTCTCGGGGGTACGGGGGCGGAGCCCCCGTAAAGATCACCTACCACATACTGTTCGGTATTGTTTTTTTTGCGTTCATACTAATTTATCCCCCACCAGTGCGATTGGTTTCTCCTTATAGTATTACAGGAGAAACCAATCGCACCGACATTACATCCTGTCTGAGATTGTCAGTCACCCGTGCCTGACGTCACCCAGTGTCCGTCACCCGTGTCTGACGTCACCCAGTATTGGGTGACAAGCGTCAATGACGTCATATCCTGAACTTAATAGCGTCAGCGGTTGTTTACAATCTTTTAATCATTTACGTCATTAACTGACCGTTTCAAAACGCGATAAACGCCCATCCGTTGGCTGGAGTTGAGTTGGCTGGAGTTGAGTCGGCGGAGTTGAGTTGGCGGCGATGAGTTGGCGGTGATGAATCATACCCTACCCAGGAGAAGACGCTGGAAATTGTGGAAAGACATGTCCCAAAAATGCAACAAAGAGGAAAGAGAAGCAGGTTCGAGAGACAAAAGAGGTCAATGTTCCGAAAGAGAAAATGAGTGACTGCAAAATTAAGTAAGTGCAAAGACAACAACATCAGAAAAATATTAAATGATAAACATGGAGAGTATAGATTGCGTCATACAGGAACTAATTGAGAAACATAGAAAAAGAAGAAGACGACGCTATAGAAGCGATAAAGGATAACTTAAAGTACTTCTATAATTTTGCAAAAAGGAAGTCGAAAAATCACACGACCATCGGACCTTTGAAAAATGAAGACATTGCTTTATCTGATGATCTAACAGAAGTATCTGAAATATTAAGAGCTCACTACGAATCATCTTTCAGTATCCCAAAAATTGACAAACTGATATGCGATAGAAATGCGTTCTTTGAAGAAGAACTACAAGGGGAAAGCATAACGGACTGCGACTTTACGACAAATAATATTACACAAGCTATTGGGAAACTAAAAGCACACTCAGCGGTAGGGCCGGATAAATGGAATGCCACACTGATCAAAAACTGAAAGAATGCAATCGCTAAGCCCCTATATTGGATATGGATACGACCACTCGACGCGGGAGAAATACGGGGCATCCTGAAGAGCAAAAGCATAGTCCCAATATATATAAAGGAGGAGATCGATTCGAGGCCAAAAACTATTGGCCAGTGTCGCTTACATCTTATCTCACAAAAATATTTGAAAGAATAGTTAGACAGAAAATTTATGACTTTTTGGGAACTCAAAAAAATTAAATTAACCAACATAGATTTCGGTTAGGCAGATCATGCCTATCACAAGTAATGGAACACTACAATAGCATTATTGATGCACTTGAAAGTAATGAAAACTATGATGTAATATACACAGACTTTGCCAAAGCGTTCGACAAGTGTGACCATGGAATCATAATACATAAACTGAAATACTGTATATGGAAATAACAGGAAAAGTAGGGAAATGGATATATAATTTTCTTAGTGAGCGGCAGCAAGTCGTTACAGTACAAGGAATATCTTCATCAGAATCGGAGATCCTCAGCTCAGTACCACAAGGAATAGTATTAGCTCCACTATTCTTCATAACGTTGCTAACTGACATAGATAAGGACGTTACCAGAGACAGCACAGTAACATCGTTTGCCGATGACTCAAAGATCAGTAGAAAAATAAGAAACCCAGAAGATATAGGATCTCTACAAACCGACATGAACAGAATCTACAAGTGGACGGAAGACAACAATATGAAATTTAAGACTGAGAAATTTCAGCTGTTACGGTACGGAAAAAGAGAAGACCTAAAATCCATAGAATACTATACCACAAATGGACAGGAAATTCAGAGAAATTCTAAAGCAAAAGCTTTAGGAGTTGTAATGACTGAATGATGCGAAATTTGAAACACAAAATAAGATAGCAGTAAACAGAGCAAAGAGGATAACTAGGCAGATACTGAGAACCTTTAAACGAAGGGATAGGAATATAATGATTCCTCTACTAAAAACACTGATCATACCCAAATTGGAATACTGCTCGGTCCTAACATGCCTATATAAAAAAGAAGACATTAGATAGCTAGAAGAGATTCAGAGAAGCTTCACAGCCAAGATCAATGGGTGCAAAGAACTAAATTACTGGGAAAAGTTATGCGAATTTAACCTATATTCACTGGAGACTAGAATAGAGATACACCATTATTTACACTTGGAAAATAATGGAGAAACTAGCCCCTAATCTTACTCTGAACCCTGTAACTCCCCAAACAACGGTGGAAGGTAGAAAAGGAAGACTGTGTCGTGTTCCCAAATTAAGGGCTAGACAGAGAACATCCTTAACCCGGAAAGAAAATAGTTTTGTTGTGAGAGGACCAAGACTGTTTCATCAGCTTCCCAGAAAACTAAGGAGCACGAGTGGTGTTGTGGTGGACATCTTGAAAAGAAGATTAGACGTCTGACTCAGAACAATCCCACATGAGCCGAGGGTAACTGGCTATGTAAGGTGGAGAGTACAAGAAACGAACTCTCTACTTCAGGCCAACTCGAGAGGAAGGGCAACAAGCTTGATCTTCGTGAAATGAGGAATCATCGCACGGAACATTGGAAAAGTTGAAAGGTATATATATATATATATATATATATATATAGAGAGAGAGAGAGAGAGAGAGAGAGGGTGTCTCAGAAGTCGCGCACCATAGGCTTTATTCAGATTTGCGAGGTTTACGAGTCGAAATGGTTTATAAGTGATGTTTAATTACAATATATGTTCGATAATGTTCGAATAATGAAATTAATAGTATGTACAGTCAATCAGAAAGCTATCTTTAAATAATTAAAGTGAATGAAGCTACTTTCTTATAATGTTTCAGACCAACAAAGACCTTAGGATCCACTCATGGCTGGTGTACCTAACTGTGGTTGTACTTGTGTATTACGCATGTCCTCCGTGGTGGCGGAGGGGTCTTACAGTTTTGCGTGACTTCCGAACCACAAAAACCTTAATTTTACTACCTTAAACTATACTCAATCTATCAACATATGCGTCTAATCGATTTTTAAACATCTTTATAGACGTGCTACTAATTACTTCTACCAGCAAACTATTTCAGCTATTTACTATTCTATGCGTAAAAAAGGTTTTGGCAACTGCTGTCTCGAACCTTCTACTTGTCAACTTACACCCGTTATTTCTCGCCCTTTTATATTGTGATATTTCGAAAAAGCTATCTGTATTTACGTTATCGAACCTATTCATAATTTTAAAAACCTAGATTAGATCACCCCTTAGCCGCGTAGTCTCGAGTGTAGTCAATTTTAACTCCTTAAACTTATCCTCGTACGACTTCGACCTAAGCGACAGAATCATCTTGGTTGCTCGTCTTTGAACTCTCGATTTTGTCTATATCTTTGCACATATGCAGATTCCAAAATTGGATCGCGTACTCCAAATGGGGCCTAACTAATGATTTATTAAAAGGAACAATAATATCACGCGATTTGTACTCAAAATTCCGAGCTATAAAACCTAGCACTTTGTTCGTCTTATACTGACTGCTGCTGTACTTTGTTTCGCCACTTTTAAATCACCAGTGACGATAACTCCTAAATCTTTTTCCTGTTCTACGCTTGCTAACTCCTACCCTGTCATACTATACGCAAAATTACCGTTACGTGTATCTATATGTAAAATTTTGCACTTATCGACATTAAATCTCATTTGCCATGTGACTGACCAATCAACGATTTTGTTCAGATCTTCCTGGATTTTACCTCTGTCTTCAGCATTAATTGCCCTACCACCAAACTTCGTGTCATCCGCAAACTTTGAAACTGTACTAATTTGGCAGACATCTAAATCATTAATATATATAAGAAAAAGCAAGGGGCCCAATACAGAACCCTGAGGAACGCCGCTCGCTACATTAGCCCAAAGTAGTATGGGCGCAAATTGGGAGAGTGCAATACAAAGGTGCAATGTTGCAAAGGGGGGGGGGAGAAATGTTGCAAGAGGTTATGCAACAAGGGGTTATTCCCCAAGCTGCAATGAAGGGGGAAGGGGTTATTCAACAAGTCAATGCTGCAAAGGGGAAGGGGGTTATGCAACAATGAGAGCGGCGGTTATCCCCCAAGCTGCAATGAAGGGCGAGGTAGCTTTGGTGGGAGAAGGGTCGATGATCTCCCCCCAAAGGGGTAACCTTAACCTACGAGAGAGAGAGAAAGGAGAAGGGTCTTTGGGGGAGAAGTTGGCATGTCCTCACCCCCTAAAGGGAAACCTAACCTAACGCTTAACCTAAGAAAGTGAGAGGGGTGTTCGCCTGGCTCCATCCAGACGCATAATGAGCGTCCAGGGGCCCAGTATCTGTTATATAAAAGGTCTGGAGTTGTCAGATACCGCTTATTATTTATTTATATATGAAGGGGTTACTAGAGACCACTATATATTTATTTATTTTTATAAGGAGGGGTACCAGATACCATCATTTTAATTATATAATATATATATATATATATATATATATATATATATATATATATATATAGATTAGTTGCCAGACATCCTATATAATTTAATTATGTTCAGGTGTACCTTATTAGGCTGAGTTGTTAGACACCACCATTTATATATGCAGGGTTATCAGACAGCACCATTTAATTTAATTACTATTTATTAAAGGCGAGAGAGACGTTCTCCTTAATTTGCTTGAACCAATTAAATCACATTATTTATTTAATTAACAATAAAAGAAAAATGCCTGCAAAATAGCAGAACACTTTTCATATATAAAAGAAAAACAATTATTTTAACTAACTTCTTCGAAAGTGTCTATTTACTTCTGTCATTCCTCTGTGTCTTCTCAATTCAGTTAACTAAGCGAAAGCTTTACACTGCCTACAAGAGAGAGGAAAACGTTCTCCATAATTGCTTGAATTATTACAATACATTTAGATGAATCCCAATATTTAAAAGAAATTCACCTGACAATTAATCCGAAATAAATAAAACACCAAATTGACCAGAGAAAATAACAGTACACTTTATATATACACAACCAAAAGAATTAAATGAGAAGTCTATTATTTTTTATAAAGAATTTTCAGCGAAATCAATGTAATTTGTGCCTATTGTGTATACTGTAGGTCTAAAGTGGAGTGAAAAACATAGATTACATTCAAACATACGCTCCCCGTGTGCCTATTGTGTATACTGTAGATCTAAGGTGGAGAGAAAAACATAGATTACATTGAAACATACGCTCCTCGTGTGCCTATTGTGTATACTGTAGGTCTAAGGTGGAACGAAAAACATAGATTACATTCATATGCACACGCCCTTTGTTACGTGACTGTGTCTTATTCATGATGTGATGAACTTGTACATTTAAAAGAAAAATCTTACAATCATACTGAATAATTATTTAAAAACTAAAAATTCTAATTCAGCCAACATTTTAAATCTCTAAACTTGTCCGCGATCCTTCCTTTGAAAATAACTTTTTTTTTTCCAAGAAAGGCAGAAGAATCTAACGGTATCACTCTCGGCACCTGATTGCCCGAGGCTGCGGTTGACCCAAATTCACTCCAAAAACCCGTTTCTGCCACCGTTCACACCAAATATTGTACAAGTAAAAACTTAATTTTAAATTCTATATATATACAGAGAGAGAGAGAGAGAGAGAGAGAGAGAGAGAGAGAGAGATAGTTAATTCTCGAAAAACTGAAGACGGCACACACACACACACATTATTGACTTTATTTCGAACAGAAATCAACTTAAAAGATTTGACTCGTGTTATCCAATCTTGTCGTTTTGAAGAAAAGCATGTCATCGACCTGAATACGGAGGTAGAAGTTTCACCAAGCAGTCAACCCAGCAATTGCCATATTATTACGTGCAATGATTTCACGGAGGTCAAGCTTACTGCGCCTCCTCTCGAGTTGGCCTGGTGAAGTAGTGAGTTGGCTTCTTTTAATCTCCACCTCACATAGGTACTCCCGGATCACCGGGTTTGTATGTACCAGGCGTCTGATCTTTTCTATTCCATGGAATTTTAGGTCCTCCCTTTTTCCGTACCGTGTTAAACTTCATATAAAAACTAAACGATTTCTCCTAAAACTTACTACATTATTATCCCCCTGTCCCATCCTTCATGCATTAAAAAAGTTCTACTTACTTTATTGGTTACCTTCCATTAGCATCCCCCCGAATTGTTCATTCTGACGAAGGTCAAGCTTTTTACTCCGCCTTAGACCTACAGTTTAACGTGGAATCCGAAACACCAGCCACACAGCGTCTTAACCACTAGGTCACCCAGGGTACCCATTTATCTACCAACCAATTATGCGGAAGGATGATCGTTTTACCGCGAGCCGGATGCCGTCACAGGGTCTGGAACCCGGATGAACTCTGACACTATTCTTTTAATTATACTTCATTTTGTACAAAAATTACTAAATCCTTACAATATATAATATATATATATAGAGAGCACTGGCTACCTAAGCAAGAGCTAAAATTCCTCCCTACCATCCATGATGACTTTATTTACCATGCGTCATCAGCAGTAGACTTGTCAGATGAATTAATGTACGGTAGGCCTTTTGGTTGTGTTGCCTTCTTATTAAGGAAAAATTTGTCAAAACATATAAAAATTTTAACAAGCGATAATGTAACGTTGTTAGGCATTGAATTACAAGTGAACAATGATTGCATATTAATTGTAAACTGCTATTTACCATACAACAACGGCAGTAATCTAGATGAATACATTGATTTGCTGTACAAAGTTAAGTCATTATCAGATAACCCCAAATATTCTCACTGTATAATAATGGGGGACATTAACGCACATGTGAACTCGGAATTCTTTGTAGAATTGGGTAACATGTGCGAGTCGGCCAACTTAAGTATAAGTGATGTAGATATATTAGTGGTAGCCAGTGGTAATTTTACATACGTTAGCGATATGAGTGGTACCACCAGGTGGATTGATCATTGTCTCACTAGTAATGATCTAAAGGATCGAATTGTTAGAGTTCACATTTTGCATGATTTCTTTCTTTCTGATCATAGACCATTAGAAATATTAATTAACGTTAACAATTTATGCGCAACACGACTTAACAAGAACTCAATAGGTAAGAATAATCGCGTCGATTGGTCTAATGTTAATATGCAGCAGAGAATAGAATACAAAGAGAGAACATGTCACCTCTTTAATAATTTAGAAATTTTGCACCTTGCCTGTAATAATCCTTGCTCAAATGATTCACACTGTAAACTCATAGATAAGTATTATAGTAAGATAATATCCCTGGTAAAAGAAGTAGGAAGCCCCTTGATTAAATCTTACAACTATCATACTAAGGTTATTCCTGGATGGAATGATTTTATTGCCCCCTGAAGAGGGAATCGAAAGAAGCCTATGATTTGTGGTGCTTTCATGGTAGACCCAGATCAGGACCAGTATACATGAATATGCGTAAAAGTCGGGGTCAGTATAAGGCGGCCATAAGGCGATGTAAACAGGAAGAAGAGTCTATTTGAGCATCAAAAGCCTGTGAAGCTCGCATAAATAACGATAATAACAAATTTTGGAAATTTGTTAAGAATCAAACGGGTGTCAAAAATGTCCTCCATCCGACAATCGATGGGGTGTCGGTGGAGGATGAAATTGCAAAGCTGTGGAAAAACCACTATTCTAACATTCTTAACAGTGTGAGTAGGGATAATCTTAAGATAGATTGCAGCGAGACGATTGTGGGAGGGACAAGGGAAAATACTTTGATATCATTTTCTGAAGTAAAGCGGTTAATTAAAGAGTTAAAGACTGGTTCTGCGTCAGGGTTAGATGACTTATCGAATGAGCACTTAAAATATGCAAATGACGTAGTATGTCTGCATAGATCATTGCTCCTATCAGCCATGCTGGCTCATAGCTATATCCCTGCAGAGTTCATGAGGGTATAAATCTTGCCCCTGGTCAAAAATAAGTACAGAGACATTCTGTCCAACAATAATTACAGGCCTATTGCTGTCGCTTCCTGCTTCTCGAAACTACTAGAAAAACTCTTGTTACGCCGATTAAATGATTTCCTATGGACATCTCCTAATCAGTTTGGCTTTAAAAGGTCCCACTCAACTGACCTGTGTATCTATGTACTTAAAGAAACAATATCTAAATACATTGACAGTAATTCAACCATTTATAGCTGTTTCCTTGATATAAGTAATGCATATGATAGGGTGAACCACAATATTTTATGGGGTGAGACAAGGCTCCTTGCTCTCCCCTATGCTGTTTAATGTGTATATTGACGGATGAATTGCTTCACTTAAAGAAGCAACAGTGGGATGTTGCATAGACAACACAAGGATAAATAATTTAGTTTATGCCGATAATATGGTGATAACACTGGCCAACAAAATGAAACTTTTTTTTCTCATCACAAACATGATCACACTTTTCTTAATGCATTTCTCGCGCTAATTCCGAGTCTGGTTTTATTTTTTTTTCTAGCACGTATAGTTATATAGATACACTGGTTTTGATATTTTTAAGTTTTTGATATTGCTATAAGAAAATTTATGGATGTATAGATCACACTTAGGAATGCTAAACAACAAATACATCATATACCTTATTCAATGTACTTATAAATAAAGAATATATACATTATTTTATTAAAAGCGCTGTGAGTGTGATTTCCTTTTGTAAATTTGGCCTGGATTGTCACGATACAGCATCCAACAATGGTCCGCCATCATGCTTTCATTCCAATATCCTTGGTAGCGCTTCTCCATCATCTGAATATCTTGATGGAAGCGCTCTCCTTGCTCGTCACTCACTGCACCAAGGTTTTCAGGAAAGAAATCTAAGTGGGAATGCAGGAAGTGAATTTTTAACGACATTCGACACTCCATTTCTTTGAAGGCATCAAGGAGGTTCTTGACTCCATCCTTATACGCAGGTAACTTGTTGCTTCCAAGAAAGTTTTCACATATCCATTTGAACGCCAGCCAAGCCTTCAATTCCAGCGGACTTAGGACTTTTTCAAATTCAGTGTCATTCAAAACCTCCCTTATTTGTGGCCCAACAAAAATTCCTTCCTTCAATTTTGCTGCAGTAACCTTCGGAAATTTCCTTGAAAGGTATTGGAACCCTTCAGAATTGACTTTACCCATTGCTTTAACAAAATTCTTCATTAAACCAAGTTTAATGTGAAGAGGTGGCAGAGAGATCTTTTGGGGATCCACTAAAGGGACAGACTGGACATTGCTTATCCCTGGGACATATGTATACCTAAGTGGCCAGTCACTTTTGGTGTAATGTTCTATAGTGGCGCGACTGTCCCACAGGCAAAGGAAACAACAAAATTTTGTGAATCCTGACTGCATACCCATAAGCATTCCTATAACTTTTAGATCTCCACAAACATTCCATTGATGACTGTCGTATTTGATTGCCTTAAGTAGTATATCCATATTGTCATATGTCTCTTTTAGATGGACGGAATGGGCAATGGGGATGGATGGCATTATATTACCATTATGCAAAAGAACTGCTTTCAGGCTTCTCTGCGACGAATCAATAAAGAGGCGCCACTCAGATGCCACATACGTCTGAGATATGGCTGTAAATAGTCCATTGATGTCATGGCAATAACAGAGAGGACCGTCTACTGAAAAGAATGCTGTTAATTCAAAATTCCGCTTTCGGTAGTAACTAATATGAACATTGTTCTCAAGTAAATTGTTCTCCTTTAGTCTTGAGGCGAGAAGCTCTGATTTCTCTTTAGACAGCGATAAGTCTCTAACAAGATCATTCAACTGTCCTTGGGTTAACTTTTTAGGCTCTAAATGTCTACCTTCAAAAGTGTACTCTGGTTCTGTAGATGGTCCGGAAACGCCAGTTGTACCTTCATCACTTTCCATGTCATCTATGATAGAATCTAGCCTATCACTTGGGGAATTGGAATGGGCAATGTTTCATCATGTTTTACTGGTCTACGTGCTGAATCCTAGTTTGGATATACAATCTGGTGTTTGTTCTTGGCAGAAAACCCCATTAAGTTCACACTACAAAAATAACAGTCTTCATGATGATCTCTCGGCTCCCTCCATATCATGGGTATGGCAAATGGCATTGAAGCTTTCTTTTTGTTAAGCCAATCACGTAATCCATTTGAACAGCCAGAACAGATTTGATGTGGCGCCCATGGTTTATCTTGGTCACCTAGATGGCAACCAAAGTATAGCTTGTATATTTTCTTAATGTCGGTTGTAATACTTCGTCGCTGTGTTTTAGTTGTCAACTGGCCGCATACGAAACAGAACTTGTCGGGGTCATTCTTACATTGTCGAGGCATGTTGACTGACCTGAGCAAACTATAAATTAAAAAAAAATGTACACCAACTTGACACAACAAGTTCTTGGACTGGACTGATCTTTGACACACAAAGCACGGCGTTGTTGCCTGAATCACAATGCTGCTAGACGTAAAAGCTCACACCTGAAATACATAAGATGTATAATTAAGATAATTGAAATAAATAAGATGAATAAACTAAAAAAACACAATAAAATAAACACAATCAAATGTTGAAATATTAGTATTTTGCCTATTTAAAAATGGTTAAATCTGTGTAGTTATATATATGCCTTCATCTTGAAAACTATACGTGCTAGAAAAAATCTGCATGCAGTTTTGGAATCAGCCTGAAAAATGCTATCCAGCCACCACAGATTTTACTCTGATGAAAATCTTTGTTGACCAGTGTAATAAGTCCCTCTGTTAAAAGTCTGGATCAGCTACTAAACGTCTGCGAAGTGTATTCGCAGAAACATGATATTCTTCTTAATGTTACAAAAACTAAGGTTATGCAATTTCATCCTAAAAGGTGTAATCAGCCAGTTGATATAAGGTTTAAAATGAATGGTGAAGTAATTGAGGAAGTACAAGAGTTTAAGTATTTGGGTCAAACTATTACCAACTCCTTGAGTGATGACTCGGATATAAGAAAACAATCTCGAAGCCTGTGTGCTTAAGCGAATATCACCATAAGAAAATTTCGTTTCTGTACAAGTGAAGCTAAAAACACACTCTTTCGTACTTTCTGCAGTAATATATACGGTCAGCAACTCTGGGTGAATTATAAAAAATGTTCTGGCAGAACCCTAAATTTGCTGTACAACAGGTCTTTTAGAGTCTTAAATAAATTACCCCCCGAGATGCTCAGCTTCGCAAATGTTTGCTACCCGCAATGTCCCGAGCTTCCCGGAGGTAACAAGACGTGCTCAACACAATCTAATGCAAAAAATTAAAAAATCAACCAACTCGATCATCCAAGCTATCCATGAGTCCTGCCATTTATCCTGTAAGCTATGGACTTCTTGGTACGAAAACGTCTGTCTGTAGCTCCACTTAACTTCGACAGTGCAGTATTATTTCTAATCAATTGTATATATTTCTATCCTTAGTATATGAACTGTCATTGTATTAATAATATTTGTCATATGGACAATAGTCTGCCAATAAACATTTTCATTTTCATTTCATTTCATTTTCATTTCATTTCATATATATATATATATATATATATATATATATATATATATATATATATATATCCCCGCAAGGGGGTTCTAAGCTCGTGCTCTTGAGTGCTCTTTGTGCTCGTTTGTACGTGCTTGTTCCTAGAGGTTTCACGTGCGCCCTCCCGGCCCTAGCACCCAAGGATGGTGGGGCTCGACCCTGCAGTCCTTGTCATCCTTGGTCTTTTTCCACTTCGACTGTCCCCTCCACCCTTTCTTTTTCCTCTGTCTTTCCTCTCACTTTTTCTTTGTTTTTCCGCTGAGATATGCCCTTTAAATAGAGGCGAATCGGTTCTTCCCGAACTAAAAAAAAAAAAAAAATATATATATATATATATATTCCAATATCGAAAGAGTTCAGTAACAAAAACTAAGATGATTCCACACATCTTATAGATAGAGTAATTCACACACACACAACACACACACACACCCACGCCCGCTTTTCAATCCACGGTGGGCCTACAGTTTAACGTGGAATTCGAACAACGCCCTACCAGCAGCACAACGTCTCAACCACTAGGCTACCCAAGGCGCCCATTTATCTAGCAACCAATTGTGCGGAAGGTTGAATAGCCGGGTTTTACCGTGCGACGACCCCGAAAGTGTCTATTTACTTTTGTCAATCCTTCCGGAATTGCACCCGAAAGTGTCTATTTATTTTTGTCAATCATCTGTGTCTTCTCGACTTCGCACAATTTTTTTCAGCCATCTTAATACTCAATCTATTAACTAAAGTACGAGAAGCACTATTTTCTGATAGATTTAAATGTTCTTCAGGAACATAATTGAAATAAACATGTCCCAATAATGTACTACTTTCGTTTTACAATGACATGAATAATAGTGATGCTCGATTATTTATTTTATTTAATATACCCCTTAAGCTTTAGGCTTTACTCTTCTGAATTAAATATATTCTTAGCTGAATTAACATCTTTGCAAGAAAAAGACACAGTTGTATCATCTGCAAACATTATGAAGTTCAGTTTACAATATGAGTAGAAGGCGTAATTGGATTGTTTATACATATATATATTAATGGTACTCGTCCCACAAAGAAAAAAAAATTTCTACCACAAATTTTACTGCTGAGATGACTGAGTATGAAAAAAGAAACATGGCAATAAGAATGGTTATTTGAGCAACTAATCTCGATGTGTGTCATAAGAATTAAAGAATGTACACAAGAGAAACTTAAGGCATGTAAATCTATGTACTTTCATGACCTACGTCATATTTCCTAAAATTCGTTGGTACTAAAAGTATTAAAATTGCTTTTCACACACACACACACACACACACACACACACACACACATTATTGATTTTATTTCGAAATCACTGTTAAAAATGATAATTATCAGAAATCAACTTAAAGGGTTTGCATCAGTTTAACAGACAACCGGTGAGGCGCAGCGATCAACCCAAATGATGCATACAATTGTCCTAACTCTTTTAATATTATTATTATTATTATTATTATTATAATAATTACGTGCGGTGATTTCACGAAGGTCAAGCTTACTGTGCCTCCTCTCGAGTTAGCCTGGTGAAGTAGTGAGTTGGCGTCTTTTACTATCCACCTCACATAGGTACACCCGACTCATCGGGGCTTGTTCTGTACCATACGTCTAATCTTCTTTTGCACTCCATGGATTTTAGATCCTCCCTTTTTTCCGTACCGTAACAGTTGAAATTTCTCAGTGCTAAAATTCATATTGTTGTCTCTCTACAAAAAAATTCTGCTTGTAGAGAACGTCAAGGTTTCTTATTTTTCTACTGATTTTTGTGTCATCGGATGTTACTGCGCTGTCTCTGGTCCTCATCTATATAAGGATTATGAAGAGTAGTGGCGATAATACTGTTCCTTTGAGATATTTACAGGTGATCCCTTGAAAAGAGGGAACAAACGTATACAGATACAAATAAGAGTGACAATTGACAGCTAAAATATGCAGGAACCATGTACATTTAATGTTGCAACTCATCATTTTTGTGTCTGACTTTGGCGGTGAGGCTCTGGTTCGCTCCAGCATTCTGGCTTCTGAACCTAACCTGGCCTATGGTTCAGACCATAGATTCTCATTGTACTGTAATGACTTGCCGCCGCTCAAATTATGTCCATTTCCCTAACCAAAATGGGGACAAATTGAGGATCGAGTAGTATGCTTTCAAATATTAATGCAAAATATTGTCGTGACAGAGCGTGTAAGTGAGCAATTCACTCATGCACCTTGAGATGTGATCATTGAAATTAAGTCTACGGAAAGAATAAACCGGTAAAGACGTACCTTCATTATATATAATATATATATATATATATATCGTCAGACGCAGAATTCAGAGAGCGCTATAACATCAAAATTACAGCGGCTAGAAAAATAATGGGAATCATCTGGAGGAGCTTCCGAAGCAGAAAAGAAAACAACATGCACAAATTATAGAAGAGTATAGTCCTACCAATAATTGAGTATTGCTCAGTCCTCACAAGCCCGCACAGAAAACGAGACATTGCGAACATTGAAGCTATACAAAGGACTTTTACTTCTAAGATAGAGGAAACAGAAGGTGAAGACTTCTGGTTTCGATTCCAATCACTGAAACTCTACTCTCTCGGAAGAAGGCGCGAGCGATACACAATAATATACATATAGAAAATACTTGAGGGGTCTGTCCCTAACCTTAGAAATTAAATAGAAGCAAACTGGAATGAGAGAAGAGGCAGATTTGTACGGTCCCAGCTGCGGTGGGACAAGGGGCCATGAAAACGAGGATGGAAAATACCCTCAGAATAAGAGGCCGAAAGCTTTTCAATGTCCTATCAAAGAAGTGAGGAATCTCTAGCACACCGACCTGAATAACTTCAAGAACCAGCTGATAAATATTCTAGCGTTCCCCAGCCCTTCGATTTAATTAACAGCACACATTTATATATATATATATATATATATATATATATATATATACTGTATATATATATAATTTCATGAAATATATAGACAATTAGGTTGGTGCAAATGTAGTTATACTGTAGTAATAATAGTTAACTGTATCTTCGTTACCTTGGTTTTCCTTCACCGCGAATTATTCATTTTGACTAAGGTCAAACTTGTCACTCCACCTTAGACCTACAGTTTAACGTGGAATCCGAACTACGCTCCAGCACGGGCGGTCAGAAATTACAAAGTCATCGTCCGGACTCGATCTCTCATCCTGCCGATCAGCACACAGCTTTTTATCCACTAGGATACTTAGGGTACCCATTTATCTACCAACCAACAAGACATTTTCGTGCATTTTCACGAACTAAACACATTTTAATGACAGTCCGGCACATTATTTGAGAGAAACGTATGACCATATTTTTACTTTTTACTCAACAGTCGATACTCATTTCTAAATTCTGTTAAAAATTCACGCAGGCCTTTATAGACAACCTTATTACAAACCTCGTCATGATATATATTAATGTATTGGAAAAAATACTTAAGATTCTCCATGAAGACAAGATTTACACTCTTAGTCGCAGGGTATGATGCAACATGACATAATATCGCTTGTCAAACCACTCATCAACAAGACTCACTAGCCATAACCGTTGCTTCTCTTCTGCACTCGTTGTTTTTTCACTTCACGGTATATGTAAGCTTTTATAAAATTTAGTCCTACAACATACTTCAATACATCGTTTGTACTACGAAATCCTGCAATGCTCTCGCCAGAATAGCCATAGAGTATTTGTACCTCTTGCTCCTTCGCACGATTCAATGTAGCCTTAAAAATATCAAAGGAAGGTGGAATAGGGAGTCTTTCAGTATCCACGACATCTTCTCACCTTGTCGAATACCATTTCATAAACGTCGAACATGCAACATTAAAGGTAGCCATTACTATTTTTCGTCTACGTGGGAAAATACAAATCTGAAATCCAGGGCTTGCAACGGTCAACTGAGCACGCAGGGTAGAGACATGCCCAGGTAGTAGCAGGAGTCATGTGGCCGATCATACAGGGGAGGAGCTTAGAATTTTCACCTGTACAAACACTAATCATACCTTATGAACCTTATGTTGTTTCGTGCGTTGGTCTCTCTTCACACGGAGGTCAAGCTGGTGGCCCCGCCTCTAATACCTCATTAAAGTTAATTTTAATGATATATTTGTGTGAGAATGCATTTTCTTAATATGTTTGTGGCTATATATAATATATATATATATATATATATATATACAGTATATACAGAGTATATAAAAAAAATCTTTTCGGTTTGGCGGACTTGTTTAACATTGTTTCTGTTTTCTGTATTCGACAAGGTGTGAAGATGTGATGGATACTGAAAGACTCCCTATTCCACCTTCCTTTGATACTTTTAAGGCTACATTGAATCGTGCGAAGGAACAAGAGGTACAAGTACTCTACAGCTATTCTGGCGAGAGCATTGCAGGATTTCGTAGTACAAACGATGTATTGAAGTATGTTTTAGGACTAAACTTTATAAAAGCTTACATATACCGTGAGGTGAAAAAACAACGCGTGCAGAAAGAAGCAACGGTTATGGCTAGTGAGTCTTGTTGATGAGTGGTTTGACAAGCGATATTATGTCATGTTGCATCATACCGAGAAAGCATACCCTGCGGCTGAGAATGTAAATCTTGTCTTCATGGAGAATCTTAAGTATTTTTTCCACTACATTAATATATATCATGACGAGGTTTGTAGTGAGGTTGTCTCTAAAGGTCCGCGTGAGTTTTTAACAGAAATAGAGATGAGTATCGACTGTTAAGCAAAAAGGAAAAATATGGTCATATGTTTCTCTCAAATAGTGTGCCGGAGTGTGATTAAAATGTGTTTAGTTCGTGAAAATGCACGAAAATATCTTGTTGGTTGGTAGATAAATGGGTACCCTAAGTATCCTAGTGGTTAAAACGCTGTGTACTGATCAGCAGGATGAGAGATCGAGTCCGGACGATGACTTTGTAATTTCTGACCGCCCGTGCTGGAGTGTAGTTCGGATTCCACGTTAAACTGTAGGTCTAAGGTGGAGTGACAAGCTTGACCTTAGTCAAACTGAATAAGTCGCGGGGAAGGAAAACCAAGGTAACGAAGATACAGTTAACTATTATTACTACAGTATAACTACATTTGCACCACCCTAATTGTCTATATATTTCATGAAATTATATATATATATATATATATATATATATGTGTGCTGTTAATTAAATCGAAGGGCTGGGGAACACTAGAATATTTATCAGCTGGTTCTTGAAGTTATTCAGGTCGGTGTGCTAGAGATTCCTCACTTCTTTGATAGGACATTGAAAAGCTTTCGGCCCCTTATTCTGAGGGTATTTTCCATCCTCGTTTTCATGGCCGCTTGTTCCCCGCAGCTGGGACCGTACAAATCTGCCTCTTCTCTCATTCCAGTTTGCTTCTATTTAATTTCTAAGGTTAGGGACAGACCCCTCAAGTATTTTCTATATGTATATTATTGTGTATCGCTCGCGCCTTCTTCCGCGAGAGTAAAGTTTCAGTGATTAGTATCGAAAACAGAATTCTTCACCTTCTGTTTCCTCTATCTTCGACGTAAAAGTCCTTTGTATAGCTTCAATGTTCGCAATGTTTCGTTTTCTGTGTGGGCTTGTGAGGACTGAGCAATACTCAATTATTGGTAGGACTATACTCTTCTATAATTTGTGCATGTTGTTTGCTTTTCTGCTTCTGAAGCTTCTCCAGATGATTCCCATTATTTTTCTAGCCGCTGTAATTTTGATGTTATAGCGCTCTCTGAATTCTGCGTCTGACGATATATATATATATATATATATATATATAAAATGAATGTATGTCTTTATCGGTTCATTCTTTCCGTAGACTTAATTTCAATGATCACATCTAAATGTGTATGAGTGAATTGCTCACTTGCGCGCTCTGTCACGACAATATTTTGCATTAATATTTGAAAGCGTACTACTCGATCCTCAATTTGTCCCCATTTTGGTTAGGGAAATGGACATAATTTGAGCGGCGGCAAGTCATTACAGTACAATGAGAATCTATGGTCTGAAGCATAGGCCAGGTTAGGTTCAGAAGCCAGAATGCTGGAGCGAACCAGAACCTTACCGCCAAAGTCAGACACAGAAATGATGAGTTGCAACATTAAATGTACATGGTTCCTGCATATTTTAGCAGTCAATTGTCACTCTTATTTGTATCTGTATACGTTTGTTCCCTCTTTTCAAGGACCACCTGTAAATATCTTCAAGAAACAGTATTATCGCCACTACTCTTCATAATCCTTACATAGATGAGGACCAGAGACAGCGCAGTAACATCCGATGACACAAAAATCAGTAGAAAAATAAGAAACCTTGACGATCTCTACAAGCAGAATTTTTTTGTAGAGACACAACAATATGAAGTTTAGCACTGAGAAATTTCAACTGTTACGGTACGGAAAAAAAGGGAGGATCTAAAATCCATGGAGTGCAAAAGAAGATTAGACGTATGGTACAGAACAAGCCCAGATGAGTCGGGTGTACCTATTTGAAGTGGATAGTAAAAGACGCCAACTCACTACTTCACCAGGCCAACTCGAGAGGGGGCGCAGTAAGCTTGACCTTCGTGGAATCACCGCACGTAATAATAAAATAATAATAATAATAATAATAATAATAATAATTGTAATAATAAAAGAGTTAGTACAATTGTATGCATCGTTTGGGTTGATCGCTACGCCTCACCAGTTTTCTGTTAAACTGATGTAAACCCTTCAAGTTGATTTCTGATAATTATCATTTTTAACAGTGATTTCGAAATAAATCAATAATGTGTGTGTGTGTGCGTGTGTGTGTGTGTGTGTGTGTGTGTGTGTGTGCGTGTGTGTGTGTGTGTGTGTGAAAAGCAATTTTAATACTTTGAGTACAAAAGAATTTTAGGAAATATGACGTAGGTCATGAAAGTACATAGATTTACATGCCTTAAGTTTCTCTTGTGTACATTCTTTAATTCTTATGACACACATCGAGATTAGTTGCTCAAATAACCATTCTTATTGCCATGTTTCTTTTTTCATACTCAGTTATCTCAGAAGTAAAATTTGTGGTAGAAATTTTTTTTTCTTTGTGGGACGAGTACCATTAATATATATATGTATAAACAATCCAATTACGCCTTCTACTCATATTGTAAACTGAACTTCATAATGTTTGCAGATGATACAACTGTCTTTTTCTTGCAAAGATGTTAATTCAGCTAAGAATATATTTAATTCGGAAGAGTAAAGCCTAAAGCTTAAGGGGTATATTAAATAAAATAAATAGTCGAGCATCATTATTATTCATGTCATTGTAAAACGAAAGTAGTACATTATTGGGACATGTTTATTTCAATTATGTTCCTGAAGAACATTTAAATCTATAAGAAAATAGTGCTTCTCGTACTTTAGTTAATAGATTGACTATTAAGATGACTGAAAAATTTGTGCGAAATCGAGAAGACAGATGATTGTCAAAAGTAAATAGACACTTTCCGGGTGCAAAGCCGCAAGGATTGACAAAAGTAAATAGACACTTTCGGGTGCAAAACCGCAAGGATTGACAAAAGTAAATTGACACCTTCGGGGTCGGCGCGCGGGAAAGCCCGGCTATTCAGCCTTCCGCACAATTGGTTGGTAGATAAATGGGTGCCCTGGGTAGCCTACTGGTTGAGACGTTGTCCTCCTGGTGGGGCTTTGTTCGAATTCCACATTAAACTGTAGGCCCAAGGTGGAGTAAAAAGCGAGCGTGTGTGTTTGTGTGTGTGAGTGTGTATGTGAGTGGGAATTACTTTACCTATAAGATGTGTGGAATCATCTTAGTTGCTTGTTACTGAACTCTTTCGATATTGATATATATATATATATATATTTTATATATATATATATATATCTATATATATATATATATATATATATATATATATTGTCAGGATTTAGTCATTTTTGTACAAAATGAAGTATAATATAAAGAATAGTTTCAAAGTTCATCCGAGTTCGAGAACCGGTGACGGCAGCCGGCTCGTGGTAAAACGATCATCCTTCCACACAATTGGTTGGTAGATAAGTGGGTACCCTGGACGACCTACTGGTTATGACGCTGTGTTGCTGGTGTTTCGGTTTCCACGTTAAACTGTAAGTCTAAGGCGGAGTAAAAAGTTTGACCTTCGTCAGAATGAACAATTCGGGGGGGATGCTAATCGATGGTTACCAATAAAGTAAGTAGAACTTTTTTAATGCATGAATGATGGGACAGAGGGATAATAATGTAGTAAGTTTTATGAGAAGTCGCTTGGTTTTCATATGAAGTTTAACGCTGAGAAATTTCAACAGTTATGTTATGGAAAAAAGGAGTACCTAAAATTCTATGGAATAGAAAAGATTAGACGCCTGGTACCTACAAATTCCGGTGAGCCGGATGTGTTTATGTGAGGCGGAGAGTAAAAGAAACCAACTCACTACTTCACCAGGCCAACTCAAGAAGAAGCGCAGTAAGCGTGACCGTGAAATCACAGCACGTAATAACATGGCAATCGCTGGGTTGACTGCTCGGTGAAACTTCTACCTCCGTATTCAGGTCGATGACATGCTTTTCTTCAAAACGACAAGATTCGATAACACGAGTCAAATCTTTTAAGTTGATTTCTGTTCCAAATAAAGTCAATAATGTGTGTGTGTTGGGGGGGCCGTTTTCAGTTTTTCGCGAATTAACTCTCTCTCTCTATATATATATAGAATTTAAAATTAAGTTTATACTTGTAAAATATTTGGTGTGAACGGTGGCAGAAACGGATTTTTGGAGTGAATTTGGGTCAACCGCAGCCTCGAGCAATCAGGTGCCGAGTGTTATGCCGTTAGAGTCTTCTGCCTTTCTTGGAAAAAAAAAATGTTTCCAAAGAAAGGATCGCGGACAAGTTTAGAGCTTTAAAATGTTGTATGAATTAAAACTTTTAGTTTTTAAATAATTATTCAGTATGATTGTAAGAGTTTTCTTTTAAATGTACAAGTTCATCACATCATGAATATGACACAGGCATGTAACAATTGGCGTGTGTATATGAATGTAATCTATGTTTTTCACTCCACCTTAGATCTACAGTATACACAATAGGCACACTGGGAGCGTATGTTTGAATGTAATCTATGTTTTCACTCCTTAGATCTACAGTATACACAATAGGCACAAATTACATTGATTTCGCTGAAAATTCTTTATAAAAAATAATAGACTTCTCATTTAATTCTTTTGGTTGTATATATAAAGTGTACTGTTATTTTCTTTGATCAATTTGGATTTTTATTTATTTCGGATTAATTGTGAAGTGAATTTCTTTTAAATATTGGGATTCGTCTAAATGTATTATAATAATTCGAGTAATTATGGAGAACGTTCTCCTGTCTCTTGTTAGCAGTGTAAAGCTTTCGCTTAGTTAACTGTATTGAGAAGACACAGAGGAATGACAAAAGTAAATAGACACTTTCGGAGAAATTAGTTAAAATAATTGTTTTTCTTTTATATATAAAAAGTGTGCACTGTTATTTTGCAGGCATTTTTCTTTTATTGTTAATTAAATAAATAATGTGATTTAATTATTTCGAGCAAATTAAGGAGAACGTATCTCTTGCCTTTAATAAATAAGTAATTAAATTAAATGGTGCTGTCTGGTAACCCTGCATATATAAATGGTGCTGTCTGGCAGCTCAGCCTAATAAGGTACACCTAAACATAATTAAATTATATAGGGCATCTGGCATTTCATCTAAATAAAAATTAAAATAATTAGTGCTCTCTGACAACTCATCTATATATAAATAATTAAAATGGTGGTACCTGGTAACCCCCCTTATGTAAATAAATAAATATATAGTGATCTCTGGTAACCCCTCCGTATATAAATAAATAAATAAGTGGTATCTGACAACTCAAGACCCTCTATATAACAGATGTTAAACCCCTGGGTGCTCATTGTGCGTCTGGCTGGAGCCAGGCGAACACCCCTCTCACTTTTTTAGGTTAATGCTTAGGTTAGGTTTCTCTTTAGGGGGGACATCCCACCTTCTCCCCTAAAGACCCTCCTCTTTCTCCTTTCTCTCCCTCTCTTAGACTAGGGTTATCCCTTTGTGGGGAGGTCATCTTCCCTTCTCCCCGTTCATAGCAGCTTAGGGGATAACTCCTCCCCCCTTGTTGCATAAACCCCTCCCCCTTTGCAGCATTGACTTGTTGCATAACCCATTCCCTCCTTCATTGCAGCTTGGGGGATAACCCCTCCCCTTTTTGCATAACCACTCCCCTTTCTTGGATAACCCATTGCAACATTCCCCCTCCTCCTTTGTAACGTTTGCAACATTGGATTGCACTCTCCCATTTTGCGACCATACTACTGCCCAATACTCCGCTCCATCAACGACCACCCTCTGTTTCCTACCTCGCAACTACTCTTCTAGCCAATTTATTACTACACCCCTGATTCTATGAGCCTTAGTTTTTTTCAATGAGTCTTTTGTGCGGTAGGGTGTGAAACGCTTTTTGAAAATCTAAATACACTACATCAATCGCCCGATGACTACCGTAAACTTCAACCACGCTTTGAAAAATTCTAAAAGATTAGTTAAGCAAGATTTGTTTCGCCTTAAACCGTGCTGCTTATTTCTAACCAAGTTATGCAATTGTAAGTGTTCGACTATAGTCCAACGGTGGCCAAACCCCGGCTCGCGAGACGTATGCGGCTCTCGAGGTTGTTAACTGCGTTCGCCAGACAATTTTGGTTTTTATTGTAATAAAATACGTCATGCGTACGACAATTTCTTTTGCGTGACAGGCACTAAGCGGGATAATTACATAATTAACACCAATTGCCACTCACCAGTGTCCAGTACCCCTCGAGCTACCCTGCGGGCCGCGTGTAGTAACGAGTGAGTGTGTTTTAAAATTGGCTTCTTAAATCAAATAGTGGCTATTTTTCTCAGCTATACAAGTGAAAGTTATACAACCCCTTAGTTGATTAAAATGACTGAGCAAACAAAGTGTAAGAAACGGAAATATGAAGAAGAAAATAGTTTTTAAACAAGAGTGGGAGAAGAGCTTTGCCTTTACTGTTAAGGCTGAGAAACCTGTGTCTTATCTGCCACGTGGCACTCAATCACTTTAAAGCCAGTAACCTTTTTAAAGCGTCATCATGAAACTAACCATAAAAATTTTATTGCGGAATTTCCTCCCAAATCAGAATTGCGGAAGACTAAGTTAGCAATGTTGAAATCTAACCTAGTTGCCCAAGAAACTGTACTTTCATCATTGTGTAAGACAGCTGACTTAACTACTGAAGCTAGTTTTGTTATGGCTTGGAATATTGCTCGTGCTCAACTTCCCTACAGTAGTGGAGAATTTGTGAAGAAGAATATTGCCGATGTTACTGCAATTCTCGCTCCAGATAATACAAAGCTTCGAGAACAAATAGCAAGTATTTCTATTTCCCGCCACACTACAGAGAGGCGTATTTCCCAGATCAGTGCTGAAATTACATGCTCGTTGCAGAGTGATTTGAAGAATTCTGTTGCATTCAGTTTGGCCCTCGATGAATCCACAGATATTAAAGATAACACTCAACTGGCGATATTTGCTCGTTATGTTACTGGCGATGGAAATGTGAAAGAACTCTTGGACTTAATGACCCTAAGAGAAACCACCAGAGGGGTTAACATAAACAACGCACTTGACGAGGCATTATCAAATGCTCAAGTACCTTTGAATAAACTTGTCAGTGTTGCAACAGATGGAGCACCAGCTATGGTAGGACAAAATGTAGGCCTAGTTGGGCTCTTGACACGCGATCCCAAGTATCCTGTGTGTCTCTTTATTCACTGTATCATTCACCGTGGTCATTTGGTAAGCAAGTACTTTAGGTATGACAGTGTTATGAAATGTGTTCTAGAAATTGTGAATTTCATTCGTTCAAATGCAAAAACGCACTGAGCGTTTAGAAATTTTATCAAGGAGCTGGATCTTCAAGATAAGCCAGATGACGTTTCATTCTACTGTATTGTAAGGTGGTTATCAATTAGAACTCTCCTGAATAGGTTTGTTGCACTGTTGGAGTCTATCATTGATTTCTTGAAAGAAAAAGGAAAGTCATACCCACAACTAGAAGATCACGAATGGGTACAGGATCTGATGTTTTTTACTGATGTAATACACCTTCAAAATCTAAATTTGGCACTTCAGGGAAAAGATAAGGTCATTTCTGACCTTACACAGACAGTTTTCAGTTTCCAGAATAAAATGAAGCTCTTCCAAAAAGATCTAGTAATAAAAAAATTTGACCACTTTCTCCACCTGAAAAACCGAGCAAACACTTTTCCTGATATTGAAATAAAAGATAGTAAATTGGAGGAATACGAAGGTAAATTAGAAGGACTAATTGATGATTTTCAGTTCAGGTTTGATGAACTAAAGAAGCTAAAACCATGCTTCGAATTTCTTTTAAATCCCTTCCTGATTGATGTCGTCAACGATGGCTGTCCTGTTACCACACCTTTTGTTACCGAAGCTGCTTCAATACAAACAGAACTTTTGGAGCTACAGGAGGACGTGGGTTTAAAGTTGATACATAAAAGCTTACCTGCAGTTGAGTTTTGGAAGCAAGAACCAGAGACAAAGTATCCTCACCTCAGGAAAACCAGTTTCCGACTTATCTCAGTTTTTGGGATAACTTGTTGCTGTGAAGCACTCTTCTCGGTAATGAAGTTTGTAAAGTCAAAACATCGTGCTGCCCTCACTAACGAACACCTGACTGAGCTTCTTCATACCGCCTTAACATCACATCAGCCAGACTTTAAAGCATTAACGGCCAAAATGAAGACCCAAACTAAGCCTTTTACAAGCAGTAATTAAACAATTTAATAATGTGAGTATAACTCTATGTATATGCATATGTTTTTAATAATTAAATTCTTTTTAAAATATTTTGCGGCTCTCATACATCTGAAAAACGTCGTATGTGGCTCTTGGGTCCAGGAAACTTGCCCACCCCTGGCTATACGATCCCTAATTATTGATTCCAGTAGCTTACCTACAACAGACGTTAAACTGATTGGCCTATAATTTCCCGCCACACCTTTATCGCCTTTCTTAAAGATATGTGTTATATTTGCTAATTATCTGGTACGCACCACTCAGAAATAGACGCATTAAAAATCTTTGTTAGCGGCACAACAATGCTTTCTTTTAATTCTTTTAGTTGTGTAGTATATATAGAATCCGGCCCCGGTGATTTACGCATTTTCATTTTATCAAAATAGCACATTACCACTCTTTCACTAACCACAATATTATCCAAAGTATTATCATTATCAAAAGGTATTATATCTCCGTTAAAATTTTTCAACGGCTCCAAGACACTCTTTAGTGGATTCCTATTGTTGACGTAGTGAAAGAATCGCTTGGGGTTTTCTTTGGCGTCACTTGCTATGGAGATTTCAAAATTACGCTTAGACATTTTTATTACGCTTTTCCCTTCACGCCTTAGAGATATGTAGTTGTTTCGTGACCGCAAATTGTCTTTATCGCACTTTTGTATTCTATAAGCCCTATCTCTACTCTTTATAATGTCTCCTACTCTAGAAGTAAACCACAAGGGTTTGTTATTTACTTTCGCACGCTTAATTTTGAACGGTACACATTCCTCATTTATAGTCCTAAATACTGTTTCAAACGATTCCCACATTAGTTTTGCGTTGGAGATCCCCATTACGTTTCCCAATTGACGTGTGACAATTTATTTCTAAATTTACAAAAGTCTGCGTGTTGGAAGTTTGGAATTTTAGTCGAGTTAGCTGGTTTCGAGTGACTTACTGAGAGGACAAACTCTACCATATTGTGATCGCTATTGCTTAACCTTAACGGTTCTATTACTTGAAGATCAGTGATTAGCCTATCGTCCGTAGTTATTACTAAATCTAAAATAGTGTCCAACCTCGTACGTTCCCCAACCTTTAGAATAAGAAAGCTATCCTCGAGAAAATTAACTAAACGATTGCCTTCGGCGTCTCCCTGCATTGTATCGTAATCCACTTTGGCGCAATTAAAGTCACTCGGCTCCATTAAAGTCACAATCCTATGGTGCGCGCATTCTGAGACACCATTGGGTAATGTTGCTTCATTCAATTTAATTATTTTAAGATAGCCTTTTGATTAACTGTACATACTATTAATCTTAGTATTCGAACAATATCGAACATATATTATAATTAAATATCACTTATAAACCATGTCAACTCGTAAACCTCGGAAATCTGAATAAAGCCTATGTTGCGCGACTTCTGAGACACCCTGTATACAGTATATATATATACATATATATATATATATATATATATATTATATATATATATATATATAGTACGCGACGTTCCGCAATGAAGCACGATGACTTTATCAAAGTTTGAAACTGCAAGAAACCACAGTTTCCTCGCATTCACTGTGGATGAGTAACTTTATTATTTTGACAGCTTCCTGCTACTTCGATGTATGTGTCGCATTGACTTAATAAATACGCGCAATTTGTGGTTAGCCTTTTGGCCTTGTAAACCCTAGTTCATATTCCCTAGGTGCGGCTGCTTGATGGTGCCTGCCTTTAGTCAGGAGGCGATGTTTTCCAAGGTAACGTAAAATTCTTTATCAAAAATGATTCTTGCAAAGCGAATACTCTTCCTGCAGAGTTGAAGACAAGGGCAGCATTCATTTCTCGCGTGTCAGACAGGAGCACTGCTAAACTGTGGTTATCTACAGTTTCAAGCTTATATACACCCTTGTGCATACTAATTGCATCACGTAGACAAATTATCAAACATCAGTTTAAATCTAAATGTATTATAGTACTGATGCTCTGATTCAGGTAGTGTTTTGTCATACAGAGCATGGATACCAGCTGCAAATTAACGATAAGTTCGACTGTGCATGCATACCTACAGCCAATCGACGACAAGTTCCAAAAGACCAACTATATCAGCTTCAGTGCCCGTCCAATCTTCATACTAGCAGAACATTAAGTATCAAGGTGGGTCATGGATGTGATTCTTCGTAAGCGTTCTAAAATAATTACCTTGGCTGACCAAACTTTAAAAAGCCAGAATGCAAATTTGTGATGTTAATCAGAGCACAGTGTCCAGAATCTTGAAGAAATGTAAATCATTTGGGAGTATATCACCCAAACGAAGATGCAGATGTTGAAGAAAACGAAAAATATCTGCTCGTGATGGTCGATTTCTTCTTCATCAAAGTAAAAAGGATCCTAGGAAGACCAGCGATGCCTTAGGAAAAGATCTTTCTGCCGTTTGAGTAACAGTTAGCTCAAGCACTGTCTGCCGCCGTTTCATTGCTAATGGAAGATTTGCGAGAAGACCCACAAAAAAGCAACTTTTGACGCTTTAAATGAAAACGAAAAGGTTAGATTTGACGAAAAAATATAAAAACATGACAAAAGAAGAGTGGTACAGGGTAATTTTTTCAAATGAATCATTTCTTTGTGCAAGGGCAGCGAAGTTAGCACGTGCGTCGGTCGGTGGGTAAACCATTGAGAGCTGTTATGCGGATCAATGAGCAAAATATCCTTAAAAGATGAGACTATTATGGCATCGGTTCACTACATCTTGTTGAAGGAATGATGAGATCTCCTCAACATACTGAAAGAAATTTGATTCCGACGTTGACTAAGAGGTTTCTGAATGGAGATGGTGCTTTCCAGCTAGATTTAGCGCCATGTCACTCTTCAAAAGTTGTGACCAGGTTTTTCAGGTTTTTCAAAGAGAACAGCATTCAGGTGTTAGATTTAAACCCAATTAAGAATCTTTGGGCTATTGTGAAATCAAAACTTAGAAAAAAGGATTGTACGACAATGACGAAGCTGATACAGACAATAATTGCCTTGTGGCACAGAGATAAACAGATTACAACAGACTGTGGTCACATTGTAGATTTAATGCCAAACCGTGTTCAACAAGAGATAAAAAGTCGTGGTGGTCATATCATGTACTGTATTAGAATTACAATTGTCATTAAGATGCTGATAAAAATTGAATATATTTACAGTATATTATTATCTATTATCCCGTTTTTCTTGTTAATGCAATTAATAATTAGAAGGATATATATATATATATATATATATATATATATATATATATATACGGGGCTCCAATAAACCTTAGCGCCCCCGCCCATGGCCTAAACCATTAGAGGTACAGTAAAACTAAACATACCTTACAAAAGAGAGTTTAATCCTGCATTTAATGAGAAACAATTAAAACTTGGTGTTCCCGCCATTAGCTTCCAAGACAGCCTGAATTCGCTTTGGGTAGCTTGCCAAAAGTGACGTGAATAGATCTTGATCGTTACACAAATTTGCTAAAACAGTTTCAATGTGTTGCGTTATTGTATCCTTCGAAAATCGATTTGCTGCAGGTTCTTGAAACAAGAGACATTCAACCTTGTCCTTTATAACTGATCCAATGTGTTCACAGACGTTCAGGTTAGGAGAATTTCCTGGCCATTCTTCATTTCCAAAGAAATCGATCTCATGGTTCCGCAACAACTGTTGAGTGGCTAATGCCTTAAAGCAGAGAGCCTTATCGTGCAGAAGTGTGACCTGATCGACATCCATAACATTGTTTGGGTTTCTTAGAAAAGGAATGACATGCTGGGATACAATAATATCACGAAAATACTGTCCATCCCAACTCTGACCATTTGGCTTCAGCACCCACATGAGCTTCTTTGCAGTGAACAAAACAAACACACCAACACAGTCTGGACTTTTTAATAATTCGCGATAATGTTCATTGTCATCGATTTCATCTGGTGTTGTGGCCCACACTCGATCATTTTGGTAGTTAGGCCGACGTGTTACGTAAACAAAAAATTCATCGGAGACAGCTAAATTCATGAAATCATCCACATCCCAATCTTCAAGATAATGGGCAAACCACATTCTGTCATCGATGTTAAGTTGAGTTTTTCTTGGCTTTGGAAGTTCATGCCAAGGCTTTAAACCTTGCCTATGACGGTACAGTCGAATGATCTCACCACTAACGATCTTTCCTCTCAACACTTCGATCTCTCTAGAAAGTTTAGCACAGCTGTTTTTCCGCTTACGCGTACCGCTTTCAATGATGTCCTTTGTTTCCTGAGAGAGTGGCAAATTTGGGCGCCCAGATTCGGTTGTATCCATTTCACATTCATCCAAAGTTCTATTCCAATTTCTTTTGACGAAGTCCTCACTTCTTCGCAACTTTTTGGCAACCCATGAACGTGTTATAAAGGTGGCTCCAGCATCACGAGCTTCCCGAAATGTTATTGCTTGTATGTGATCTATCACACGTTGCCTCTCCGAATCACCAATTAATTGAGAAGCCATTATATTATCATTTTATCAGCTAGAGTAAGTTTAATACCTGCAATAAATAAAGAATTTTATATATTTTTATAATCACTTAAAACTATTTCGATATAAGTAAACATGTAAGCTGCAAATGGAAAGTGAAATATGCATTTTATTATGAATTACAATTAAACATGCATATGAGTAAAAATTAAATGCTTAAGATTCAAAAATTAAACATTAAGCAAGATATGACTTCATCTTTTACAACGAAGAGAGAATGTATACAGAAAATCAACACTGCAGAATTTAACAAGATTACATTATTAAGCTAAATCTAAAAAAATTGATTACGTAATTTAAAAAGAAATAATTCACCAATTATTCAGCAAAAATAAAATAGAAAGCAAATACAAAATTTATCCAAACTCGTGTCAGCGTTATGCGAATTTGGACTCTATATGTCAAAATGAATATATGAATAAAAATATATATAAGAATATAAGGATCATATAAATATAAGGATTATATAAATATACGAATTATACGAATGAATATAAGAATTATATGAATGAATATAAGAATTATATGAATGAACATAATAAATATATGAATGAATATAAGAATTATATGAATGAACATAATAAATATATGAATGAATATAAGAATTATATGAATGAATATAAGAATATATGAATGTAGGAATTATTCATTGTTCATTTTTACATATATATATATATATCTTCTATAATAATAAAAGGACGCGCGCGCGCGCGCGCGTGCGTGTGTGTGTGTGTGTGTGTGTGTGTGTGTGTGTTCCAGCCATAGGTCCAAAATGGAAGTAGTTACAAACATGAAACTTCACACAAATATTGATTAGGTCCCGAGGTTGTGCACCTGGGTGTTGAATGCACGGTTATGCCATTGTTATGCCATTGTTTAAATGTAAATGGTTTGGAACTTCTCAACTCTGAAACAAATTGTTGCATAACACTGGTATGCATATGAATTTTTTTTGTCTGCTGTGAGGGTTTTTTCAACTCATATTATATAATTCGACCATGCTGAATTCGAAAATGACATTGGTTTTCCTCAATCAGGTCAGGTTTTTTCTCTATTGGCCATTTATTATAAGTCCAATTTTTCCCCAAATTTATTGATTTTTTAGCTTAAACACTGTAGATACGAGTAATATTATAAGAACACTCGTGAAAAATGAAAACATTGTGTGAATAAATACTTTTATTCATACAATGAATATGGAAAAAAGTTTATTGAGGAAGGAATGAAGTTTTTTTGGCTTTCCGTCTGTGTTTTCCTTCGGGCACGTCTCGCTTCAAACACCAGCAATAGACCGCCAGCATATTGATATCCCAGTTTCCCTGGTACCTCTCTTCCATTATTTTGATATCTTGGTGAAATCGTTCACCCTGTTCCTCACTATAATCCCCGCAATTTTCAGGAAAATAGTCCAAGTGGGACCACAAAAAGTGCATTTTTATGGACATGCGCGACCCATGAGCTTTGAAAGCTTCCATCAAGTTTTCGACAACGGACTCGTATTCTGGACTTCTACGCTTGCCAAGAAAATCAGTGACAACTGATTTGAATGCCTGCCAGGCATTCTTCTCAGTTGGAGTCATTGCGTTTTCGAACTGAGTATCCTTGATCAAAGTTCGAATTTGAGGACCATCAAAACCCCAGCATTTAGTTTAGCATCAGATATATGAGGAAATTTACTCTCGAGATATCGGAATGCTGAACCCTCCTTATTCATTGATTTGATGAAATTTTTCATCAAGCCCAGCTTAATATGAAGTGGTGGGAGCAAAATTTTTGTTGGTGGTGGAAGGGGCACTGAAACGACATTATGCGACTCAGGTTCAAAATTCTCTCTGGATGCCCATTCACGCTGTGCATAGTGCTTCTTTTCCTCTCGGCTATCCCATTTGCAGAGGAAACATGGGTATTTCGTGTATCCACCTTGCATTCCCAATACAAATGCCACAATCTGAAAAAAAATGAAAATATTTAAAGAATTTAGAGAATTTGTTTTATCAGATAAAAAAATCTATGCATTGGACTGTATCACTTCTGTGGGGAAGTTAAGTGTTCTTATACGCTCTCAAATAACCTTTGGAAAAACAACATAGTCAATGGCAATAGTTTACTTATGATATTAGTATTACCTTCAAATCTCCACAGATCCTCCAGTTATGTTGGTCGTATACGAGAGCATCCAGTAAAATTTTCATTTTATCGTAGCTCTCAGTAAGTTGTACGGAATGTGCTACAGGGACTGATGCAACCCTATTCCCAATGTTGAGAAGTACTGCTTTCAAGCTTCGTTTAGACGAGTCGATAAATAGCCTCCATTCTGATGCGTTATATGGCAGGCCCAAGGATTCGATTAGCCCCTCAACATTGCAGCAGTACACTAAGGAAGAGGTATTTTCGTGCACTGCAAAAAACTTGCGGAATTCTTCCTCTCGTTTCCTATACCAGGAGAATGTTGTTCCCGGAGCCAGCAAGTTGTCCTCTCGAAGTCGTGAGCCCAAGATCTCGGCAGCTAATTTGGAAAGTCCTAAATCCGTGGTAAGATCATTAAGTTTGGCCTGGTTGAGAGGCCTCGGCTCATTTGAAGCGGTATTTTGAGGTATATACGACTGGGACTGGTCATTGGCATTGGTCATTGATTCATCATCAGAATCATCGAAGTCCAGGGTTTGAGGTGGGTCGGGTATTGGAATTCCAGGACCATGGGGTACAGGTCTCATAGCAGAAGGAATGTCAGGGTATACAACAATGTGTTTATTCTTCTTGTTAACTCCTGAAAATAGAAACACAGAAACATGGATATAAAACTTGCATATGAAATAGAAGAAGCATTCAGACAGTAGCGGCTCGTGAGGGAAGGCTGCGGTCTGTAAGATATGAAATAGGTCGATGGAGTCTGTATATTTCTTTCTTTTTCATTCATATTGTCCCTTCGGGGACAATATGAATGAAAAAGAAAGAAAATATACAATCATTGTATATGTAAATGTAACTTATATAACAATATGTATGTGTAAATGTATTTTCTATAACAATATGTATATGTAAATGTATGATTACCATTATGGTGAATATTATGCTATATATGGTGAATATTATGTCAAGTTTCATACGAGGATTTCAACATATTTAAGAAAAATAAATTTATAAGCCCACCTTGGAGGTTTGTCATGCAGAAATAGCAATCTGTCCTGTCACGTGATCCTTTCCTTCTCTCCAAATCATGGGAATTCCAAAAGGCAAAGATTTCGCTCTGCCTTTGCTCCATCTTCTCAAATTTTCAATGCACGTCTTGCAGCACATATGAGGGGCGAAATTTTTGTCCTGGTCCCCTAGCTTAATTCCAAAGTATGCTCTATACATTGTCTTCACAAATTTAGTGATTTGGGACTGGTTATTTGGCATGGTAACCGTCCCACATATGTAGCAGAATCTATTGGGATCATTTTTACACGCTCTATTCATAATGAAATATTTTATCTATATGCTTGAAAAGTAAAAAAAAGATATTATACAAGTGAAACAAGTGATGATAGATGTTACTGTTCCAATTCCGCTTTGACAAAATCACGAAAAATTATATTTTACTTATGAGGCCATAGCCGGATAACCTGAGCTGATTGAGAAAAACGGATTGCAGATTCGAAATCAGCAGGAAAACCTCTATAAGAATCACTTACAAAACCCTTGATAGCAAAATTGATGCATACCAGTGTAATTTATGCAGATGAAATGATAACACTTATGTGGACGTTTTGCTGAACGTTTAAAATAAAATTTAAGGAAAATCACCCATTTCAGTGGATAATTAAAGAAAAAACTTGCCCTTGTTAATTTTAAAATTGTATTTAAAATTGTTTCCTTGATTCCTTCAAAGACGAAGAATTTAAGTCAATTTTACTAAACATTAAATTTAGGTGAGTTTATTTTGCTTTTTCTTTAAAAGCACAATAAAAATAAATTTCCCGTACTACTTACAAAGTACATACACACACACACACACACACACGTGTGTGTGTGTGTGTGTGTGTGTGTGTGCATATCTCCGCATAATCGAAGCACCCACTTTTTTTAAAGCCAACTACAGTATCTAAAAATTAATTAACCAAGCTTAATTTAACCTAACTCAAAGAATATATATTTTATTCTGGACAAGAGCTTGTTCCAAGGGAAGTGGCATTTCAAGATGAATGAAATGACAAACGCTTCAACTAACATTCTTTAGTTACCAGACGTTTCGGGAGACCCAATTCCCATCTTCAGTCACAGTGGTAGTCACAACTTTATTTAATTCAGTAGCTGAAACATAATCATTCAGAATAAGTTTATTACTAAAAATGTAAAGTGACTTCATAAGTGACGCCATAGGATTAGATTTTAATCTTTTGTAAGCTAACTTGTGAAACTGATCTAAGACTTATGTAGTCACTTTACATTTTCAGTAATAAACCTACTCTGAATGATTATGGTTCAGCTATTGAATTAAATACTGTAAGTTGTGACTGCCACTGAAGATGGGAATTGGGTCTCCTGAAACGTTTGGTAATTAAAGAATGTTAGTTCAAGCGATTGTCATTTTATTCATTTACAGTATAGAGTATATATACGAGTAGTAGAATGTCCACTCTGCGTTCCGCAGCAAAAACCCAGTAAAACACAACCTAAGAAGGAGACTGGGAGGGGCCGTTGTGCTTCTAAAACCTTCCCTGGTTCTTCCTTAATGTGTACACTGAATTTGTTGCAGATTACACACGCTATTAGGTGTGTATAAACGAACATAAAACAGAAAGACAGACAGACAGACATACAGTACATTATCATCATTATACATGCATATTACGATGTTGGAGGACGAAAATTATAATTTGAGTTACCTCTTTTATTAACAGTCAAATTACACAGACAAATTAAAAACAAATTATGCCAAGAATATTGGTATACAAACAGGAGATATGCTGGCCCTCCAGTATCGTGCAGCAGGACGAGAAAATTCCGGTGTTGAATGAAGAAGTTCGGCGAAGTTTGAAAACATTACACGGCGATTAAAGAGATTGCAAGTATGCAACAATGATGTGGTTCGTGTCGAATAAACAAGAATCGAAGTCGAATGGACGGAGGTCGAGCGTGGTGGCGCTGCAATTTCTGGAATACTGTATCAAGGTGGGTGGGCAGTTGCCCACGTACAGAAAGATTTCAACCACCAACTATGATAAAATAAAATAAGAGCATATATATTCAGTATATATGAGCATATGAGTATATATGCATCAACAGACACATTTTACTTGATTTGTGTTATTGTAATCAAATACAGGTGTATATATATATATCAGTGGCGACTGGCGTATAGGAGCGATGGAGCGGTCGCTCCCCCTTGCTTGAAACGATAAATATTAATTTAACAGATAAAAAATATATTAATTTTAAGATATTAAAATAAATATTTTTGAAATATATTTTAAAAATTCATGTGGCATATCTTGATTCATGAGGCATTTTGAGTAAGCCTTCATACAGTACATAATATTCTAAACTTATAGCATAGCTTCAAACCATACCGCTATTTGAATACAAAATAATATTGCAGCCGAATGGAGCGATAGATTTTTCGCTCAAGTAAATACAAATTATATTTTACTGTTGTAATGAAAATATAAGTACAATCGCGAATTTTTTTTATAATAACAACTTTATTTTTACTAATAGTTACTTATTAATGATATAAGCCATTTATATTATTTTTATTGAAATTATTACTTATTTGTAATTAACTAGAATTGTACGTCTGGCATAGCCGCATATGTTAATACAAGTACGTACTCTTGTGAGCGGCAGTTGGATTCGCGCTAGCCTATTGTGAGTCTGTGTTGTCGTACAATTTTATGAAATCGCACCCCAATACATTTATACCACGAGTCGCCACTGATATATATATATATATATATATATAACTATTTTAATCAACCCACTATAATTTTCTTGGAAGTAGCCCTGTCATAGAGTCACGCAAGTGAATATGCATGTACACTTCACCATATTCACTTGCGTGACTTTTTGAACAACCTGTACATGAAAGTTGAAGTAGTTTAAGTTTAAGCACAGGTTTAAGTTTATATAAAAAGAATTTCTTCACAGCATTATTCTTAAAAACTTTTAACTTCCATTTTATATGCATTTCTTCTTGTAATTGGCTCCGTATCCCTATCAAACTTCTACAGGGTGTTCGAAAAGTCCCGTCACTCGTACAAAATATACATGTTGTAATACCAATTTTATTTTTGTGTGATTAATTGTATTTATATGTGGTAGGTGTAATTTAAGAAACAACTTACGGGCAATTACTTTAATTACAGTAAATACAGTTACTATTACAGTTACTAATCAAGAATATCTTTGTGTGCACTATCACTTTTCGTCATCAAATGACGGGCAGTATGGTTTCATGGCGAGATCTTTTGTCATGTGATCACTCACTGTGGACATGGGGACTGCAATTTCTTGTGATCATTTCAGACGTGATTTTTTTTGGTGAACGAGCCACCGATATAATTACACCTTCACATTGTTCTGCTCGCGTTGTTGGTCTTCCTGAGTATATGGACGCAAAATGGACGAGTGCAAGAATGTTGTAGAGATAATGATCAAGGGGGGGAGAGGGTATGCAATGAAGGGGGGTGGGAATTTATGCATAGGGGGAGGGGGAATGTTACAGGTTCAACAAGGGGTTATGAAACTTGGAGGCGGAGTTTTCCCCCAAGAGAAAGATAGGAGAAGGAGAGAGAGCAAGAGAAGTGTTCGCCTGGCAGGAGCCAAGTGCATATTAAGACTTCAGCCGAGCGACCGCTGTTTTATTAGTTGTAAATCCGCCAGTTGGCTTAGAAGGCGTAAATGGCTTGTACAGGTTGAGTTGCCAGGTTATGCTATTTTTTTAATTAAAGCATATATTATTGACTGTTGGCTTAGAAGGCGTAAATGTTTTTTTCAGGTTGAGTTGCCAGATTGTGCTATTTATTTAATTAAAGCATATATTCTTGACGATTGTCTTAGAAATCCGTCAGTCGGTTTAGAAGGCGTAACCAGCCATTTGGTATAATTAAATATCGTTTACAACCAAAAGAATGAAATAAAACACCATTACATCATTCTGTTTATTGAGACGAAATATTGTAAATATATAGAAAATAAATATACATTGGAATAATAAAAAAAATTAAAAATAATAATAGTATAAGAAATATGAACGAGGAATATGTATATAATCAAAAAATAAAAAATATAACCATCAGTATAACAGTACAGGATAACTATATACACTATTATATTAAATAATTAAATATATCGAAAATAAATACATACACTTTATCTTCTACTGCACAAAATAAAAAATAAAAAATAAGAAATACAAAACGTATAGCCATCAATAAAACAGTACAGGAGAAATACACACACACACAATTATGTTAAATAATTAAATATATTGAAAATAAGTACATACACTTTATCTTCTAGTGCACAAAATAAAAACTAAGAAATACAAAACGTATAGCCATCAATATAGCAGTAAAGAAGAAATATATACAGGGCGTCCCAAAAAAATGTATACACACTTTAACAGCTGATAGCTCAATTGATGTTTCTTTCTTTCCAAGTTAAACGCATTAGAATTAATAATGGCAGTCAGACTAAGCTTTGAACAAAGGAAATTCATTCTAAAATGCTACTGGAAGTGTGAAAACGCAGTTGAAGTGCAAAGACAGTTTAGGAGGGAGTTTCAAACAGATCCACCAACGCGACTTACCATCACTCGAATTAGAGATAAGTTTGAAGCCGATGGAACTGTTCAGAATGTCCACAAGAAGCGTTCCGGAAGACCACGGGCATCGACAAGCCCTACAAAGCAAGAAAGAGTACTGGAAACGTATCACCAAAGTCCAAGAAAATCTGTACGGCAAGCGAGTCGTGAGGTAGGAATTTCAGAATCGTCTGTCCAACGCATTTTGAAGCGCTATCAATGGAAAAGTTACATTCCAAGATTAGTCCATGCTATTAATGAAGATGATCCGGAACGAAAAGTGGAGTATTGCGAGTGGTACTTGGCACGATGTGGATGTGGATTGGACGAAGGGGTTTCGTGGAATACCCTCCGCGTTCACCAGACCTCACACCACTAGACTTTTTTTATGGGGATACTTAAAAGACAAAGTCTACGCTATAAAACCTGCAACAGTCGCTGAATTGAGAGCAGCCATTGAACGAGAATGCACACAAATACCAAACGAAATGTTTCGTGATGTTTGCGATTCCATTGCTTCGCGTTATCAGCAGTGCCTGGACCAGAACGGACGTCAGTTTGAAAACAGGCGTTGACAAAACAATTAAATAATGTCTGTAGATTCTATTACATTTTGAAAATGAAATGTATTTTAATAAACACTGCCTTTATAAGTATTTAAAGTGTGTATACATTTTTTTGGGACGCCCTGTATACACAATTATGTTAAATATATTGAAAATAAATACATAAATACATCGTTCAGTACTATTTTTGTGCCCACTTTATATTCGGTTGGCGAGTTATCTTTAAATACTCCTAGAATACAATCAAAAGCACGCACAAAGAGGTCATCGTTAGCTACAACGTCAAATACAAGTTTATAAACACGCCTTTCAAATCGTGGGTTTATTTCTACCGACCCAAGCTTTTCAATCTTGAACTCTTCTTCACACTGCATAGCGACAGTTGAAATAATCTTCTAAGTCGTTACGACAGCTGCTCATTATATAAAGAAATAGTTCTTCATGATGAACGATGTAGGTGAGCTCAGCCCTGTACCGATCAAGTGCTTTGTACCAAAGTTCATGATACTTCAAAGAGTCTAAACTTTTTAAATAATCATCCAGCTCTAGACCATTCTCACCTTGTTCAGTCCTACACTCGTTAAACCCATCGAGCAGAGCGGTGTATGCGTATTCAAGAACCGTATCAAAATAAAGCATATCCGTAACACGTGCGTCTAATATAGGCTTCAGCTTGCGGAATCCGACGATTTCAAACATTCTGTCGAGGATGAAACGGTTTCGCGTCGGGACAAGAGCGTTATTATCAGAAGCATTCTTCCACATCAGCCGTATATCAATGCATGGCCGATCGTTATTTATACACAACGTACAAACAACGGCATATGATGGGGTGTCACTAATCTGCTCTCTTCTTGTACCTACACCTGTAGGAATTTTATAACGATCCTTACTCCACTTCTCAACTATCACGAAGATTCTATTCATCTCCTCGACACTTAAATAAACAACATTCTGTTTGTTTGTTTGTCTACATCCCGTTTCCAGTATATAGTTAACGGCACCGGATTTGCACCTGAACACGCGCAAAGACTTCGTCACGGACACATCGTACACGGCGTTGAGAATGCTGCTCAAAGGAAGTTCCATCGTATTCGAGGAGCGCACGTCCACTCGGTTCAAGCTCTGAGATGACTATGAGCCACATGCAACGGAACGGCTCGACGGGAGGAGTGAGTCACACCATAATCTAATGAAACGTGTACGGCGCTATTCGAACATGAATCGTTGTATCCCATTATATTGGGTAGATATTTTGAGAAATTTTCCGGTACATGAAGTAATAACGGTTTTAATGTTTTATCACTCCGACTCCCCAGAATACGCACCAGACATTTTTGCAAAAGGGGATTATCACGAACTAAACACATTTTATAACGGTTTTAATGTTTTACCCATCACCACACGTTCATTTCAACAAACTAAACATTTTCACAATCCGGCGCACTCTTTGAGAGTGCATTAGGGCATTAGGGCATTAGGTTGTGGCATTAGCCACAACCTCACTACAAACTTCGTCATGATATATATTAATATAGTGATAAAAATACTTAAGATTCTCCATGATGACAAGATTTACATTCTCAGTCGCAGGGTACGAGTACTCGGCATGATGCAACATGACATAATATCGCTTGTCAACCACTCATCAACAGGACTCACTATCCATATCCGTTGCTTCTCTTCTGCACGTGTTGTTTCTTTTACTTCATGGTATATGTAAGCTTTTATAAAGTTTAGTCCTACAACATAGTTGAAGACATCACTTGTCCCACGAAATCCTACAATGCTCTTACCAGAATAGCCATAGAGTATTTGTACTTCTTGCTCCTTCGCACGATTCAATGTAACCTTAAAAGCATCAAAGGAGGATGGAATAGGAAGTTTTTCAGTATGCACCATATCTTGACACTTTGCAGAATACCATTTCATAAACGTCGAACACGCAATATTAAAGGTAGCCATTACTATTTCCTGTCTACGCGGGAGAATACACGTCTGAGGTCCAGGGCTTACTGCGATCAACTGAGCACGCAGGGAAGCCCAGGTAGTAGCTGGAGTCACGTGTTCAATCATACAGGTGGGCGGAGCTTAGAACATTTTCCTGTACACACGCTGGGCGGAGCTTTGAATTTTCTCCAGTGCACACACACACACACACACACACACACACACACAGAAAGGAGAAATTGAAACGTTAATTGAAACACGATTTATTTAATAAACGAAATATTCAAGGTGTATATATATTTAAAAATACGTGTAATAAATAAGTTAACAATAGACACATCAAAGATTATATTTATGGTACATACATATTTACAAATACGTGTAATAAATAAGTTAACAATAGACACATCAAAGATTATGGTATCCAAAGGGTACGGTACCAGGTACCTGATAACGTTTCCTATAGGTGTTACGGCACACCTTTGTACCCCTAAGTTCCTTCACGCCCCCCAGCTTCTGCGCCCGAAAATTGTGGGTCCCTCCAGTTAGTTTGGGCGGCCGGTCGCACTCATCATCATCATCCAAGGACACTAGTTCCTTCAACGATTCAAAGTTAACGACCCACCGATTCGCCTGGTTGACCGTGATACCCTTTGCCTTCAAGATGTATTTCATATCCTCCCCCACCCTCACCCGTACCCATAAGTTTTTGGCCCTGTTGAGACAAAAGAGTCGGAGTATGCGGTGTCTCCATACTCATCCTTGATCTCATCAGTCAAATCACCGAGGAATTCACCAATAGGAGGCATGTATTCACCCTCCCTCTCTGTGAATATCACACTATCTGTATCAACGTACAATACCCTCCGCCCAAGAGAATGCAATAAGCCCCAAAGTTTGATGCGTGCGTAGGCTGTTGTGAAGCTGGCTACAGGTATGTTTGTAACCCGTGAGGTATCTGTGGCCAATTCGGTATTGTTGTACTTTATTATGTAAGTATTACCTACATTCATGATCTCCATGACCTCTTTATCGGGAGCATTGGCATAATCCTAGACTTGACTATAACTTTGTGCCAAATGAACGTTCCCTTTGCCAGTATTCTGTGCAAATTTTCTCCAAAGACTGTTTAGACACAACATTGCACTAAAGCGCTTGACAGGGTTCTTTACAATTAGGGAACGGTCAAGATGTATACCTTCACGGTCACCGTAACGTTGAATATAGGCAGACTTTTCATCTTCGGTATCACCTCCTCGCGGATACCCTGATGATTCGACCTTATCTTTCCAAAAAGCGTTTATATATTTCGTGAAAAGGTTGGGTAGCTTCTGAAACCTCCACACTTCATGTATCTTCAATATGCTGTAGCCATGGCGAACAGCTAGATCCAGCTCTGGACTTGTATATACATCTCTAATCTTACGCTGGTGGGTTGTATGGTCACAATCATGATTGTTCTCTTCTGCGCACTTCACGCACAAGGGAAACATGAGCTTGTGATCGATAACGGCGGCTAAGATCGGCATCCATAAATCGCGAGGGGGGAGTACGTCTACGAAAGAAAGGCCGAAATAGTACCCGTTCAAATTTCTTGAGAAGTCCTCGATGGTGGGTAGGTCAGGTCCCACCAGTTTCTCAGGCACACCTACGGGGTACGGATTGTTCTTCATCACCTAAGCGGATAAAGAACGGAAGTCGTAGTAATGGAGTTTCACACCCTCCGTAGGCTGAAAGTATAGCTTGAAGGGATTTGTACGCCGTCCGAACAAGCTATCACTGCCTTTGAGAGAATCCAGCATCATTGAACGCTTGATCGTGTTATTTCTTCACGGTACTGTCCATCTCTCTCCATCCGTGCATCATACTCATGCTCCCACAAGACTTTGTGAGTGAACTGAGAGCCTATAAGTTGATCGCAGGTGCGGGTCCACGCAAGACAGTCGGCAGGAGATCTATGTGGATATCTCCTGCGATTCCACACTCAGGACGGGGGCATCCGTGCCACCAGCAAATGTTAAAGTAGTCTTCTCACCAGTGGCACGGTTTTCACTTAGACCATCAACCCAAAAAACACGACCATTAACCTTAATGGGTACTTCTCCCGTGTTGCGGGCATGCTTTATGTATACACCTGTCTGCTGCTGTAGGTGTATGAGCCAGTAAATAGACTTGTGCCCATAACTGCGGGGATTGTTTCTGTGAATAATAGCTAAGGTGTCTTTAGGCATGAAGTTATTCTTGAACACCGTAAAACATAATGAGGCGATGGTGGTTGCGACTTGCAACGGATCGCATTTGAAACGGCCTATGTACATCCTTCTAAAGGCCTTGAAACATACTCTAAGCACGCGCACATCATTCACGCAATAACGCTCACATTCATCAGCTATATTATAAGGATTACATTCCTTAAAACTTTTGTAGTATCTGTCAAAATCTTCATGTTCATCTGTACTCATACATTCATAGTTAAAGTAATGTTTGGATGGAGATAGTCCTACGAAATTTAAAGTTTCGTTAGTGAGGAACGTGTAAGGGAAATATCCTTTAGAAACTTCAGCAGCTACGCCCATCACCTTGGGTAACTTTGCTAATTTACAAGGTGTGAATAATAAAGTATCTTTAAGCTGTACATTACCTCTTATTTGCATCTGTATTAGCTTGTTGCCTCTTTTCAAGGGATCACCTGTAAATATCTCAGATGACTCGTGCTCAAGCAACTCCTTATAAAAGAACTGTGTTTCAAATTTTGCCGCGTTATGGGCGAGAATATGCAGTCAATTTTTTGAACTTGTCCGCTAGGTTGACAATATAGGACACAAAGAGTTTCACAGGGCTATCGCAGGCAATCACATACCATGTGGCAATCTTTACAATGTTTTCCTATATCATCCGCAAACTCGATACATCCCTTACACATATCATGATGTCGCCCATATTTTCGACTTTTATCATAACTAGCGTAAACGTCCCTTATATTACGGATGGGGAGATATGTTGTCCCTGACAGTCCTAAAATAAGTAGGAGCCTTGTACGATCTCTCACACTGCTTTAAAAACACAGTCCTACGACGATCATCCATCCCAAATACAACTATACGAACATTCATTTCCTGTTCTACCCTTCTCAGCTCTTCAGGACCCATATTACAGTCAAACTCAAGTTTACATTCTACAGCTAGTTTTCGGGCACGCTCCACTACCGTAGGCAACCAAATGTTTTTGACCCGTGTATTTAGTACAGTAAACATACGGGCCAAGACTACTTCTATAAAGCCGCAACCACGATCGGCGTTTATATGCCATTAATAAATAGCCTGAAAATTGAAGTTAAGAATATAAGGTGTGGCACTATGACCCACAACACGGAATACACAGTCAATATTTACCGTGAAGTTGTCCATATTGAAGGCTATACTACTATGGGAGGCCTGCATTATACGGCCCTAATATATACTCTATATCTTCAGCTGCCAAACGTCTGAACGGTATTACTACCCAAAACTCATCTACATCTCCGTCATCTGACCGAATCCGAAGGACAGCCTCGTCCTGACTTCACGTTCGTCGCGGTTCTGAAGGGTAAACTCTACAATACGCTCAACTATGGGCCGTAGTCCGTGTAGTCTAGAATCAACTCTGACTATATACCGGTTTCTAGTCAAGGCTGGGGTGGGGGTAGCGGTTCGCACCAACTCGAATGTTATGCCATCCTCAACAGAGTGAGAAGCTGCTGTGGAGGATGTACCGAAATTGAACAGGAATAAGGGGATATATTTTTATTTGAGGAAGGTACTATTGTGGGGGTTGTGTCGTAAGACGTAGATGGTTGGGGCTCTACTACTGGTGGTCTAAAAACCGGCGCAATCCTGGCACGCTTTATACCTGACGTGGAGGGCTCTTCTTCATGCCTCCGCTTTGAATTGTCGCGTGCTACAGGTATCGCTGGTGAGGGTTCGTCGGCGGGGAAGGATTCTGTGATCACAACTACACGGTCGTCGGGGTCATCTGTAATGTCGATGATGGGGTGCTGTACCTCATCGTCATTCACGGTTCTGTGGGAGAAGGGAAAACAAAACTGTAGAATATAAGGAGCAGCACTTAAATATTTATTATATTTTGTAAATGACCCACTTAGGAGTGTGACGTGTTACAAATGGACTCTGTAGAAAAATTCATGTTCAGGAGCCAATCCACATGTATTATATCTGGACCTACAGGATGTGGTAAAACTGTGTTTATGCTTAAAATCATTAAAGAAAAGGGGGAGATGTTCTCAAAATTTGTGCATAAAGTTATATGGTGCTATTCGACGTATCAATCAGTGTTCAACGAGTACCAAGATGATATTTTGTTCCACAAAGGTGTATATGACGTTAAGTCGTTAAAGGGAAATGAACATACAGTCATTGTAATTGAGGATCTCATGTTGGAGATGGATAAAACGTTTGCCGAGACATTTACAATATTCTCCCACCATCTTAACATAAGCGTGTTCTTCATCAATCAGAATCTATTTTTAAAAAATAGATACATGGGCGATGTGTTGTTAAATACACAATATCTAGTCTTATTCGCGCAACGTAGAGATGTATCACAAATTGGGGTAGTAGCCAATCAAATGTTACCGAATCAGCGTAAGGAGTTTTTGGAAGTTTACAAAGAAGCTACAAGCCCGCGTTACGGATATTTGCTTTGCGACCTTCATCCGCGAAACACGTTTAGGGTGCTTCTAAGAACGAATATATTTCAAAACAAACCTGAAATGGTGTATATTCCAGAATGACAAAGAGGCTAAAGAAATACCATGAATTAATAAAAATCTATCATCGACTGCCCCGGGCAATGCAGCAGATGTTTATTAAAAATATCGACTCCGAATTTTTAAAATGCATCTGTGAAATCTGTCTTAACGTTATAAATTGCAATGTATCAATGAAACCACCCCAGAAGTCTCGCCTATGCCGTTACAAGAATATAATACGTGCACTCGCTCGTAAAAGTCAAACTGTAGGGAAGAAAAAACGAATTATTGTACAAAGATGAGGGTCATTCCACCTCCTTTACTGACTAGATTAATATAATGAAGAAAGTGGTAGTGATTCCACACGAGGTGTATGCTTCACAGCAAAGTTCAAAGAATCCAGATACGGATCTAGATCCCCATAAAAGCAGGCTTAAAAGAATGGAAAGCGAATTGCTAGCCCTATTAAACAGTGAAAAACCACCTGATGAGAAAAGAATCTTATACCAAGAAGCTCTGCAGAAATTTCTTCACGAGTACGAAAATTATAAGAACCCGACAGAGATTCCCGTGGTTATTAGGAAAAGCACGGGGAACGATGGACATAGTGACATAGGACCTGTGTCCGACGATAGAGCTAACCAACCAAAGATTAATGGGTCGGCCACAAAACATATCGAGCATATATTAAAAAGCACCTTGCACATACATTGAGGAATAAAGGTTTAAGTCTTTATAATCTATTGAATGAGGACCCCGCCATAAGTAGACTGATACAGGCGAGATCATTGTGGAAGGAGTAAAGGTACAGGGATCGAATATCGTAGACATTGTCCATGATCTGGTGAGAAAGTGGGATAGGCCCTCACCATCAGGATGGAAGCATATTAAAGCAAGACTACAACAAATAAATGTCCCCAAAGCAATGATAGGAAATCTGAACTTGGAACATGCGTCGCATGGGTCGCATGGGTAAACGGAGTATATAATATGTGTTCTTGTGACGTACGTATGAGACATAACATGACGAAGAGTGATTCGTGTCTATATTGTGGGAACGGAAGTAGTTTGAATCCGGCGAACAAAAATGTAAATTGCGAAAATGAATTAAAAACGAGTGAGGACAATATCGTGATAATGGACGCGGATGGATTGGGTATATGGGAAATGATTAAGTTCAGTGAAAGAGGCATGAATGAAGTAGCTCCCTCGTATAAATGCCCCTGGGAATCGACCAGGGTAAAAAAATGAACGAAAGTAGTGTGATAGAAAATACAGAGAGAAAAATAATGAAGGTAAACGGTCCCATGGTATCCCTTGAACTTTTGAACTCAGGGGCCGATGTCTGTCTAGCAAGGGAAGGGTCAATCGACACTGTTGGATTTCGACCCCAGGTCGAAATAACTAGCCGTAAGGCGGTAAATGACGAAATCCTAACCACCATGGGACAAATAAAAACAAAAATAGGCATTGAGCGCGAGAAATATGATCTTACTGCGTTGCTCGTTAAAGAATTGCCTGAGGGATTAAACTTTATTTTAGGGGCGGATTTCATCCGAGCAAACTTCATACATATTGCAGGTAAAGGCACGGGCTTTGTGGCTTACATAAATGAGATACAAATCCCCTTGATTACGAAATTGAGGAGAGCCCCAAACCAAGAAGACCAAAACGCAGAGAGAAAATAAGTAAATAACGTCCCTCTCCTATTAATACGAGGGTCCACTTCCATTGCCCCTTTAGCTGGAGCAATTTTAGAAGTACGGACTCTTTCCCCGTTGAAGGAGGGATCCACTCTAATCGTAGAAGCGAGAGAAACCCCTTTAAACCTAAGGGTAGAACTGCAACTGGTTTGCGTAAACGAAGAAAGGAATGTATCCGTTATCGTGCGAAATGAATCCGATACTGCGATTGCGAAGGGAAAAAACCCTGTAGCGCGCCAAACAAATGCTCTTCCAACAGCGAAGAACTAAAGAAAGAAGTGAGTGAAAAAGAGATCAATCAAGTCATGAACCATAAGCGTAAATGGTCTGAAGATGAAATTTCAGAGGAAATTTATAACATGTGAAAAATACTAAAGTAGACCCCGAAGAAGGGAATAGATTAAAAAACCTTCTTAAGGACCATATTGGACGAAAGAGAAGAAAAGGAGACGAACCTGAAATTGTGACAGAAGAAGAAGAAACAAACGAGATGAATTACGTACGCCAGAAGAATAAACGCAATTATATTGACGAAACGAAAAGGAAAAAAGAGATAACCAATGAACCGCACCACTTCTGCAGTCGGTACGAGGAAACGGACGGCCTGTGGTCGCACGCTTGTCGACCGCCGGAAGTAATTTAAAGGCCCTGATTGCTGGTCTAGAAGATGAACTTATCGGCTATCGTTTAGAAGGCGATTGAACGAGTAAACAAGACACGCACACGAATTAACCAAAGGTAACAAATGGGTTAAACTCTTCTCCGAGACAATCACGAAAGATATTCTTTCGATATTCTTTCCTTTTAACAAATCTTTTACCATTTAATATATAATCAAATTAATCCCCCCCCCCTGCGGAAAGTTGACTGAAAGGCATGATTCCGGTTTGGAGTTAATAAGGTTCATATAACTATACGTATTTCATATTTTCTTTTTCATATAGCATACATTTTTCAGGTTATTTACTGCATATCCTTTCTAAAATGTTTTATATTATATTTCACATTCTAATATCATGGCGTCTGACTCAGAAGTTTAATGGGAAAATAGTCCTGAGTAAGAGGTTGGCGTGAATGCCTAGGTCGAAAAATTCCTTGAGCTTAAGGGAATCGAGTGGAAAATTTATAAAAAAGAATTCATTAAGATTTCGAGAGAAGGAATTTTCTTATTTATCATTGCTTTGTCTTAACCAAATTGCTCCTGAATTTAATCATGATCCCCGTCCTCTTAACCTTCTGCGTGATGCAAGTTGGAGCGCAGGCCCTCTCAAATCACGGAGTCCCTTTCCAACCAATGGGCCCCCTAATTTGGCAAGGCCCCACGTACACTTTCAGCGCACGTCTCAGTCTGAAGCTCAACTATCGAAACCTGCTGATCCTGAAACGCTCCGCGATTTCGAGATCACTTACATAGTAAACTCCTCGTTTACGAAAGAAGCCTTACATCACTTCAATGCTTCCTTGTCACGAGGAATAGACCTCCGGGATATGACTCGATACCTCCGACGAGTCACCCTCAAGAAGTCAGACGAAGGAACGACCGCCTTCGTCTCCTACTCCACCCTCACTCTTGGTTTCGTATTGGGAATCGCCGTCATCAGAATTGCGACCTGGAAGAAATGCTGTCGCCGCCGAGATCCTCCACCGGTACCAACTGCCAGGTTTAAAATCCCTGCATCGGGTCCCCCGGAATCTCAGGTGACCAGATTGCCAACGCCCCCAAGAAGCCCCCCTCATGAATTTCGCTTTTCACCGACGAGCCCAAGTTCCGTCAAAAGATTGCCCTCGGCAATTCAGTCATATCGTACGCCCGAATCAGCACCTAACATTGGCTACGAGGAAATGGGCATTCCCGTAATTAAGACTTAAACCGTTTCTCCCATCTGGTCCCTTTGTGTTTTTCCCCATTTTTAATATTTACGAAAAAACGACCTAATGAAGGTAGTTTAATTTATTGGGATCAAATGTAGAATTCGGACCCCAGCCTTCTTCAGTTAGCTTTATAAGGCTAACTAACGAAAATATCACGACCTAACCTAACCAATCGTTAGGTTAACTGTACGCCCTTGACGATTGGTTAGGTTAGGTCGTGATATTTTCGTTAGTTAGCCTTATAAAGCTAACTAAAGAAGGCTGGGGTCCGAATTCTACATTTGATCCATTTATTGAATTAAATTTACATGGCAGAATTGAATTGCTAAAGTAATAACTTCATTCGGTAGTTAGTGCGTAACTAACTGACAATTAGTGATAAGTGTTTATGTAAATTAAATCAGTGAAGTTTCCTTCAGTGAACAGTGCTTAATGAATAAATAATTAGCAATAAGTGTTCGATTTACGAGCCTTACTGAAATGACCTCTTTTTATGCAACTTATAAGTTTCTCCGTCTGTGTATTTCAAATTTTCCCCCTGCTATATCGCTTTCCTTTATTTATTTTAAAAGCATATTAACTCATAAAACCATTATGATGTGTCATAAAGCGAGATTGCGAAAGTTGTCTCTCGAAAGCAACTTTCTGTAAATAGAGATCGAATGCTGACCAACTTGTTTTTGCGCTGACGATGCGGGTGAAGCGCTTGCATTCGAACTAATTGATGACCTTACCTGATAACTAAATTATACTGCAAAATATAATTTCATATAATTTCATTTAGTTAACTAATAATGTAGGCTCTCGTAAGGTAGGCTTTCGCCTTTCGGTTTTGTGTGCAAAGTTTCAGTACACAGAGTGTTCTCGCGTCATGTAAAATTAATTTAGTTATCCCTTTCCACCCCTAATTAAGAAAAAATTAATCAGCTTCACCCAGTAAATATCTTGTTCACGATGTTACAATGAAATAAATGGGAGCAGATAAGCAACATTAAAGGCTGCTCAGTTCTGAGCCATTAATTGGGCAAAGGGCATTGCCCTTATACAACCTTCAGCAATTAGAAGTCGCCCCACATAATATAAACGCTCCTACTGTGTATTTCTTTTCTAAAACCTACCCTTTCCTCTATTTATATATTAATTATACGGTGAGTCAATACACATTTCATTTTTCCCAGGCATAAGTTACGAGGCAAACATTTCAGCGCCTGCGATAGATATTCTCACGACTGTAGGACTATAGGGCAACTTTTGAAGAGAGTGCCCGGAGACCCTTAAAAAGAGTTAAAAGTATTTATTCTGCAAATGTAATTTTCAGAATAAATCGGTATATGTTGTTTATTATTTAAATTTAATTTTTAGCTTATTGATTTGACAACTTTCAATTTATTTATAAATAGTAGGCAAGCTTAACTAGGTTAATATTCGATTGAATTTCTCATATTTTCATTGTAACTACGAGTTCTAACGTATCTGGATAGATCTAAGTAAACTAAATTCGTGTTTTGAGAATTGCCTCTCCACTACGAATCATTTCCTCTCACGGTGCATTTATCTTTCCGTATTCACGGACCATTGAAGTCCTTCGTTCGGCCTCAAATTCCCTCGGGAATTCAATACTTTTTTTTTTTTTTTGAAGGGACGAATTTGTTATACACAAGCCACTTGATTCCCCATAATACCCCATGTTTTATCTTAAATGTTTAAAACAGCCCTTGAGATAAACTCCAGTGTCCTCATCGACTCGTGCGACGCTCCCCCACCTTTTTTCTTTCTTCTCTTTTTTTTTTCTTAAATGCTTGAACAGCGCATCAACAGGACGCAAACCCCTAAGTTGCGCTCTCCCCACCAATTAGTCTCCGTTGATTGGGCGCACCTCGGCGCGCCTTGGACTCTGACGTAGTAGGGATGGAGTACGTAAACAGATGCGGGGAAAAAAACCCGTGAGAAGATATCTTGCGCTTCGTCGGGAATGAGTGATAGGCCGGGTGGCGATCTGGCAATTCTCCGAGTAGACCTTTGAGAGGGTTTGCTCGTTAAAGACTAAATTTGAGAGTTTCACTGAGTGAGATTTGAGCTTTTGAGACATTGAGTTTGAGAGAATAGAGAGTTTATGAGGAAATATTGAGAACCGTTAACCTAAACTACTGCGAGGGATGTAGTGGATAGTGGATGGGCAACGTTATAACTTAAATTATTTAATTAATGTTAAGACTAGTTTAAGAAAAAACCTGAACTTGATCGTATTATATTTCGAATTTGAGATTGAACTTGTAGCCAAATGTGACTTCAATTTATTGATTAAAAGCTATTCAAACAAACTATTTCATTATCAAATACACACTAAAATCGGGGGTACAGAAGTAAGCGGAGGATAAAGAATTCACGCAGAGGGTCACTAACTAAAAGAAAGATTTATTATAACTTCAATTTACTCATCGAGCCTTAGCAGTGACCTTCGAGAAACAAACAATTTGTAATAAGGGTCCGTCTCCCTGACAACGGACATTTTTATTACATGTATATATACAGAAGAATTGGCCATTGGCCAGAGAGAGAGAGAGAGAGAGATAAAAGTTGCTGCCCTAAACAACCACATGTAAGTGTTTTTTTGTAAGTTAGGTTTGGTAGGTTAGGTTAGGGTGTCCAGATTTGTGCTTGGAAAAACTGGGACAGGGGCGGATATATGCCCTGTAGCAGTGGTGCTCAAATTTATGGCAATCATGTGCTATTTTATACCATTTTTCCAAAATGCAAAACGTAATGTGCCACTATGACTATGTCGAATAGGCCTAAATTAATACACTTTTTTATATTGTACAAATAAATTGCATTATTAGTAAAGCAATAAGTGTCGTGTGTATTTTATAACTATATTTTACGTTTTCTTTACGATACCTGCATTACAAAGCCTTGTGTACTTGCTTCCCTCCAACCAATTTGTCAAATATGACGCACTTAACACATGAATGATTATTCAGTAACTGAATTTTAAATCTTATTGCGCAAGCGCTCAAGGCAGTCTTAGAAGAGTTTCCAATTACCACTCCTAAAATTCTCAAATTTCTTGCTTATACGAGGGCATTCTGAATTCAGGCTGGTGCAACATAATAACTGTCGCGCGTGTGTGTGAGCTACTGCCCGCTTGCGACTTTTAGGATGAATGCACTTTGGACAATCCAACGAAGGTGGTCCTTGTTGGTTAAGCTCGGCCTTAGCAGTAGAGCATCCGAGTAACAATAAACAGTTTCTACCAAGTTTTTTTCCGAAGGGGTGAATGGAAACACTTCAGTTCTCAATAGGAGTTTTCGTTCACTCATATAATTTTTATTACACAAAGTATATACAGAACGAGGCACTGATAGTAAGAAATTTACAGGGGGAGAGGTTTGAACTCTTGCAACAACAGCTCAAGCAGGAATTTAAAGTGAGGAGGCTCGACCTCCTCGGGCAAAAGCTATGGCAGGAATTTTTAACAGGTCAACTGGTGACAAAGATAGGAATTTAAAAGGAAGGAGGTTCGACCTCCTTGGTCTAAGCCTCAGACAGGAATCTACAGGGGTAGAGGTTCGACCTCTTTTGACAATGGTTAAGCGGGAATTATATTGTCTTAATCAAATGAAGATACAGGCAGCAATTTAAAATGAGGAGGTTCGTCCTTCTCGAGTAAGGCTAAGGCAGGAATTTAAAGTGAGGAGGTGGTTCGACCTCTTTCGACAATGGCTCAGGCAGGAATGATTTAATTTACAATACAAGAAATAAATAAGTCTAAATTTTGGGGGAATGCAGTTGAAGGTTAAGCTAAAGAAGGGGAGCTAAAGAATTCTTGACGTTAGGCATAATTTAAGCATGCAACGAAATTTAGAAAGATAAAAAAATTAACAAAAATACTAATTTTTGTAAAGTATACATTTCTGGATGGCGACATAATGTCGGGGTGCCGACATGCAGCGAGTACATTAAGTACATTAATTACATCACATTAAATTATTAGAGTTAATTACAATTTTAGCAAATTGTTAATTGACATATCTCATACTGAAGTAATTTAAATAGATGATACAATTTATATAATGAAGTAGAGTTATCCGTTGTTCTATAATTGAAAGGGGATTAACAACAATGTTATATATTTATAGTTAACAATGATTACGCCAATTTGTGTGAAATATTATTAGAAAAATGGTTCGTTATCATAGTTTGAAAGCCGAAATAGCTAGCGATGAGGAAAGCGGAGGAAAGATACGGTGTACTTTCCATTGGAAGTACGCGGACATTTATGATAACGTAACACATAAGTAATATAGAATTTGAATGACAGTTAGGTAGAAATAGTAAGTACAAGTAGTGAGAACGTAGATAACTATGTGACGTAAGCAGATAACGAACCAGTATACAGTATATTATAATAACATCTTAATGTTATAAATTTGTAGCAGGAACAAGAGAGAAGAGTTCGGATTCAGAGGCTCGCTTTTGGCGACGTCATCGGAATTCGAACATTCGTATCAGCATTAACGAATGTCTTGCGAGAGGTGAAATAATTAAAAGAAAAAGTTAAAAAAGACTAAATGTGGACGTATTTACATGTCAGTAACTACGTACGTAATCATGATCATCAGCGGACATGTACGAGTGCATAAAGTATTTTACACATATCAGTACGTCACACAATAGGTTGTGTGCGTATATAGTCGGACACGAGTAAACATGGACTGATAGGTTGATAGGGCATAAGTAGACAATAGATAGATGAATGAATAAGTAATAAAATTAATAAAAGTTAGCGGTCAAGAAAGGATATGGACGTATGAATGAACAACATATAAATAATGACGTATAGAGTATAAAGTTTTTATTATTATTTTAAAGAATTTACCATACATTGAATACTAAAGATATCCACATGCTAAAGACATGATTCAGTACTCAAAGTATGGAAAATGTGAAAGGAATTAAGTTACTTTATGACGTCATAGTTTATCAAATTATTCAATACGTTAATTCATAATTAATACGCCATGTTATTTAATTCGTACGTACAGTATAAGTCATTAGTGGGAGAAATTAGAGGAAACGAATTAGAGAAATACAGTAATGAAGGTTTACAGCCATGGTACAAGAGTGAGTGAAACTATTAATTAAATATATATACTTATACGAGTATAAGGGGTTCCAAAAACCCTTAGCCCCCCCCCCATTTGCAGCTTAAATGTTTACTTATATCGAAATAGTTTTTAGTGATTATAAAAATATATAAAATTCTTTATTTATTGCAGGTATTAAAATTACCCTAGCTGATAAAGTGATAATATAATGGCTTCTCAATTAATTGGTGATTCGGAGAGGCAACGTGTGATAGATCGCATACGAGCAATAACATTTCGGGAAGCTCGTGATACTGGAGCCACCTTTAGAACATGTTCATGGGTTGCCAAAAAGTTGCGAAGTGAGGACTTCGTCAAAAGAAATTGGAATAAAACTTTGGATGAATGTGAAATGGATACAACCAAATCTGGGCTCCCAAATTTGCCACTCTCTCAGGAAACAAAGGACATCATTGAAAGCGGTTCGCGTAATCGGAAAAACAGCTGTGCTAAACTTTCTAGAGAGACCGAAGTGTTGAGAGGAAAGATCGTTAGTGGTGAGATCATTCGACTGTACCGTCATAGGCAAGGTTTAAAGCCTTGGCATGAACTTCCAAAGCCAAGAAAAACTCAACTTAACATCGATGACAGAATGTGGTTTGCCCATTATCTTGAAGATTGGGATGTGGATGATCTCATGAATTTAGCTGTCTCCGGTGAATTTTTTGTTTACGTAACACGTCGGCCTAACTACCAAAATGATCGAGTGTGGGCCACAACACCAGATGAAATCGATGACAATGAACAATATCGCGAATTATTAAAAAGTCCAGACTGTGTTGGTGTGTTTGTTTTGTTCACTGCAAAGAAGCTCATGTGGGTGCTGAAGCCAAATGGTCAGAGTTGCGATGGACAGTATTTTCGTGATATTATTGTATCCCAGCATGTCATTCCTTTTCTAAGAAAATCAAACAATGTTATGGGTGTTGATCAGGTCACACTTCTGCACGATAAGGCCCCCTGCTTTAAGGCATTAGCCACTCAACAGTTGTTGCGGAACCATGAGATCGATTTCTTTGGAAATGAAGAATGGCCAGGAAATTCTCCTGACCTGAACGTCTGTGAACACATTGGATCAGTTATAAAGGACAAGATTGAATGTCTCTTGTTTCAATAACCTGCAGCAAATCGATTTTCGAAGGATACAATGACGCAACACATTGAAACTGTTTTAGCAAGTTTGCGTAACGATCAAGATCTATTCACGTCACTTTTGGCAAGCTACCCAAAGCGAATTCAGGCTGTCTTGGAAGCCAATGGTGGGAACACCTAGTTTTAATTGTTTCTCATTAAATGCAGGATTAAATTCTCTTTTGTAAGGTATGTTTAGTTTTACTGTACCTCTAATGGTTTAGGCCATGGGCGGGGGGGCTAAGGTTTATTGGAGCCCCGTACAGTAATTATTAAGGAATTGGGTACATTTAAGGAAGAGTTTAGTAAATGAATGAAGAAGTACAAACAAGGGTTCAAATCATGGTACATTCAATGTGCATGCATAATCTAATAAAATTTAGGGATGAGGGTTAGATGCAAGACAATAATAATTAATTATAATAAATTCTATAACAAATGGGAAATGGAGATATGGGTAATATTCTGATGGAAATGTTAAACGATCTAAACCGTCGATTGTCTGGTTTGTACTTTAAGGGAATGAAATTAAGGGACATTCGCTTCTCACAACGAACTTCTAATGGCACAAATATGGATACGGCTCAACAATAGAAATGGTAGGACGCATGTTTGTGACGTAACCATTGATTTTTTATTTGCCTTGATGAGTGTCCATGTGCCATCGTCAGATTCACAATGTGCCAGGTTTGGCACATGTGCCAAGGTTTAAGCACCCCGGCCCTATAGCCTATAGGCTTATTTTGAAAAAACTTTTTAACAGAGTAAATTAATACTAAATAAAATAATACACACCTTAGTCATTTTTTGTCCCGAAAACTCTTTTCTAAATACCGGGACAGCTCTCTGAAAACCGGGACAGCCAAGGTTAGGTTTATTTGGAACCCAATATGGATTTCGTCTTGTATAATTTATCTCCCAAATATCTAAATATCTGATGACTCTATACGCCACACGAACTGCTCCCATGTTTAATTATTATTTATAGATTTATTTACAATTTCTATTCACCAAAACCACTTATTCATGGCATAAAAGGCTATTTGCAATTTATTGATCATTTTACTTTAAAAAAAATATAAAAAATTGTCCGCTATTAGCTATTAACTTTTACTGTGAAAGGTAAATTAGCTTTTTTAATTTTTTTCTAATTTTTGCTAAATTCCTTAAAATTTGTACTGATCTCAGATCCTGTAATATATATATATATATATATTTTTTTTTTGTGACGTAGCGGTTGTAATTTTTCATAGCTCTGGAGTTGCGGTTGCGGTTATGTACACTATAACATCATAATATTACCTAAGAATAAACAACACAGTAAAATATCGCGTTTTAGCAACACCTTCACAGTCTACAATATAATGACTATAATCAAACTGTAAAAAGTGTTTTCAGGATGCGGTACGAGGACCCAACGAGTTTTGCATCTCACTAACCATTTTCTCCAATTGCTGGAGACTATTTCAAAAATAAAAGTTTTTCAGCTTTGTACCCCTTCAGCCTATTCCTTTTTTCCTCGTAGATGATCCCTGCTTCAATAAATAATTGTTCACTAGGAACACTTGAGGGAGGATATCCAAGTATGTCTGAACAAGTTTGCTCAAATTTTTGTACAGTATTTCTTTTGATTTGACCTCAGTAGTATGGGCGCAAAAGATTAGAGTGCAATGCAATTGCAAATGTTGATCTATGTTGCAAAAGGGAAGGGGAATGTTGCAAGATGTTTGCAACAAAGGGGGGAGGGGTTATGCAACAAGGGGGAGGGGTTATCCCCCAATGTGCAATGAAGAGGAACTCCTCCAGCAAGTTGGGGGAGAAGTTGGGACGGCCTCACCCCCAAAGGGGTATATCTAACCTAAGAGAAGGAGAGAAAAAAGGAGGGTCTTTGAGGGAGAAGTGGAACGGCCTCACCCGGCAAAGGGAAACCCAATCTGAGACTTAACTTAAGAAGGAGAGAGGGGTGTTCGCCTGGCTCCTGCCCAGCCAGACGCATAATGAGAGTTCGTCCGAGCGCCCGATGTCCTATAAGGTCCTAATCAGCCAGTTGGCTTAATCCGACAGTTGCCTTACAAGGCTTCTTAGAAGGCGTAAATGGCTGTTCAGGTGTACATTATTAGGGTTGAGTTGCCAGATTGCGCTATTTATTTAATTAAAGCATATATTCTTGACAATTGGCTTTCCGCCAGTCGGCATTATCCGACAGTTGGCTTAATCCGCCAGTTGGCTAAACCCGCCAGTTGACTTAGAAGACTTAGAAGGCAGGAGTATATATTAATTAACTTTTCAGCTGCCACATTGCGCTATTCAGATATTCTTGACAGTTGGCTTAGAAATACGTCAGTCGGTTTAGAATGCATAACCAGCCATTTGGTATACATATAATTAAATAATAATATCGTTTATATATACAACCAAAAGAATTAAATAAAACACCATTACATCATTCTGTCTATTCAGACGAATTTTTTGAATCAATTTCACGAAATATATAGAAAATAAATATACAATCCTATACAAACGATGGAATATATATGATCAAAAAAATAAAATAAAAAATAATAATGAATGTCCCCTGTGAAGGCACACTCAGGGCGCGGCCATTCATGCCACCAGCAACCGCTAAAGGAGTACGCAGTCTTCTCACCAGTGGTTGGATCCTCACTTACACCATCAACCCAAAAAACACGACCTATTGAACTTAATGGGTACTTCCCCCGTATTGCGGGCGTGTTTTATGTACAACCCGGTCTGTTGCTGTAGGTATATGAGCCAGTAAATAGCCTTGTGCCCATAACTGCTGGGATTGTTTCTGTGATTGACGGCTAAGGTGTCTTTAGGCATGAAGTTATTCTTCAACACTGTAAAACATAATGAGGCGATCGTCGTTGCGACTTGGTGCGGATCGCATTTGAAACGGGCTATGTACATCCTTTTAAAGGCCTGGAAACATACTCTAAGCACGCGCACATCATTCACGCAATGAGGCTCACATTCATCAGCTATTTGTATGGACTAGTTTCATTAAAACTGTTGTAGTAGTGGTCAAAACCTTCAGCTCACTATCACTCATGTTGGTGTAGTTAAAATAATGTTTGGGTAGAGGTAGTCCTACGTAATTTAAAGTTTCGCTAGTGAGGAATGTGTAAGAGAAATACCCTTTTGAAACTTCGGCGGCTACACCCATCACCTTGGGTAGTTTGGCTAATTTACAAAGTGTGAATAATAAAGTATCTTTAAACTGAACATCATCTCTTATCTGCATTTGTATAAGTTTATTCCCCCTTTTCAAGGGGTCGCCTATAAATATCTCCGATGACTCGTGTTCAAGCAATTCCTAATAACGGAACTGTCAAATTTTGCTCCGTTGACAATATAGGATATAACTTGCTAACTTGAAAATATAGGATACAAAGAGTTTCACATGGCTGTCGTAGGCAATCGTTTTAAAAACGTTTGTCCGTTTACCACATTTGTGACACTCATCACACTCGATCTCCATGCACTCATCACAGATATTCTGGCTTTCAAATGAATGCGGAATAACCTCTTTCGTTTCAGCGTTCGTGTATGTTTCTATATCGTAGTACACAGTTATACAAGGGATATTTTTATGCTTAGCATCTTTCATATAACATATATGCTTTACTGCATCGCCTTATATCTCTCATGGTATGTAGAACAGTGAATTTCATCACATTTATGTTTGAAATTCCCTCAATGATCCATCATGCGAAACAAACCGCACTTACAAATCTTCATTTCTCTGCAAGTGCCAATTGATTTCTGGAGCTCAAAGCATTTGTTATTAAAAAATGTACGTCTACATATATCACATTCCCTCTTCTCAGCTTCATCTACATGACTTTCACATTTGGGGTTTTTACACTGCCCATATACCATGTATCATTCCTTACAATGTTTCACTATATCATCAGCAAACTCGAGACATCCCTTACACAAATCATGATGCCTTCCATATTTTCGACTTTTATCATAACTATCCTAGAGAGTCCTTATATTACGGATGGGGAGATATGATGTTCCTGACAATCCTAAACTAAGTGGAGGTCCTGTACGATCTCTCACACAGCTTTTAAAAACATACATAGTCCTACGACGATCATCCATTCCAAATACAACTATACGAACACTCATTTCCTGTTCTACCGTTCTCAGCTCTTCAGAACCCATATTACACTCAAACTCAAGCTTACAATCTGAAGCCAGTTTACGGGCACGCTGCACAGCCGTAAGCAGCCAGCAGATATTATACGCGATTGTATTTAACACAGTGAACATATGAGCTAAAACTATTGCTATAAAGCCGCAACCACGATCGACGTTTAAATGCTTTTTGTAAATAATCGGAGAATTGAAATTAAGAGTATAAGGTGTGGCACTATGACCCGCAACCGGGAATACTCTGTCAATATCTATCATGAAGTTGTCTATGTTGATGGCTCTACTACTTTGAGAGACCTGCATTATAGGACCCAAGATATATTATATATCTACAGTTGTCAAGCGTCTGAATAGTATTACTACCAAAAAATCTTCTACATCCCCGTCATCTAAACCGATCCTGAAAGACAACCACGTCCGGACTTCACGTTCGTCGCGGTTCTGAAGGGCAAACTCCACAATACGTTCAACTACGCGTCGCAGTCCAACTCCGTTGCTTACATGGATCCAGGGTCAACCCTGACCACGTACCGATTTCTAGTCAGGGCAGGGGTGGGTGTAGCGGTGCGCACGAACTGGAATGTTATACCTTCCTCCACAGCACGAGAAGCTGCTGCTGCTGCTGGTGTGGAGGAAGTTCCCGGAATTGAACAGGAATAAGGGGGTATATTTTAGGAAGGTACTTTTGTGGAGGTTGTGTCGTAAGACGTAGAGGGTTGGGGGTCGATTACTGGGTGTCTAATAATCGGCGCAATCCTGGCACGCTTTATACCTGACGTAGAGGGTTCTTCATCATGCTTCCGCTTTGAATTGTCGCGTGCTACAGGAATCGCTGGTGAGGGTTCGTCAGCTGGGATGGATTCTGTAGCTACACGGTCATCGGGGCCATCTGTAATATCGATAATGAGTTGTTGTACATCATCGTCATTCACAGTTCTGTGAATGACGTGTTAGAGATGGAATATGTAGAAAAATTCAGGATCACAAGCACATCCACATGTATTATATCTGGTCCAACAGGATGTGGTAAAACTGTGTTTACGTTTAAAATCATTAAAGATAAGGGGTAGATGTTCTCAAAATTTGTGCATGAAGTAATATGGTGCTATTCGACATATCAATCAGTGTTCAACGAGTACCAAGATAAAATTTCGTTCTACAAAGGGGTATATGACGTTAATTCGTTAAAGGGAAATGAGCAATGTCCACACTGTCCGAAAACTTCTGCCGTTTTCCTCCGGCGTCAGTTTCTCGTTTTCTGCTCTTTTGGAGTAAGTGCCACTCTTTCCACAATGCCTTTAGCTTCCGTTCGCAGTTGAGCTTTGTGATTGTTTTAATGCGGGCCATGTTCCAAAACTTTAAGACGTTGTTTACGGTTTCTTTGAATGCGTCTTTCCTGTTAGCAGTGTACTGGATAACACTGAAGAAGTATTGAAAAACCTGCCGTGTTGTTGGCAATTTGCTACCACTGATGGAGGACGACGGTTGGCCAACTAAAAAAATTTCCGAGGCCAATCTTAGAGAAGGTAGCGATGTTATTTTCGCCTTTCCTTTTGATGACTCTCTATTTGTAGCTTCAAGAGTTCTTCCAGTTATGGTTGCCATCGATTTGTCCATGACAAAGGATGAGGAACTCAGACAGAATTTCAAAATGTTATGATCTGCAAAAAAAGAAATAGGTTAGGTACCTGGCACATTCCGCCCGGGTATGGTGACTCATTTTTTTGAAAAGTATAGGTGATCGTGGTTTTTCCCATTATTTGGCACTATACTAGCACATTGGTATTACATGTATACAGGCACAACTTTTAAACCGTTAGTCGTATGACATTGGAAGGCAAACCAAACGATTTCTCTGATCAAGAGGATTCAGAAAACATCCCTACTTAATGATTTATCTTGATTCAGTAAAAAGTTAAAAGTACGCATTTAAAAAAAAAACTCGTAATTTCAAGGTCGATGCGAGACCCCTAAATATTGATCAATTTTTGTAAAAATGGTACCAATGTGCTAGTATAGTGCCAACTAATCGGAAAAACTACGATAACCTATACTTTTAAAAAAAAATTGAAAAGTGGGCCACCCTAATGAGCATACAGTCATTGTAATTGACGATCTCATGTTGGAAATGGATAAAACATTTGCTAAGACATTTGCAGTGCTCTCCCACCATCTTAACAGAAGCGTATTTTTCATCAATCAGTCTGTTTTTAAAAAATGGGTACATGCCCGATGTGTTGTTAAATACACAATATCAAGTCTTATTTGCGCAACGTAGAGATGTGTCACAAATTGGGGTATTAGCCAATCAAATGTTCCCGAATCAGCGTAAGGAGTTTTTGGAGGTTTATAAAGAAGCTATAAGTCGGCGTTACGGATATTTGCTTTGTGTCTTTCATCCGCGAAACACGGTTAGGGTGCTTCTAAGAACGAATATATTCCCAAACGTGCCTGAAACTCTCTATATTCCAGAATGACAATTCGGCTGAAGGAATACTGTGAATTAACAAAAATCTACCAATGATTGTCCCGGGCACTGCAACAGATGTTTGTTAAAAATATAGACTCCGACTTTTTAAAATGCATATGTGAAATCTGTCTTAATGTTATAAAATGTAATGTACCAATGAAACCCCCTCAGAAGGCTCGCCTACGTCGTTACAAGAACATAATACCTACGTTCGCTCGTAAAAGTAAAACTGTGGGGAAGAAAAAACAAATTATTGTACAAAGAAGGGGACACTCCTCTTCAACTTATTTTCAGTTTTGGGACCTTTACTGACTAGATTAATATGATGAAGAAAGTGGTAGTGATTCCGCATGAGGTGTATGCTTCACTGCAAAGTTCAAAGAATCCACACACGGTTGTAGAACCCCGTAAAAGCAGGCTTAAAAGAATGGAAAGCGACTTGTTAGCCCTATGAAACAGTGAAAAGTCAACTGATGAGAAAAGGATCTTGTACCAAGAGGCTCTGCAGAAATTTCTTCATGAGTACGAACATTATAAGAATCTGACAGAGCTCCCCGTGGTTATTAGGCAGAGCGCAAGCAACGATGAGCATGTCGACATAGGATCTGGGGCCGACGTTAAAGATGACCAACCAAAAAATAACGGAACGCAACACATCGAGCATGTATTAAAAAGCAGTCTCCCACATACATTAAGGAATAAATGCTTAAGTCTTTATAATCTATTGAGTGAGAACCCCATCATACAGTGGACCGATACAGGCGAGGTCATTGTTGAAGGAACAAGGGTACAGGGATCGAATATCGTGGACATTGTCCATGATCTGGTGAGAAGGTGGGGCAGACCCTCACCAGCAGGAAGGAAGCATATTAAAGCAAGACTACAGCAAATAAATGTCCCCAAAACATTGATAGGAAACCTGAATTGGTTAAAAGACTGGAAGCAAGTCTCGCATGTGTCGCAACTGAGTACGTCATCACCCCGAACAGTAGCATCTCTGAAAAGGAGAAAGAAGAGACCAAATGGCCAACCTTATCCACGTGTCTCTAAAATACGCAAATGACTAACATATTAAGAAAACGCTATTATGACACTTCTAACCCAGCCTCCTATGTCGGTGTTAATAGAGTGTACAGAGGTGTTTACAATGATGGAGTAGGGAAAAAAGATGTTGAGAGGTTTTTGGGGGAGCAGGATGCTTATACACTCCATAAGCCGGTGAGAAAAAGGTTTAAAACGGCCAAGACAACAGCGGCTTCGATTGACTCTTTTTGGGAAGCGGATTTAACAGACTTGCAAAGATATTCAGTATATAATGATGGCTACCGGTACATCCTATTCATAATAGATGTATTCTATAGATATCTGTGGCTAATTCCTTTGAAAAATAAAACACCTGAAACAGTTGCTAAAGCTACGAAAACGCTGATGTTCAGAGAAAACAGGTTTCCTGGCTATTTTTGGATGGATATGGGGAAAGAATTTATAGGCCGACCTTTTCAGAACATGCTGACAGAGTTTAATATCAGTTACTGCACTTGCAATTCTATACATAAGGCCTCTTTAGCTGAAAGAGTTCAACGTACTATAAAGGAACGCATGCATCGCTATTTTACACATAAAAACACATACAGATATATAAACATTGCCTAACGAAGTTTTAGAAAGAGGTACGCGACCAGAGCCTGATGTGAGAAGAGATGGAACACCGCCGCCACAATCTAGACGTTTCAAAATCAATGCTTATGTAAGGCAATCATTATCTCGCCTAAAGGCGAGATAATGATGTATTACGTTGAAGATTTGAATGGGGAGGAAATCGCAGGATGCTTTTACCGCGAGGAGTTGCAGAAAGTGACATTTAATTTAGGAAAAATTTAATAAATTTAATAAAAACTGACATAATTTTGTGTTTATTACTAAATTATGATACAAAAACAAATAGATTTATAAATCATAGTCAAAACTTTATTGAGAAGTTTCAACATGTGCACCGTCTGTATCTCTGCAAATTTCAAATCTATCCTCAGCGCTGCGAAACACATTTTGAAGCATTTCAGGTGTTATCTCCCGCACTGCCAACTGGATGCGTTCTTTAAGTTCAGCTAAACTATTGATCTTTTGGCGATAAACCTTTGTTTTTATGAAACCCCATGCAAAGAAATCCAGGGGTGTCAAATCCGGAGAACGCGGAGGCCAAGGTCGAGGTCCTCCACGTCCAATCCACCGATTCGGAAGGCGTCTGTTGAGGTATTCTCGAACAATTAGAGCATAATGACATGGTGCTCCATCTTGTTGAAACACAACATTATCAAGAATGCCATCATCAAGAAGCTGTGGTTCGAGAAACTGCTGAAGCATATCAAGGTAGACGGTACCTGTTACAGTTGCTCTCGCAAAGAAGAATGGGCCATAAATTTTGGATTTGGTCATTCCAAGCCACACGTTAACTTTTGGAGAGTCTCTTTGCCATTCTATGACTTCAGACGGTCTTTCATTGGACCAGATACGACAGTTGTGTCGATTGACTTTACCACACGTGTGGAAAGTCGCCTCATCACTGAATAAGATGTTATCCAATAAACTTTCATTTTCGATTTGATCCACAATTTCTGCACACCTTGCTGCTCGATTTGGATAATCCTCTTCATTTAGGGCATGCAGTACTTGAATGTGATAAGCCTTTTTCATCAGTGTCGAACGCAAGATTCTATGAACTGTTGTCTTGGATATGTTGAGTCTTCGACCGGCCTCCCTAACCGAAGTTGTTGGTTCATCCTCAAACAATTGTCGTACCTGTTCGGTACTGTTACGTGCTGTCCTTGGGCGTCCTCTTCCCACCTCGTCGTGTACGGATCCAGTTCTTTTAAATTTGTTCACAAGTTCACGAATCGCTTTGTCTGTAGGACCGGTTCTGTGGAATCTTCTTGTAAATTTTTCTCTGATTTCATTACATTGCATTCCTTTGATACGGGATGTTACAACAAAGATGCGTTCTTGTGTATTCATTTTTAATAGGGTTCTGAAAGAGAATGAAAATAAAACTATGAAAAAATTATGACAATAAAATTATGAACAAAATTTAGAAAATTATACATTTTTAACACATATTAAACATGATAAACATAAATAAAAGTGTGTTTTTAAAAAATTTGTCCGATTTCATTGAAATAGATAGTTAATTCTGGGACACCCTGTATAAGGCGACGGAGTAAGTATGTATGTTATTTGAAAGATGCTAAGCTTAAAATTAAGCCCTGTATAACAGTGTATTATGGCATAGAAACTTACACAAACCCTGAAACAAAGGTTATTCCACATTAACTCGTAAGTCAGACTATCTGTAACTTGTGCACGAACATCGAATGTGGAGAATGCCCCAAATGTGGTAAACGAACAAACATTTTTAACGTGTCTGCAGGAGATTCCCCCGTGAAACTCTTCATGAACTATATTGTCAAGCTGGCGGATCAGTTAAAAAAAAATTACTGTGTATATTCTTGTCCACAACGCGGCAAAATTTTATACACAGTTCCTTTATAGGGAGCTGCTTGAGCACGAATCATCAGAGATATTCACGGGTGATCCCCTGAAAAGAAGAAACAAGCTTATACAGATGCAGATAAGGGGAAATGTACAGTTTAGACACCCTGCTGTTCACACCTTGTAAATTAGCCAAGCTACCCAAGGTGATGGGTGTAGGCGCAGAAGTATCAAAAGAGTACTTCTCTTACACATTCCTCACTCAAGACACTTTAAATTATGTCGGACCGCCACCCCTCAAACACTATTTTAACGATGAGTGTATGAGTACATGTGAACGTGAAGATTTTGACAGCTACTACAGCAGTTTTAACGAAGATAACCCTCACAACAGAGCGTATGAGTGTGAACGTTATTGGGTGAATGACGTACGTTTACTTAAAGTATGCTTCCAAGCTTTTAGAAGTATGTACATAACCCGTTTCAACTGTTCTCCACTACAAGCCGCAACCACGATCGCCTCATTATGTTTCACTGTCTTCAAGAATAACTTTATGCCGAAAGATACGTTGGCCGTTATTCCTCGAAATGCCTCGCACAGTTATGGGTATAAGGCTATTTACTGGTTCACACACATACAACTGCAGACAGGCGTATATATAAAACACGCTCACAACACGTCGGAAGTTGCCATTAAGATCACTGGCCGTGTTTTTTGGGTGGACGGCTTAAGTGAAGCTCCAACCACTGGTGAGAAGACGGTGTACTCCTTTAACGGTTGCTGCTTGCATGGATGTCCACGCCCTTAGTATGCCGTCACAGGGGATCTCCATGGTAGATCCCCCGCCGACAGCCTCGCATGGATCCGTAACTGCGACCAGCTTATAAGTTCACAGTTTACTCACAAAGTTTTGTGGGAGCATGAATATGATGCCTACATGGAAACCGATGAGCAGTATCGAGAAGAAATAAGGGCCATCAAACGTACAATGGTGATGGATCCCCTCAAATGCGATGACAGCTTGTTTGGAGGACCTACAAACCCCTTCAAAATTTACTTTCCGCCTACGGATCGGGTGAAGCTTCATTACTACGATTTCTACTCATTATACCCTTACCTGATGAAGAACAATCTGTACCCCGTAGATGCGCCTGAAAAACTAGTGGGCTCCACCATGCCTACCATCGAGGAGTTCTCAGCTGACTTGAGTGAACGCTACTTTGGACTCTCTTTCGTAGATGTCCTCCCCCGTCGCGATTTATGGATGCCGATCTAGCCTGTTGTTATAGACCACAAACTCATGTTCCCTCTGTGTGGTGTGAAGTGTGCAGAGGAGAATAATGGGTACTGTAATCACACGATCAACCAAGGAAGGTCAGAGGCGTATATACAAGTCCTGAACTGTCCCTAGCCCTCCGTCACGGGTACAGAATACTGAAGATATATGAGGTGTGGAGGTTTCAGAAGCTCCCCAAGCTTTTCACACCATATATAAATCCTTTTTTGAAGGATAAAGTAAAAGCATCAGGATACCCACGAGGAGTTGAGACCGAAAATGAGAAAACTGCGTATATTCAACGTTATCATGATCGTGAAGGGATACAACTTGACCGTGCCCAAATTATGAGGAACCCTGTCAATCGCTTTAGCGCAAAGTTGTGCCTAAATAGTCTTTGGGTCAAGTTTGCCCAGAATACAGACAAGGGAATGTACATTTAGCTCAAAGTTATAGCGAAGTCGGGGATTATGCAAACGCTAACGATAAAGAAGTTATGGAAATCGTGAATGTAGGTAATACGTACATAATAAGGTACAACCGAACCGAATTGGCTACAGATACATCATGTGTCACAAACCAAACATACCTGTAGCCAGTTTCACGACAGCCTACGCACGTATCAAGCTGTGGCATCTGTTGCATTCTCTTGAACAACGGGTTCTCTACGTTCATACAAATAGTGTGATATTAACGGAGAGGTCAGCTGAATATATGCCTCCTTTTGGGGAATTCCTTGGAGAGTTGACTGATGAGAATAAGGATGAGTATGGAGACATCGTAAACGCAGACTCTTTTGCCTCAACAGACCCAAAAACTTACGGTGTACGCGTGAGGGTGGGGGATGAGTACAAGTACATCGTGAAGGCTAAAGGCATCACGCTTAACGATACCAACCGCTAGATCGTTAACTTTGATTCGCTCAAAGATCTAGTGAGTTTAGAATATGATGGTAGTGACCGACCGCCCCCCTGGTTGTGGAGATTCATAACTTGAAAGCGCAGAAATTAGGGGGCGTGAAGGAACTTAGGGGGACGAAGGTTTGTCGTAACATCTACAGGAAACGGTACCAGATGCCTGGCAGCTACGACACCGTACCCTTTGGATATTGTATCGACTAGATGCATCCCTTGTAATGCTTAGCCGTATTTAAATTATGTATGTTTCTGTCACATCTTTTTTATTATTTGTTCTTTGTACCACTGTTTACCATGCACTTTTAACCATTTTCTGTGTATTGTATTTGTACTGATAATAAATTTCTTGGTTTGTATTAGATTGCTTTTCATTCTAACAACCTTCATTATATTAGTTATGGGGAAATAAAAGCTGTATATGTACACTAGGGTGGCCCCTATTTTTCAACTTTTGAAATTACTTGCTCCCAACGCCTAATCTTCTTCCAATATATAAAAAAGTGCTCTGTGCAAAATTTCAGCTCAATTGGGCTATATTAAGGTGGCCCCCAAAGGACCTAAAGTTTCAAAATTCACCGATAATTGGTATTTCTAATATAAAACCTTTATAATTCATTTGCAAACTTTGTTTGGGAAAATAATGACAAAGCATAATCGAAAGTGAATTTTATTTACAACAAATCTTGTTCATACCATTATTTATAATTAATACCATTAATACCATTATTTTAAAATGGCAATAATAACATACTGACAACGATGTAATAAGTTACCAGATTTCACTGATTCATTAGGCCAGTTTTGGTAGCATCTGGGTAATCTGGGTACTTTTTTCTGTGTTCACCGACAATCTGCACAATGTATTGCTTTACTTTTTCGTCCTTGGTTAGAATGTTCTGATATTCCTGTATTAGTTTCACTCCTCTCTCAGCTACGTCGTTAACCACTACAATGCTTTTCAATATCTCCAACCCACGTTGGAAGTTGGCATCATCTTTCCATGTAGATGGGCAGTTTTTAAGAAAATTTGTATTTATTGAAAATCTTGAGAAACATGTCTTCGATTCAGCTGAAATGAAGTCCGAGAATTCTTTTTCTTTTAAACGGTTGAGATCTTCACTGTTAACAATGTATCATTTTATTCGGTTTTCTACATCGCTGTCTTCTGTAGTCATCATTATAGTAGCCATTTTTTGATTAATGTCTAGTGGGACTTCATCATCAAAGAATGCGAATGCCGCAGTTTCTGTTGACAGATACCATAAATGGTTGGCGAATTTTTTCACGGCAGCACTACTAATTTCTGGATCTACTTCCTTATACTCGATTAATTTCAGTAAAAAATTGTAATCGAGATACGGAGCTTTCACAGCCAATGGTGCTAGCAACCAAGCTCGTAAATAGAGTCGGATAAGGAAAATGCATATTCTTCTGATTGAATCGTTCTCTTTTTTTTGGTCAGTTTAAATTGATCGTGGAATAAATATATTTTAAAGGCATAAATAGCCTTTGCCATCCACCGAGCATGGCTCACAGCTCCAGGAATACGAAATGAGACTCCTCGTCGGGGGGCACCGCCGAGGAAGATCACGGCCAATTCTAATAATTCGCGATAATCATCTCTATGCTGTTTCTGGCGTAACTGTTCTTGTAGAAATTCCAGCATACTGACACGGACATCTTCGGTGACATCTTCTATCCCACTACGGTATTTTTTATTGTCTATGGCCTACCACGTTTCCCTAAATCTTTTAAACAAAATCACATCTGGTCCAGAACTTGCACCCATTACTGCATCAAAACTACCTCTGAAGACTAATTCGAGGATGTGATGTCTACACGGAAGGTAGAGTAAATCACGATCAAGCATTTTCTCAAGATTTCTACAGGCACCATTTATTCGGCCGGTGTTGCTTGCAGTTGTATCGAAACACAACGCCTGTATTTTTTCTTCTATGCCCCATTTTTCCACTGCTTGGTAAACGGCTACAGCTTGATCTTCTCCTTTAGATGTTGGAATTTCAGGTATACCTAATAATTGTTCTCTGCCGTGAAAAGTAACAATTATTGCTAGTCTATCAATCTTTTCCACGCCACATAAAGCTGGAAGTAGCTTGCCATCCCAGTGTAACACCAAAGCATTGCAATCCGCTAGATTAAAATTTCCTTTAATTTCTGCTTGCCTCTGTTCCCTCAATTTTTTCCGTCGACGTTGAAACGAAGTGCGATTAATAATTAAGCTTTTAGTATTACAGTTGAAAGCTTCTGCTGCAGCCATTAAAAGATGAACCGCATTTCGGTCGCTGATTTTGCATCTGTCTAATGCTTCAGACAGACGTGGAGTGAAAAAATCTAGTGTACCTCTCCTACCCGAAGTACTTGGTTCACTCACTCTCATTGTATCACTTGAGCCTGGTTGTGTATCTTCAGCTGGATCATTAGAATGCTGGCTGTCTTCTTCATCTTCACTATCACTGCTTGACAATGATGGTAGGTGAACCATGACGTTTCGTTCCATTTCCTCGTAAGTTCTCTTTCTTCTCTCTGTTTCCTTTTCTATGCGTTCCTGGTTTTTTTCTTCACTCGCTTTAAATTTGCGATCAATGCCAGCCATGGAACCTGGTCGTCCTTTTTTACGCTGCAATAGTAAATATTGCTTATCCTCTTCGTTCTTAACGATGTTTAACGCATTCTCATGGGCAACATCAAATAAATCATCTAATTTATCGAGGAATTTCGCTCGTTTATTCGTTTCCACATCTGATTCTCTACTCAACCTCTTCTTTAAATCTCCCCATTCTTTATGCAGTGATTTAACTTTTTCAATGCAATGATCAGTTCGTTTTGTGGGAATTCGTGCCTTTTCCAAAAAAACTAGAACTTCTTTTACAACTAAGGTCGCACTTGCTTTGATGGATAATTTAACTACACGTAAATTGAAGAAAAGAACACTGAGTACTTGCCGATTTGAAGGTAGTTTCGCTCCTACAATTTGGTTTGTTATGTTTCCGATGAGACTGCATTCGTAATCTTTCCGTAAACAGCGCGGAGGTTTTGAAGTGGACTTTAATGATGATGCCATTATATCACAACGTGAAATAACATTAATAGATATTCACTAAATGAAAGAGCGTACAGCAAAATAACCCGGAGCGAACTTAGAAAACTGCCTTACTGGCTCGAAGACTCGAACTGAAATGACTGAGCGGTGTTGAGGGACGCTGCTTATATAGGCCGCAGGCGCAGAACTTTCTAGAACCTTCCAGAAGCGGTTTTTTTACGCACTTATGATACTTTTCAATTTCCGTGAATATCTCGTCCAATTTTGGTTTTAAGTAAATAATGGTTATAACTAAATTTATTGTAAATTGAATTCTCTTTCGATCATATTCTATATTTCTTTCGAATAAAACAATGTAAAGAAGATAAAAACGGTTTTATATGAAAAAATATCAATATTGTTAAAATCTGAAACTTTAGGGCCTTTGGGGGCCATCTTAATATTGTCTGATTGAGCTGAAATTTTACAAAGAACATATTTGCATGGATTAGAACAACTTTGTAGGTTGGGAGATGAAAAATATTTCATTTCAGAAAATCACATACAACTAAGGGCCACCCTAATGTACACACCAGTCATTAATAATGCAGGATTTTTTCCACAGCTTATTAATGACGTAAACTTAATCTCAGTATTAACCCTTTCTGCGCCAGCGATTCCACGTGGCATCATCAACAAAAAGTACGTGTATTTTCCTCAGATTAGCTTCAATGATGGCTTACAGCATTTGAATATAACAATTAACTAAATAGCAGAAACTGTATGAAGGGCTACTCTCGTCTATAATGCAGAAAGTGTGATTTACCATTATGTTTAACAAACGACAAAACTGCTTTAATGGCTCGAAGCAGTAAGGTCTACCGTTGTGTTTAGCAAAGGACAAATATTGTTGTTATTTGTTCCATTCAAAGTACCAGAGTTATGTTAGTGTCTCTTATTACTTGATAGCGTCAATGGAGCCATATAACTTCTAGTGTAATTCATTATTTCTAAGCAAGGTTTTGTTTCCATACCTATTTTAAACATTTTTAATTGTTAAATTTTTCTTTTTTAACTCCAAACAATAATTTGGGACAGAAAGGGTTAATATTGCAGACACCATCATCGCTCTGTGCAATACATGTCAGACATATAAGTACCTGCAGAGCAGAATAAACTCATGATGTTTTCCACATTCGGTAGTAATGAAGATAAGACAGCTAATATTATTTGAAGGCAATTTATATTCAAGGTTTTAATCTTCATGCAAGCGTTTGAAGAGCTTGTTAAGTATACATTCGCTCTGTAGGAAAAGTTAAAATATGTCTACATGAATAAGATGACTGCTTATCTTTGCTTAGTCAAATTTCAGTTGAAGCCTATACATGTACCGATGTGTCGCGTGTTGAAATCTTCTAGATAATTACAATGTCGTTATTTTACTGAGGTTATTCCACAAACGAAAACAAATGATAAGAATATGTAATATAACAATGGGTACGAAAGACTACAAACAAAGGCAGTTAGGATGGCTCATAAGAGAATGTTTGTTTAGGAAGCTCTGATAAAAGTGTAAGAAAATTAAGAAGGTAAATGAAAGTTTTAAAGCATAGCATAGGAGAAAGATTAGAAGGAAATAGAGAACTTTAAAGACAAAGCGATAATTTAAGAGTAAAGAGATCTGGTTCCGAGTGAAAATTCGACAATACTTTTATGCGGTATAAATGTTTCTAACGGGGATTTAAGACAAAGTAAGCAGCTGGTCTCTTTTAAAGGAACCGATTGCATTACTTTGAAATATGTTAGTGCCATTCCACCCGACAAATTAACTATACGTCTGAATGACAAACGTTTAGTTTCATTAGAATTAAGATGCTCACCCGCTAATTTGAGAGCAATACCCTGAGTGCCCCTACATTTCTGCAGTCAAAATGTTTTTAGGCATCGAAATTATCAAAATTTTTATTCATTTTATATATATATATATATATATACACACTAACTTTGCAAACATTAAATGGTTCATAGGTGAATTAATGATGTAAACAGTTTTTAAAATATGAACGATAGATGATGTGAAAACCTAATGATGATGCAGTCCTAGATTAGCTTAAGCGATGTATTTATAGCATTGAGGGGTGCTTCGGTCAGGACAACTAATTTTTTACGCGTGTTGTTGTTCATCGTTCTCTATGTTTTCCCCCTTTATTTCTCTGTGATACACGATCTACTTATTTGTCGTGGATAAAACATGGTGATAGGACGCCTCAGTAAATATATAAATAAGCCGTTGCGGAACTCGACAACGTATTTTAAATTGATGGTACGGCTATTAACATTATATATATATACACAAAGTGCTGGAAAAATTATTATGGATTTTTCAAAAATTTCGTTTTTTTGTGTATGAGGGCAATTTAAATACATATTTACTGGATAAAACATTTATTTTGACGTCTTAATGCAGATATGTCATATTAGTATTTAGTTTGGGTCCCCTTAGCTGATAATAGTGCCTGCACACGTTTTGGCATATCAAAAATCAAAGTCTGGCATAAAGTTTTGATTTTAGCTGAGTGAAACCAGACGTGTGTGAGTCGTTCAATGAGCTGCACTTTAATAGTAATTGGTGTTTAATGAATCTCATCCTTCAATTCATCCCATAAAGTCTCAATAAGATTCATGTCTGGTGAATTACCAGGCCATGGGAGCAATCTGACGCCATTTTGTGAGCACCACGTCTTAACTTTTTTTGCGGTATGGCATGGAGCTGAGTCTTGCTGGAATATCCATGTTTCATTTCCATACCAATCTTTTGGTTGACACAGTAAACGATCTCTCAGTACCCCTATATACTTATCCTGGTTCGCAGTGCCATTAATGATGTGCAACCGACCTGTCCCATGCACTGAAATAGCTCCCCACATCATAATTTTTTGGGGAAATTTAATTGTTTTTTTCAAACATTCCGGCAAAAATTCCTCCCCAGGTCGACGCCGGACGGTTTGAATGCGATCACCAAGCACTTCTATAGTTAATTCGTCAGAGAAGACAACCTGAGATAAAATAAAGTTATTAGAACCTACTACAGTAGACATGGAGGCAGAGCAAGTTATTTTGCTGCATCTTTAAGATGTTTCATGTGAAAGTGGAGGTATGTAACAGGGGCAGTAAGAAAATAGAGGTAATGTAACAGGGGCAGTAAGAAAAGATTTTAAATATCACAACTATTATAGAATATAATTTTACCTTCTTCCAATCATCTGAAGTCCACTTTTCATGTTGTTTTGCCCATGCGCGACGGGCCTGCCTCATTGCCTCGTGGTTTCTTCCAAGGACGATAAGCTCGCAACCCACATTCTAAACGCCGATTGTTTACTGTTCTTCGGCTGACAGTTACACCCTCTTCTGCCAGCATGCTAGATATCTTCCTGCATGACCTGGGGAGGAATATTGGCCGGAATGCTTGAAGAAAACAGTTAAATTTCCGCAAAAAATTATGATGTGGGGAGCTATTTCAGTGCATGGGACAGGTCGGTTGTACATCATTAATGGCACTATGAACCAGGATAAGTATATAGGGGAAAAAAAATACATACGAGGATTATATGCAATAAATTCAAGTCATAGATTCTCTTTGTAACTGGAACGTAACCTTTGTGTAAATTACATTAGTAATAATAATAGCTAATTCGGTTTTACTTTTCCCCGAATTGTTCATTTTGACGAGGGTCAAACCTTTCACTCCGCCTTAGACCTACAGTTTAACGTGGAATCCGAACTAAGCTCCAGCACTGGCGGGGTGAAATTACATTGTCAACGCCTGATCTTTCAACCATCACCCCAGCGTATTAACCACTAGGATACTTAGGGTACCCATTTAGCTACCATCCCAAGCAGACATTCAATAACTAAATACAAATTAATCACCCTCCTACGCGAGAGGTAAAAAGAATAGTATGAGAGCAAAACTTAATAATGCACAAAAATCTTCTAGATTTGATAATTGTGTCATAGGATATTACTGTGACGTTACTGCCAGGATTCTGAAGAGTATCGGCGCTAATTTTGTTTCCTGCGGTACAGAGCTGAACGACTCTGATGAATATATTCCTGTAACGAACTGCATCCGAAAAAATGAGGCTCAATTTATTATGGCCGCAATGAATATATTCCTATAACAATTTGCGTCCGAAAAATTGAGGGTCTGCACATTCTGGAAATCTTCTATAGATACGGTTGTTGCGGGGGATATTGCGTAAAGGGGTGGGTCGGGGAAAACTGAAAAAAGTATTGTGGGAAAACTGAGAATAGTATGACAGCAAAACGAACATTAGTATTGTGGGAAAACTGAGAGTAGTATGACAGGAAAACGTAATAATGCACAATCTGGAAATCTTCTATAGGGATGGTTGTTCAATGTTGCGAGGGATATTGCATAAAGGGGTGGGTTGGGGAAACCGAGTAAGGGCGCAAATATTGCCGTGGTAGAGACAGCAAGGGGTAATACGAGTTTTAAATCTACGGGGAGAATATAAAGACACCATTAGTCGAACAAAGCAAGGACCCGTTATATCGGTGTTACGATTGATACACATATTAGATCCCGCCCAGTTACACTGACAGCCAATCATTACGAACCGGCTCTTAGTCTTTTGGGGCGGTGCTTGGGATCATGCGTATAAAAGGAAATATTTTTAGCTGGGAATGACAGTAATTATTTTCACCAGTGAATAAACATTCCCTCTGCCAGTGAGTAAACATTCCTTCCGCCATGAATCAAGAAATTTATAGTTTACCGGGTTTATGTCAAGATGGTGATATTGTAGCATTGTCTACAATTAATCTTTTAACGCGGTTGACTGGGATCGATTATTTCCAACGCAAACCGTTGATGATATTTGCAATGACGCTCCTTACGATCCGACGCAAGGGACTACCATAGAAATGTAAGTGTCTGGAGCTATTTTTTTTAAGTCAATTATTCACAAACTGCCAGAAAGAGGATTATTTCAACATATATATATGGAGGGATGTAGTATCTCGTCACATTAAAATAACTTCATCGAGGTATCCGCAATTAGTCTGCAATTATGCTAAAATCGATTCATAGAATTTTTTATAGCAATCTTTTGCATGTTTTTTTTATAAATGTTATTCGTAATTATCTCTAAAAGGAGCTTCTCTGAGCGGTTCAAAGATATCTTCACATTTTAATACTCTTACTATATGTATATTCTCTATATGTTTTTATTAAAAAAGATTCAGTATGAACATTATTCTTTCTCCTTTAAGGTCCGATGAGGATTTGACACGTGTTATACAATCTTTTGAAGAACCTTGTGTCATGGACCTGAATACGGAGGAATTACCGAGCAGTCAGCCCATCGATTGTCACATCATTAACGAAATAATGTGTTTTTTTGTTTCGATCTTTTTTGGGGGGAAGAAGACAATGTATTTTCATCAATTTATTAAATGAAAGAAATCATATTTTTAGGACAACAACCATCTTAAACTACAGAATATACAAACTAACGTTACAAATATATATATACACGAACAAAACATCATACTATACAACGAGTACGCACAATTGGAAAACGGCTTTTTATCTGTCTGCATACCATTTCATCGTCTCGTTCAGTGTGACACTGGTCGAGTAGTTTTAAAAAAATTATAAAGTCTTTACCACGTGACGTATGCATGAGAAATGAAATGCAGTACATTCCACACGTATTACTAAAATAACCTTGTAATCGGAATGGGTTCCATACAACTTCGGGGATATGTAACTGATCGAGAAATTTTACAATAACAGGGTCACTCCAGGGTTAAATTCCGAGTGAATTAAAATAATACATACGGTCCCTATTTTTAAAATGGATTGCAAACCAATGAATCCCTTAATTACTTTTGACATCTGTGTTCACAATAAGGCTACCGCAATCTCGCGTAGTTGGCAAATTCAATGTTTCATTCTTCGCAAACACACCGATAAATTTGGAACGTGTGATTCAGTCACTATTCATTACTCTCTAGAGTGTATTCGCATCCATTTTAAAAGTCAGTGATAACACCCCTAAATATGTCTACTTCTATTAGAGCTTGTGACTCGAAGTATACTAGTACACTAATAGGCGCGTCAATAGGCTTGGTGAATTCCAACCACACTGAGATTTTTCCACTCTGCTGTGGACTAAAATGCGTATTTACGCTAGCAGATAAGTCACGTGTGATGTCAAACGGATAAAGGTTAAATTGATCAATGAATTCTTTCTGCGTTCCCCATTACCGTGCTCATCACAATCACCTGCAATATGGGCCAGATTACTATAGGCTCTCGCGCAAAGCGGTAACACAACGTCTGATGAATAGTCCATATCCAATGTTCCTCCCAACGCAATGCCATTAACGTATAGAGTTATATTTTTAAGTCCGAAATTCTCGAATTTAAAGGCACTCTTTTTATATTTTCCATTCACCGAAGCATGGTTCTGCATTCCGATTAATATCCTTTTAGGAAGATTTCCCAGGGCGATGTTTTCTATCTGCTTCGACCCCAACCCTGCAGGCACCGTGTAGAGTTTGATTTGTACTCTGTTAATAGGGTATTTTACTGTAGCGTTCAGTAAATTTTTCTCAATTTCTAGTTGTTTTGGTGAACTTAATATCACTCGCCGTACGCGGAGGTATGTCTCCATAATGTGAACCACAACGGGTTTTGCTCCTTCTTCTTGATCAGCATCCAGATTTAAGCAGATCTCAGAACTCGTGCGGGTGAGCTTTATTTTCATATCCACCCCATTCACAAGCAACTTATCCTGGAATGCGAAATCTGTATGCAGGCGTCCAAAACACTCATATATCTTCTTTTTAGAATTTTTAAATTTGTCCTTTATCCTACTTTCGTCTTTAGTTTGATAATATCCCTCGGCACTTAAAAAGGTAGCCTTCGCTTCCTTGGAAAAGTTGAGGACATTTTCCAGATAGGCTCGCAGGTGATAGTACCCCGTGCCTGCCGATATGTTGACCTGATTTAAATATACGTCACACTAGTTGAATATGGAGTGCAGAAAGTTTGTTTCAGGGTATACAGCATATTTGTCATCGCAGTCCGTTCCATCAGAATGGGCTATACGTAGTTTAGCGTACATGTGCCTACAGCTTGGATCAAAAAAGTAAGGGCCTGAGCTAGGTATCACGAATTCTATAGGGGCGCTGGGGGAACTAATTGTGTTTAAAGGGATAATTGTAATAAAGTCACTGTGTTCAATAGAAACTTGAGTTGGGGCATCTCAAAGAGGGAAAGCTCCGATTTGCAGCATTGTGAACTACACGGATGGATGAAGCATGCCATGACCAGTTAGAAATTCTGCCTCCTCTCTCGACAAGTAGTAAACAAACTATGATTCACGAGTTCAATGTCTTTAGCTTATATCAGTAAAAAAAATAGTCAACCTTAGGTTTCATTCGCTTACACTTCCTTTTTGATATCCTTTTAAGCTTAATGCCACGTGGTGGTAATCCCTTCTTCAGACCAGTCCTCTTCTTCTTCCAACCACCACGCATTTTTCTCTTTACATCTTTGACGATTTCTTCTCGTGTACGTTTTAGATGTTTTTTTAGAGCTTCTTTAGGTTTAACCCCAGCCAATATGTCTTCTGCAGTGTTAAGATCTGATTGTAGCGCTTTCCTTCCGGGGTATCTGGCACCCCTCTTCAGCAGAGGAACAGTCGTACGTAGTATGGTTCAAAAAATGGTCCCAAGTCCACTACCACGCTGGTATCTCACCCCTCGATAGACGGTGAAAGGCTTTCTGTCCATTGTAACTCAGTGCGTCGAAAGTGCAGCTTCACTGTTAAGCTCCCGTTACCGAATGGGAAATTTGTACCCTCAATCGTTCTTATATATATTGAGATATTTGTTATTAGATTAGTTGCGACATTCAGTGTTTTGGTGGCTTTAGCACCTGTTTCAGGTGATTTATTTTTCATAGGAAATAGCCACAGATATCTAGAGAATACATCTATTATGAATAGAATGTAGCGGTAACCATCGTTATAGACAGAATATCTTTGCATGTCTGTTAAATCTGCTTGCCAAATAGAGTCAATCGAGGCAGCTATTGACTTGGCTGTTTTAAACTTTTTTCTCGCAGGCTTATGAAGTGTATAAGCGTCCTGCTCCTGCAAAAATCTCTCAACATCTTTTTTTCCTACTCCGTAAACACTTCTGTACAGTCTATCTACGCCTTCGTAGGAGGCTGGGTTAGAAATGTCATAATAACGTCTTCTTAATATGTTAGCCATTTGCATATTTTAGAGGCACGTGGGTAGGATTGACCGTTGTTTAACCTCTTGTTTCTCCTTTTCAAAGGTGTTACCGACGGGGGTGAATGCGTCTTCAATTGTGTCACGTGCGTCGCATGTTCCAAGTCTTTTAACCTGTTCAGATTTCCTATCATCGTTTTGGAGACATTTATTTGTTGTAGTCTTGCTTTAATATGCTTCCATCCTGATGGTGAGGGCCTATCCCACTTTCTCACCAGATCATGGACGATGTCTACGATATTCGATCCCTGTACCTTTACTCCTTCCACAATGATCTCGCCTGTATCGGTCCACTCTATGACGGGATCCTTATTCAATAGATTATAAAGACAAACCTTTATTCCTCAATGTATGTGGGAGGGTGCTTTTTAATACATGCTCGATGTTCTGTGTGACCGACCCCTTAATCTTTGGTTGGTCAGCTGTATCGTCGGACACAGGTCCTATGTCACCATGTCCATCGTTCCCCGTGCTGTGCCTAATAACCACGGAAATCTCTGCCGGCTTCTTATAATTTTCGTACTCGTGAAGAAATTTCTGCAGAGCTTCTTGGTATAAGATTCTTTTCTCATCAGGTGTTTTTTCACTGTTTAATAGGGCTAGCAATTCGCTTTCCATTCTTTTAAGTCTGCTTTTACGGGGATTTATAACCGTGTCTGGATTCCGTTGCAGTGAAGCATACACCTCGTGTGGAATCACTACCACTTTCTTCATTATATTAATCTAGTCAGTAAAGGCCCAAAACTGAAAATAAGATGGGAGGAATGACCCTCCTCTTTGTACAATAATTCGTTTTTTCTTCCCTACAGTTTGACTTTTACGAGCGCACGTATTATGTTCTTGTAACGGCGTAGGCGAGCCTTCTGAGGTGGTTTCATTGATACATTGCAATTTATAACGTTAAGACAGATTTCACAGATGCATTTTAAAAAGTCGGAGTCGATATTTTAATAAACATCTGCTGCATTGCCCGGGGCAGTCGATGATAGATTTTTATTAATTCATGGTATTTCTTTAGCCTCTTTGTCATTCTGGAATATACACCGTTTCAGGCTCGTTTGGAAATATATTCGTTCTTAGAAGCACCCTAAACGTGTTTCGCGGATGAAGGTCGCAAAGCAAATATCCGTAACGCGGCTTGTAGCTTCTTTATAAACTTCCAAAAACTCCTTACGCTGATTCGGGAACATTTGATTGGCTAATACCCCAATTTGTGATACATCTCTACGTTGCGCGAATAAGACTAGATATTGTGTATTTAACGACACATCGCGCATGTATCTATTTTTGAAAAATAGATTCTGATTGATGAAGAACACGCTTATGTTAAGATGGTGGGAGAATACTGTAAATGTCTCGGCAAACGTTTTATCCATCAACAGCATGAGATCGTCAATTACAATGACTGTATTTTCATTTCCCTCTAACGAATTAACATCATATACACCTTTGTGGAACAAAATATCATCTTGGTACTCGTTGAACACTGATTGATACGTCGAATAGCACCATATAACTTTATGCACAAATTTTGAGAACATCTCTCCCCTTTCTTTAATGATTTTAAGCATAAACACAGTTTTACCACATCCTGTAGGTCCAGATATAATAAATGTGGATGGGCTCGTGAACCTGAATTTTTCTACAGAGTCCATTTCTAACACGTCACACTCCTAAGTGGGTCATTTACAAAATATAATAAATATTTAAGTGCTGCTCCTTATATTCTACAGTCTTGTTTTTCTCTTCTCCCACAGAACCATGAATGACGATGAGGTACAGCACCCCATCATCGACATTACAGATGACGCCGACGAGAGTGTAGTTGTGATCACAGATTCCTTCCCCGCAGACGAATCCCCACCAGCGATACCTGTAGCACGCGACAATTCAAAGTGGAGACATGATGAAGAGCCCTCCACGTCGGGTATAAAGCGCGCCAGGATTGCGCCGGTTGTTAGACCACCAGTAGTAGAGCCCCAACTCTCTACGTCTTACGACACAACCCTTACAATAGTACCTTCCTCAAATAAAAATATATTCCCTTATTCATGTACAACTCCGTGTACATCCTCCCCAGCAGCTTCTCGCTTTGTTGAGGATGGCATAACATTCGATTTGGTGCGTACCGATGCCCCCACCCCAGTCTTGACTAGAAATCGGTATATAGCAAGGGTTGATCCTAGATCCTGTATAGCAATGGTGTTGAACAAGGACTACGGCGCATAGTTGAGCGTATTGTAGAGTCTGCCCTTCAGAACCGCGACGAACGTGAAGTCAGGACGATGCTGTCTTTTAGATTCGGGTCAGTAATTTGGGTAGTAATACCTTTCAGACGTTTGGCAGCTGAAGATATATATTAGGCCATATAATGCAGGCCTCTCAAAGTAGTATAGCCTTCAATATGGACAACTTCACGGTAAATATTGACCGTGTATTCCGTGTTGCGTGTCATAGCGCCACACCTTATACTCTTAACTTCAATTCTCGGGCTATTTTTAGACGGCTTATAAACGTCAATCGTTGTTGCGGCTTTATAGCAGTGGTCTTAGCACGTATGTTTACTGTACTAAATACAAGGACCCCAAAAATTTGGTTGCCTACGGTAGTGGAGCGTGCCCGTAAACTAGCTGTCGACTGTAAACTTGAATTTGACTGTTCTATGGGTCCTGAAGAACTGAGAATGGTAGACCAGGAAATGAATGTTCGTATAGCTGTACAGTATTTGGACTGGATGATCGTCTTAGGACTGTGTATGTTTTTAAAAGCAGTGTGAGAGATCGTACAAGGCCCCTACTAATTTTAGGACTGTCAGGGACAACGTATCCCCCCCGATCCATAATATAAGGACCTTTACGCGAGTTATGATAAAAGTCGAAAATATGGGCGACATCATGATTTGTGTAAGGGATGTATCGAGTTTGCGGATGATATAGTGAAACATTGTAAAGATTGCCACATGGTATGTGTGCAGTGTAAAAGCTCCAAATGTGAAAGCCGTGTAGTTGAAGCTGTGAAGAGGGACTGTGATGTGTGTAGACGCACATTTTTCAATAATAACCGTTTTGAGCTCCATAAATCAATTGCCACGTGCAGGAAAATGAGAATCTGTGAATGTGGTAGGTTTCATATGATGGATAATTCGGGGAATTCAAGCATAAATGCTATGAAATTCACTGTCCTACATGCCATGAGAAATATTAGGCGGATGGAGTAAAGCATATATGTTATATGAAAGATGCTAAGCCTAAAAATAACCCTTGTATAACTGTGTACTACGATATAGAAACATACACGAACGCAGAATCCAAAGAGGTTATTCCACATTTACTTGTAAGCCAGACTATCTGTGATGAGTGTATGGAGATCGAGTGTGATGAGGGTCACAAATGCGGTAAACGTACTCTTTGTGTCCTATATTGTCAAGCGTGCGGACACATTCAAAAAAATGACTGTGTATATTCTCGCCCATAAAGGGGCAAAATTTGTCACACAGTTCCTTTATAAGGAGATGCTTGAGCACGAGTCATCTGAGATATTTACAAGTGATCCCTTGAAAAGAGGCAACAAGCTAATACAGATCCAAATAAGAGGTAATTTGCAGTTTAAAGACACTTTATTATTCACACCTTGTAAATTAGCAAAGCTACCCAAGATGATGGACGTAGCTGCTGAAGTTTCAAAAGGATATTTCCCTTACACGTTCCTCACTAATGAAACTTTAAATTACGTAGGACTACCTCCATCCAAACATTACTTTAACTATGAATGTATGAGTACAGATGAACGTGAAGATTTTGACCGACACTACAACAGTTTTAATGAAAGTAATCCTTATAATATAGCTGATGAATGTGAGCGTTATTGCGTGAATGATGTGCGCGTGCTTAGAGTATGTTTCCAGGCCTTCAGAAGGATGTACATAGACCGTTTCAAATGCGATCCGTTGCAAGTCGCAACCACCATCACCTCATTATGTTTTACAGTGTTCAAGAATAACTTCATGCTTAAAGACACCTTAGCCATTATTCACAGAAACAATCCCCGCAGTTATGGGCACAAGGCTATTTACTGGCTCATACACCTACAGCAGCAGACAGGTTTATACATAAAACATGCCCGCAACACGGGTGAAGTACCTATTAAGATTAATGGTCATGTTTTTTGGGTTGATAGTGCCACTGGTGTAAAGACTGTGTACTCCTTTAACGGTTGCTGGTGGCACGGATGCATCCGTCCTGAGTGTGGAATCGCAGGAGATATCCACGGTAAATCTCCTGCCGATTGTCTTGCGTAGACCAGCACCCGCGATCAACTTATAGGATTCCAGTTCACTCACAAAGTCTTGTGGGAACATGAGTATGATGCACGGATTTAGACAGACGGACAGTACCGAGAAGAAATAAACACGATCAAGCCTTCAATGGTGCTGGATCCTCTCAAATGCGGTGATAGATTGTTCGGTGGGCGTACAAATCCCTTCAAGCTATACTTTCCGCCTACGGAGGGTGTGAAACTCCATTACTACGACTTCTGTTCTTTATACCCCTACGGGATGAAGAAAGAACAATCCGTACCCCGTTAGTGCGCCTGAGAAACTGGTGGGGCCTGACCTGCCCACCATCAACGAGTTCTCAAGAAATTTGAACGGGTACTATTTCGGCCTTTCTTTCGTAGACGTACTCCCCCCTCTCAATTTATGGATGCGTGAAGTGCGCAGAAGAGAACAATGGTGACTGTGACCATATAACCCACCAGCGTAAGATTAGAGGTGTATATACAAGTCCAGAGCTGGATCTAGCTGTTCGGCATGGCTACAGCACATTGAAGATACATGAGGTGTGGAGGTTTCAGAAGCTACCCAACATTTTCACGCCATATATAAACGCTTTTTTGAAAGATAAGGTCGAAGCATCAGGGTATCCGCGAGGAGTTGATACCGAAGATGAAAAGCCGGCCTATATTCAACGTTACCGTGACCGTGAAGGTATACAGCTTGACCGTTCCCTAATTGTAAAGAACCCTGGAAAGTACTTTAGTGCATAGTTGTGTCTAAACAGTCTTTGGGGAAAATTTGCACAGAATATCGGCAAAGGGAACGTTCATTTGGCACAAAGTTATAATGAAGTCTGGGATTATGCCAATGCTCCCGATAAAGAGGTCATGGAGATCATGAATGTAGGTAATACTTACATAATAAAGTACAATAATACCCAATTGGCCATAGATACCTCACGGGTTACAAACATATCTGTAGCCAGCTTCACAACGGCCTACGCACGCATCAAACTTTGGGGCTTATTGCATTCTCTTGGGCGGAGGGTATTGTACGTTGATACAGATAGTGTGATATTCACAGAGAGGGACGGTGAATACATGCCTCCTATTGGTGAATTCCTCGGTGAGTTGACTGATGAGATCAAGGATGAGTATGGAGACACCGCATACGCCGACTCTTTTGTCTCAACAGGACCAAAAACTTATGGGGTACGGGTGAGGGTGGGGGAGGATATGGAATATATCGTGAAGGCAAAGGGTATTACGCTCAAACATGCGAATCGGCGGGTCGCTAAATTTGAATCGTTGAAGGATCTAATGTGTTTGGATGATGATGAGGGCGATCAGCCGCCCCAACTAACTGTAGGCACCCACAATTTTCGGGCGCAGAAGCTGGGGGGCATGAAGGAACTTAGGGGTACAAAGGTGTGCCGTAACACCTATAGGAAACGTTACCAGTTACCTGGTACCTATGATATCGTACCCTTTGGATACCATAATCTTTGATGTGTCTATTGTTAACTTATTTATTACACGTATTTGTAAATATATATACCTTGAATATAATCTTTGATGTGTCTATTGCTAATTTATTCATTACACGTATTTGTAAAAATATATACACCTTGAATATTTCGTTTATTAAATAAATCGTGTTTGAATTAGCGTTTCAATTTCTCCTTCGTGTGTGTGTGTATATACAGGAGAAAGTTCTAAGCTCCGCCCACTGAAAGACCAGCAACGCGAGTCATGCTACTACCTGGGCTTCCCTGCGTGCTCAGTTGATCGCAAGAAGCCCTGGACCTCGGACGTGTATTCTCCCGCATAGACAGAAAAGAGTAATGTCTACCTTTAATATTGCTTGTTCATCGTTTATGAAATGGTATTTTGCAAAGTGTCAAGATGTGGTGGATACTGAAAAACTCTCTATTCCACCCTCCTTTGATGTTTTTAAGGCTACATTGAATCGTGCGAAGGAGCAAGAGGTACAAATACTCTATGGCTATTCTGGTGAGAGCATTGTAGGATTTCGTGGGACAAGTGATGTATTGAACTATGTTGTAGGACTAAACTTTATAAAAGCTTACATATACCATGAAGTAAAAGAAACAACACGTGCAGAAGAGAAACAACGGTTATGGATAGTGAGTCTTGTTGATGAGTGGTATGACAAGCGATATTATATGCTACATCATACCGAGTATTCCTACCCTGCGACTGAGAATGTAAATCTTGTCATCATGGAGAATCTTAAGTATTTTTATCACTATATTAATATATATCATGACGAAGTTTGTATTGAGGTTGTGGCTAATGCCCTGTGTAAGTTTTCAACAGACTTTAGAAACGAGTATCGCTTGTTAAACAAAAAGGAAAAATATGGGCATATGTTCCTCTCAAATAGTGTGCCGGAATGTGAAGATGTTTAGTTTGTGGAAATGAACGTGTGGTGAGTGGTAAAATATTAAAACCGTTATAAAATGTGTTTAGTTCGTGAAAATTATCCTGAAGGAAAATGCCTGGTGCGTATTCGGGGAAGTGAGAGTGATAAAACATTAAAACCGAGATTACTTCGCGTGTCGTAAATGGAAAATTTCTCAAAACACCTGCCCAATATAATGGGCTACAACGATTCATGTTGGAACAGCTCCCATCGAGCCGACGCGCTGCATGTGGCTCATAGTTATCTCAGAGCTTGAACCGAGTGGACGTGCGCTCCTCGAATACGATGGAACTTCCTTTGAGCAGCATTCTCAACGCCGTGTACGATGTGTCCGTGACGAAGTCGTTGCGCGTGTTCAGACGTAAATCCGGTGTCGTTAAGTGTCGAGATTAATAGAATCTTTGTGATAGTTGAGAAGTAGAGTGAAGATCGTTATAAAATTCCTACAGGTGTAGGTACAAGAAGAGAGCAGATTAGTGACACCCCCTCATATGCCGTTGTATGTACGTTGTGTATAAATAACGATTGGCCATGCATTGATATACGGCTGATGTGGAAGAATGCTTCTGATAATAACGCTCTTGTCCCTACGCGAAACCGTTTCATCCTCGACAGAATGTTTGAAATCGTCGGATTTCGCAAGCTGAAGCCTGTATTAGACGCGCGTGTTATGGATATGCTTTATTTTGATACGGTTCTTGAATACGCATACACCGCTCTGCTCGATGGGTTTACCGAGTGTAGGATTGAACCAGGTGAGAATGGTCTAGAGCTGGACGTTTATTTAAAAAGTTTAGACTCTTTGAAATATGATGAACTTTGGTACAAAGCACTTGATCAGTACAAGGCTGAGCTCATGTACACCATTCATCCTGAAGAACTATTTCTTTATATAACAAGCAGCTATCGTAACGACTTAGAAGATTATTTCAACTGTAGCTATGCAGTGTGAAGAAGAGTTCACGATTGAAAAGTTCGGTCAGTAAAAATAAACCCTCGATTGGAAAGGCGTGTTTATGAACTTGTATTTGACGTTGTTGCTAACGATGAACTCTTTGTGCGTGCTTTTGATTGTATTCTAGACGTACTTAAAGATAACTTGCCAACCGGTTGTAAAGTGGGAACAAAAATAGTACTGAACCATATGAAGTCCCTTCATATCGAGTACAGGTTTCCCTATACCTTAAGCGGTGAAATATTATTAAACCGCGTATACTGCGTAGTGCAGAGTAATAACGATGTAATTGTAGACTCGATTAAGTGTGAGTTTAGTGTTTTGCGCCGTAAAACAAAGTGAAATGTATTTATATATTTAACATAATTGTGCATATATATTTCGCCTGTACTGCTATACTGATGGCTATACGTTTTGTATTTCTTTTTTTATTTTGTGCGGTAGAAGATAAAGTGTATGTATTTATTTATTTAACATAATTGTGTGTGTATAATTTTCTGCTATATTGATGGTTATATTATTTCTTAGTTTTTATTTTTTTGTTTTTGTTTTTTGATCATTCCAATGTGTATTTATTTTCTATATATTTCCATAATATAATTGTATATATATTTCTCCTGTACTCTTATATTGGCGGTTATATTTTTTTATTATATGCATATTCCTCGTTCATATTTCTTATACTATTATTATTTTTAATTTTTTTGATCATTCAAATGTATATTTATTTTCTATATATTTACAATATTTAATAAACAGAATGATGTAATGTTGTTTTATTTAATTCTTTTGGTTGTAAACAATTATACCATATGGCTGGTTACGCCTTCTAAACCTACTGACGGATTTCTAAGCAAACTGTTAAGAATTAATTAAATAAATGGCACAATCTGGCGTCTCAACCTGAACAAGCCATTTACGCCTTCTAAGCCAACAGTCAATAATATAGGCCTTAATTAAAAAAAAACACAATCTGGCAACTCAACCTGTACAAGCCATTTACGCCTTCTATGCCAACTGGCGGTTTAAGCCAACCGGCGGATTAAGCCAACTGGCTGATTTACAACCAATAAAACAGCGGCGGTTCGGCTGAAGTGTTAATATGCACTTGGCTCCTGCCAGGTGAACACCTTTCTTCATTTCTCTCCTTTTCCTCTCTTTCTCTTGGGGGATAACGCCGCCTCCAAGTTTCATGACCCCTTGTTGCACCTGTAACATTCCCCTCTCCCCCTTTGCAGCATTGAGTTGTTGCACACCTCTTCCCCCTCATTGCATACCCCCACCCACCCCTTTGCAACATTTATCATTATCTCTGCACTCTCCCAGTTTTCGCTCATACTACTTTGGTCAACTCGGTAAAGTTTTATCAGAGTGATTTTTCTTTGTTGAAAATTGTGAAGGTAATTTTCTTATTATAAATAGTTGTTCATCACCTCGGTTTTAACTTTTCATATTTAATTTCGTTCACATTTAATGATTTTTATTTTAAACATTATGATTCTTATATTTTTTCACAGTATTTTCTTTAAACAATATTTATATTTTTTCCATAACTATAGAAACTTTTGTTTATTCAATTCTGTGTTATTATACTGACTTCCAGATTAAACCGTAAGCAGTCAGATGCACTTCTAACGACTACGCGCATTAAGATTTTTATTATTGCCATTTTATAATTGATAGAATATATAACTAACGTTTTATGTAAATTCTTTAATCCTTTAATTTTATGTCACTGCCTCACTTAATTGAGCTGTCATGCAATATATGCAATGGCACGTCAAAAAATTTTATTTTATTTTTGGGAGATTTTCAAAATTAAAATTTAATTAACATTTTCTGACGTTTCAGTAAAACGATGAACATCATTCGTTTTTGAAATCACGAATGTATCAACATGAGTTTGAAATCGTAGTTTTCATTCGGTATTCTCTTTTTAATTTTGCACTTAAAAATCTTGAAATGTTAGAACACTAGTCCGGGTTTATTTTTTATGCAGGACTGAGGGGCCAAGGGTCTGCAGAAACGCCCCCTTGCCCATATGAAGAGAATAAAAGAGCCAAAACACAAATACAGTATGATAATAAAAACCCACTCTAACAGACAGAGTTTATTTCCACAACAATTTCGATGCCCACTGGCATCCTCTTCCACCCGAAGAGGATGCCAGTGTGCATCGAAACTGTTGTGGAAATAAGCTCTGTCTATTAGAGTCGGTATTTATTATCATATTTTGATCTTCACGTAGAAAAAAGTGAAGTTTTTGGCATTTACAAATACAGTATTATCAATAATTTTCTTTTTAATTCTGAAAAGATTGTGTAGTGTGTAAGATGCATGTATGTGTAGTGGGGATTAGAAGGAGAAGTGTGTGTTTGAGAGCATGCTGGACTGTTCACAGAGTAGATGAGACACGGAAAAAGATCAGTTAAGAAGGATAGTGAGAGGAAAATCGGGAATTCCAACACTCCCCATCTCCTGCCTAATACCAGTAACATCATCACCCCCCCCCCCCGAACCAAATACTTCCCTGGTCGATTAGTGCCTACAATCTCCTCCTCATGTGTGTACACTTTTTCATTATGTCCGAAAGATGTTTTTCTTCTAAATGTAAACATAGTACAGGTTTCCTTTCGTGTTGATGAATATTAGTTAAATAATTTTTATAGTATCATCGAATGGAACATTTTGGTATAGGCTTTCAACATCTAGAGAGGAGAGACAATTGAAGATTTGTAATTTTAAGGTTCTCAGTTTTCAGTAAGAATTAATATATAGACTTTACGATGGAATTTTTTATTAAATAAACCCGTATTATAGGAGAGCGGTCAGAAAATAAGTTTACACGGTGTATAATTTCGTAACTAAAGGACCTTCATTGATTATGTTTGTATCAGGTGAATTCGTTAATCATTGTTGGCAACACTGCACGTCGATTCAGCTGCCATCTACCAACATTGGTTATATGAGTCAATTGAACATGGCGGCTCGACTGGAACAGTGCCCTGTCATTTCTGCAACGATATTCCGAGTCTGTCAGTGGTGAAGAATTTCTCGAGCGCATTGTCACAGGAGACGAGACATGGGTTCATCACCGTACTCCGGAAACAAAACGGGCCAGCATGGAATGGAAACACCCTGGGTCCCCGCGACCAAAGAAGTTCAAGATTGTGTGGTCCGCTGGCAAAGTGATGGTTACCGTGTTTTGGGACCACAAAGGCGTTTTGCTCGCAGACTTCATGCACAAAGGCACAACAATCAATGCAGCTGCATATTGTTCAACACTGGAACGTTTACGAGCGGCCATTAAACGTAAACGTCCTGTACTGCTCCGTAGAGAAGGGCACTGTTCCAGTCTAGCCGCCATGTTCAACTGATTCATATAACCATTGTACGGTAAATGGCAGCTGAATCGACGTGCAGTGTTGCCAACAATGATCAACGAATATACCTGATACAAACATAATCACTGTAGGTCCTTCAGTTACGAAATTATACGCCGTGTAAACTTATTTTCTGACCGCCCCTCGTATTATTCAAACATAGTACTGTATTAGGGTGTGTCAATTTTAGGGAGCAAAGTGAAATCTTTAGATTTTCAAAGACTACAAGTGACCAAATGATGCATTTTTATGTGCTAAATCGAGATATAGCTTTAAAATCCAGATTTGACCACTCCTAGCGACTTATATTTGAAGTTGAAGTTTATGAAAAATCAGCAATTTTTGCAAGTATTTTTTTATTGTATATAACTACATTTTACATACATTACATACAATTAAAGACATTTTGCTTGTATTTCAATATTAAAACTTAGAAATATAATAGGTTTCTTGAACTTTGCCAAGGATGCCATATATGACTACATTTTACATACATACAATTAAAGACATTTTGATTGTATTTCAATAATAAAACTTAGAAATACAGATATGTTTCTTGAACTTTGCCAAGGATGCAATGTCTACCTTGCTCTTGTTCCTGGAAAATGAGCTCCCTACTTGCCACCTGGCCACTGATGTACGCCTCCCTCCTCTCTTGTGAGTAAACATGTTGTGCTGCTTCAGTTGTCATCCTTACACACCTCTCTACTGACTGTGTGTGTGTGAGGGCCATGCAGGAACTTCCATTGGTCTATCCAGAAACTCCTTGATTGCAGCAGTGGTGAGGGAGCAGGTCAGAGGAGGCTCAGTCACGCCAGAGTTCCAGTCATAAGCTCCGAGAGTTTGGTGGCATCGGGGTTGATGTTAGGAGTCTTCCTGAGTCTGACACTGAAGTCTCCTTCCTGTGTGTCCTCATCTCCTTCACCTCTGATTTCCAGTATCCTCTTCACTGCCTCCCTCCTCTCCTCCTCCACCTCACTGCACAGCATGGCCTGGAGCACAACCTCAGAGTGTGCATACCAGGCTCATCTCTTCACTGTAGGCATTACTATTCCTATCACCTCCTTCTTCTGACTTCTGAGCAGCTTCAGCTGGTACAGTACATGCCTGGGACTCTCCACCCAGCTGTGATTTAACTTGATGTTGAACCAGTTTGGCATGTTGACTCCCACTATGAATTCCACAATTATCCTCAGATTCTTCAGGTTCCTACCCTTCAGCCCATGTTTGGAAATCCACAATCTGCAGAACCTTAGAGCCGTGGTGACTCACTCTCTCCAGGAGAGCTAGACTCTGAGGTACCTCTCCCGATCTGATGGCAGTGATGATTCTGTAGCCACATGATTGGTCTGTGCTGAGGTCCTTGACTACCTCCTGACTGAGATGGGATAGAGGTGGACCAACAGTGATCCTCGTGAAGTTTGGGTTGATCTCCAGCTCAATGGCAGTGTCTAACATCTTCCCTAGGGGCCCAGACCACTTGTTGTTGCTCAATGTCTTGCCATCCAGTGCAGTCACCAGGTGTCTGAGACTCAGCTCCCCAGTGTGCAAGTTACAGACAATCCACATCAACTTCCTTCTAAACTTGGCCTCCACATAATGCATTACTCCTCCCTCCCAGCCAGTATTCACATTAGTACTGTCACCTCCTATGGCTAAAAGGGTCTGGTCTGCTCCTGTCTCTCTTAGCCAGTTCACCAGATGATCAGCAATGACCTCAGCATGACTTCTCTCCTCTGCAGCTTCCTCTGGTACAAAATGCCACAAATGTTTCCCACCTGGTTCATTGCATACTGTGTAGTGTTCTTCCTTAATGAGGCCAGAAAACTACCTGTCAATGCCCTCGGCTTCCATCATCACTTTGGTGTCATCTCTTTTCCCATCAAAGAAGATACAGGTGATGCCATTTTCTTTAATCTCTTCATCAAACTTCTTGACCAGCTCCTTAGTCAGTCTCTCCTGAGCCCTTCTCACCTTGTTGTGTCAATCACCAGTGCTGTGTCAAACTCTGTGATAAGACCAGCATCAATCCAGGCAGCAGTAGCAATCTCTGCGGTCTCTCTCAGCCCAGTGTGATGTCTCAAGCTAGCCAGAGCTATGTTGGTGATATCTTCAGTGTTGTATTTCTTCTTCTTAGCCACAGGCAAGGAAGAAGTTGTCGCAGCCTCTAGTATGAAGTCTCCGTCCTCCTCTCTCCTCCCTGCCTCCTCCAGTATATCTCCAGTCTCCTCCAACTCCATCTCCAGCAGTGACTCCTCCCTCAGCTCTTCTTCTTTCTCGGCTGACTCCTCTGCCTTCCTCCTCCTCTTCTCCTCGGTCTTCCTTCTCTGCTCCTGTCTCTGCAGCACTACTTCCTGTCTCCTTGTCTCAGGGTGATCAGCTAGACCCATCTGGTCTGCCCCCACACTGGCCACCTTTTCTCTCTGACCTTTAATGAAGGCAAGCTTCTGCACTGGTATCTTCTGCTCGCTCCTGCAGGTGCAGTCAATGTGAACCCCACTGTTACAGACAGTGTTGCACCCAATCTCACTGCAGCTCCTGATCACACAGTGACAGGTCAGGATGTCCACCAATTTGTCCAGTTTCATCATGAACCTATCTTTGACCTCTGGCTTCACATTCCAATGCACACCTTCACTGCCTCATCCCACAGTGCCTTCACTTTAGCCCTGATCCTGACCTCAGTGTTGATTACAGGTCCTGTGAATAGAGCGTTGGCCTTTCTCCACTGAGCCAGTAGCCCTGGAACAATTCCATTGTTAATGAAGTCATTAACTGGGTAATTCCTCCTGTCTTCCTCACTCATCTCTCTCCTCAACAAACTATAGCTCAGCAGATCTCTGGCTGTGGGCAGCTCAGCAGGGGGAAGTTCCCTCCCAGTCCCCACCAAATGACTTAGGTGACAACTTGATTTGCTTCGGGTTCTGATTTCTTTCTGACTCATCCTGTGGACCTGTGAACAAAAGAAATGTCATATTGAAATTTGGATAGGCCTACTGATTATGATTACATAAAATTAAGTTAATTGAAATTCTTAATATCTTCCTATAAGCTCAGATAAAAGGTTGTGTTGTTTTAGGTACAAGACTTAATTATTCAAAGTAATGACAATTTCATATATCTATCATATCAAAATATACAGAAAGTTTGGGTCACACAACATTTCGAATAATTTGAATTACACAATATTTACATTACGAAGTAATCAAAATTGTCAAAAAGGAGGGAAAACACATGCATTCACAATCAAAACTCCAGCATTTGTGACTATGTGAAACTTAGAAACCATACTGCACACCAAAAATAACCAAAGTTGACCACACATAACATTGGCACATTGATATACGATGCAACAGTCATATTTAGGTTATATTTGAAACCTTTATGGTCAAATATAAGTTGGTAAATGGCTTTTTTAAACAACACTAAATATACTTCTAAGTTTGCTAGATAATATGACATCATTTGAGCATTAGTAGTTTTTGAATTGTTGACTTTGCTAAAATTGACACACCCTTCTACTGTATCGTCCGAAGAACGGGTTCCCTTCATGTTATTAAAGAGACGGAGGAATGGATAGCAATACTGCTTTATTCAAGAATAGTACTTAATAAAATTTCTCTGGTTAGTTAAATTTTTTTAAAAGCATATTAAAAATATGATACATTAAAGTAGAAACTGACATTATTATTATTATTATTATTATTATTATTACATTATTATATTATTATTATTATTATTATTATGCAGATATATTACCGATACATTAGCACATACCGATGACTCATTGAGAAATCTCGAATTTCAGTCTCATACCTTTGATAAAGGTAAAGGGTCCATTGAAAGGGTTACATATGAAAAAAAAGAATGTGATAATAGTTCAATTAACCCGTCACGTCTACTGCCGAACTTGCATGTATTCACTTTTCCATCAAATGATTCCATTTCATTCTATTTCTCACTATCTTTTTTTATAGCCACATTCAAAGCAGTTTCATAAATCTATTCACCCACTTCTGTAACGTATATTTAAATGCTAGTATCTTGGTCTTAGACTTCAACAAATAATTAAAGTCTTATCTATAAAGCCTCCAATGTGCACACTAAGGTTTCTGTAATTTTCTTTTGGACGTTCTGTTTTAAATTTGCATATCTCGGCTTACGAGACTTCAGTCTATAAACCTGTAAATTCAAAGCTAAAGATTTTTCAGAAGAAATTTCTGCATCCAGCTAAATGCTCGAATACGACCTTTGAATTGCACTCAACCTCGGAGTTAGGTGTTTGAAAGTTCATGAAATTTACAATTTAGAATTCAATTTATTTTTACCTATTGTCTTAACTTCTTCATCATATATTAATAGTGTTTCCCTTATACCACAATATATATATATATTGCACGCAACATTAGATTACTTTAATTTGGATTCTAATCAATGGAATCTCCCTTTCTAACTTTCCAAATGATTTGCTAACTTACATTAAAAAACTCTGCAGTATTTTTACTTTTACTAAGTTATAAAAAATATGGTTAAGACACAATCATTAGTTGTCTTATCTGGAGGCAAGGAAGACGCGGAAACCGACTAGGTGACCTTATTCACGAAAGACTCCAAAGACCTGAAGCTCAGCGAGACCATCTGGTCAGACTCGTTAACCTCGTTGCAGTTCTGTGCCTTGGTCTCTCTTCACACGAAGGTCAAGCTGGTGGCCCCGCCTCCCTTTTCCACTAAATATTCTTATAAATATTTTTCTGGTAGTTTGGTGATAATAATTTTTATCGGGTTGCAAAAACAATAATCCTAAATAATAAAAAATGGCAGCATAAGAAAAAATAATTAAAGAAATGATAACAAACAAGTAATAAGAAGACAAGAAAACTAAAAAGTAATATCAAGCGATGAAACACGAATGAATAATAGATAAATAATAATAAATTCTTCCTAGAAGTACATTTCAAAAAGACAAACAATGTCATTTTCATGCAAAACTTCACTTTTACGTGGAGGTCGAAATGTGACAATAAAGCCCACACTAATAGACGGAGTTTATTTCCACAACAGTTTCGATGCCCACTGGCATCCTCTTCGGAATGCCGGTGGGCATCGAAACTGTTGTGGAAATAAACTCCATCTATTAATGTGGGTTTTTATTGTCAAATGTCATTCGCATTGAAATTTTGACGGGATTTAATTTTCATCAACATTTTGTCTGTTAAAATCGTTATTCTCAAATGTTCATCAATTGTAAAATTTCTCTCTCAGGAAAGACGAGTTAGGAGGAGCCTTGATTCCAAAATACAAATTGTGTGTGTGTGTGTGTGTGATACGAAGATGCAATTATAGGTATATATGATGATGTGAAGTAAAGGTTGTGAATATGAGAACAAACAAGAACTTTCATTATTATGCCAAAAATATTAAATATGAACTTATTATGAAGTCCTTTACCCTTACAAACTGTTAACCAACAATTTTTCATTTTACTTATTTAACAATTTTTATTTTTACTTCTACAATTTATTTACTATTATTTATCTCTATGTATTTACTTTTGTTTTATTTATTTATTTTATTTTTTACAGAAGTCGAGAGTTTTCCTCAATATCGGCATCATCATCTTCATTTTGTTGTTAAGTATGATGTTCTTTTGGTATGGACACAAAGCATATGGAATACTGATGCTCGCAATACCAGGTGACTCTTTCTTTCTTTCTTTTTTTTTTAAGTAATTTTAGTCTTATTCACTAACCACAATATATCGCACTAAAGTGTCGAAACCCATGAGACTACAATTCAAAAGCTGAAAAATTGCATAACATATGCATGAGATTCTTACAAATGATATATTGAACATATTTAAAAAAAAATATATATATATATATATAAATTGGAATTCTATTTGCAGCTGTTTCTCTCTTGATATCAGCTTGCTGTTACATGGCGAGTCGAAACGAAGAAGCAAATGAAGACGGAGAACAAGGAAACCAAATCTCTATTTTTCCAGAAGACAATGCTCTCAATCGTCACCAAAATCCCTTCGCAGATCGTCCACCTTCTTATCGCATGACTTGGCGGAGATCGTTCGTCAAACGATTCAAAGCTCGAACTGAGTCGTCTCATCAAACCGAAATGACGACGATTCAGAAACCGAGCACTCCTTCATCGCCTCCCCATTTCTCTCAAAACCAGAGGCAATCGAGTGTTCCTCAACAGCAGAATGGCGAAGTTGAGTCGAACAATGAAAGTGATTTAACATTCTCCGAGCAAAGTGATTTCTCAAAGTTGTTTGGAGAAGGAGAAGAAACCGCGAGATCTGATGAAATTAATAATAAACCTTCGGTTGAGTGTCAGAAAAGTTTACCCACATATGAAGAAGCATTGAAAATTATTAGTTCAAAAGAAGACTTGCAAGCTTGAGATCGTGTCTCGAGTGTAAATATTCCTTTTCAACAGTTTCCTCATCTTCGTTCTTGGACATGTCATGTTGTTCCATGCTCACTTTTTATAGTCATTTATCATGCATCCCATAAGTTTTCTTAGAACTTCTTTCGTAAATATCCTTATACATTATCTTAATACTGTTTTACAATGCAAAAGATATGAATATATATATATATATATATCCTAATGATTTTATATGGGTGATTATGAGTAAACGAATATCAATTAGTGCTGGCTGAAAACCATGACTTATCACTGAGTTGGAAACGTACACATTGATCTTCCGTTAAAAAAATGTTTGAATGAAATTAAAGTATCCTTAACAATAGTTTTAAATAAGAACTAATTAGAACTAGTCAAGTGGTAGTTTAACCCATATTAGAAGACAGTTTACAAGGCCATATTTAACCGCAGTAATTAACAAACAAATAATAAAAATGGCTTCTTACATTTCAAGATGTCAAACCATCATACATATATATGTCCGTCTGCATGGTACAATGCAGACTACAGTATAGGAATAAAATCCAGTTTGATAAAATCGACGTTAGACATTATGTTAATCGATTTTTTTTATGATTCGACTTTATGCAACTACATGCAGGTTCAAATTTTAGGTAAGGTAAATTGTAGAATTGTAGATTTGGTAAAGGACGTTTCTCCCAATCACAATGGCGCTGCGAAAAATAACGAAAAAAAAACAAGTTAGCAGCGAAACCGAGAAACCTTAAAAGGAAAAAATAAGTATTTCGATATTTCCCAAAAGATCAAACAACTGTTATAAAAACTATTGAATATGTACAACGAGAGATATCACACAAGGGAGCACTCGCGCAAAACCAGCGAAATCCAAGAAGATATCGCAAAAAGCAATCGGAACTGAATATATCGGAACAAATAAAATTGAATTTCATGGATTACGGGAGTACAACGAAACAAGTTTTACTGAATGAACAATGACTCTGAAATTCAAGTAAGACAAAATGCGAAGAAGGAATAGTCAGAGATGTTACACTAAAAAAATATTTAATTTAAACAAAAGTTTGGTCCACATTAAACGTACATAAGTTTATATTTACTTGAAATTAATCATTTTTAAATTTCCCACATGAAGTGAAGCCAAATTCGAAGAAAATATAATTTTATACGTGTTCATTATAGGGTGGTCCAAAAATGTGACATTAAAATAAATTATTCCCATGACAGTTGTCCGTATACCATAAATACCAATGATGCTAGAACTAAAAATCTGGATCAATTCATGTATATTTAGAGGTGGCGCAACTTTATCATTTTAGTTTTATTTTATATTATCATATAAAAAGGGATATAGCAATGAAACTGGCTATCATTATCATTTTTATGAACAAATACAGCATAAACAAAAATAATACTTTAAAACTCAAATAAGCTTATTTAAATAGCATTCTATATATGGAATAATGTACAGTTAAAATTCTTACATCATTTATGAAATCCGGAAGGCCAATCAGGTTCAATCGAAGGTAGAGCTGAAGCAGCCTGTTCTGATGCTCTCTTAACACGTATCTTTTCTTTCAATTCCCTCTTCCGCTTCCTAAACTCTTTCTGAGCGAGTACCTTGTCAAGGCTTCCAAAACTAGAACTGCTGATATCTTCTTTCTGCATAGCTAAAAATTGCTTATCTTTGTCATTCTTCATTTTAAAATATGCGTTTGAATGGGAAATGTCGAATAATTCCTCCAGATCTGCGCAGAAGACGTCCTCCTTCATGCGATAGGTTTCTTTTGGTTTATTCCTGCTTTATTTTAGGGCACTGTACTCCTCCATCAGTTTCTTTAGTTTAATTATAGCATAGTCGAGGGTTGTTGTCGGTATCCGAGCTTTTTCCCAGTAGACAATAGCTGCTTCGACAGCCAGACGACAGCTTTCTCGGATAGTCTTCTTCTCTTCTACATGGTGAAACAGACACTTTCGAAGAACTTATTTCTTTGAAGGGAGTCTCGAGCACGTATTATCAGAAGTAGGTTTGCCGACTAACCAAACTTCAGAACGTCTTGTCCTAGTAAATAACCTGATAAATAAAATAAAACAGGATGTGTGTGTGTGTATATATATATATATATATATAATATATATATATATATATACTCGTATAAAGAATCTTCAGATATTTTAGTAAAGGTAGCTATAGCTTGTATCAATATATTTACAGTTTTACAAGTACTTGAGTCGAAGAAATGGTTCGATTGTGTTGACTTGTTATTTATTATGATTTGCAAACCCTATAAATTGACTTTGTACAGGATCATATTCTTGGTTACGAAAGTTTAATGGCACTAAAACATCGACATTTTTGGAAAATCACCGACGTTTGTCTATAGATATTTTTGTTGAATGATTGATCCCTCCTTCCTTCCCCACCTCCCAAAAATATCACAGTTTGTTGGGCTAATTACCGAGACGATACGATATATATATATAACCTGACTATAAAAGGAAAAGGGACTAATCTTTACTAAAGGATGAGCGTCCACGCCTCAGATGGATGAAATGAAGTGAGTATCTCTGAAACTTGGGAAAGTAATTTATATAGGTTTCTTGCACCCAGGCAATCAAAACATTGAACAAATGTGATGCAATATGCCTTTAGGGGTGTAAACAAATGTGATGTAGTATGCCTGTAGGGGTGAGAAGAAATGCAATATTTCTTTAAGGGTGAGTCAGCAAGCTTGACTCATACACTTCTGTGAAAAATGGGAACGGTACTGCGATAGCCTACTGTTCAAACTTGTTCAAATTTGCGCCACCTTTTAGTATTAGCAAATTTTGCTAAAATTTTGATGTAATTTACTTATCTATGTACGAAATGATAAATCATATCATGAGCTCTTATTTGTGCATTTTTATTTTTTATCATATACCTAAACAAAATTTATTTTTCAATTTTAACAAAATTGAATCTCGTAATTTTGAACACGTTACTTTGTCGGTCTTCGGCGGCAACTTCAGGGGTCAGAAGGGTCCCTAACTTGCGCTGTGATTGGTTGGCGGCATCGTATGATGCATTACATACGCCTTATCTTTGTTTTCATTTGCTCGCGGCATCAAAACTACATTTGTTCTATGAGCAAGGTTGAATTTCCTTACTCCGTGTCAAACCACGTACATTTGAAATTTTACCGTTTAGAACAGGGGTCCCCAACCCTGTGCACGCGAGCACCATGGTGCCCGCCGACCCTTTTGCGTGTGCCCGCCACTGACTGACTACGATTGATAAGTTTTTATTTAAATTTTTAATAAAATGTTAAGTATGTTACATATTTTAAATATTTAGTTACTAAATATTTAAAATATGTAACATACTTAACATTTTATGAAATTTTAGTAGTTAATTACAGAAACAGATGCTCATTTATTTGAAAATAATTATTTCTTTATAAATAAATTAAGTTATCGTTTTGATAATTTTTCTAAGATTCTTAGTTAGCCCATCCTTGTTTTTTTTGTGTATTATGTTCATTATTTTACATAAGAATTAAGTGTTTTTTTTGTGTATTATGTTCATTATTTTACATAGGAATTAAATTTTTTTTGTGCATTATATTCATTATTTTACATACGAATTAAATGGTTTTTTTGTGTATTATGTTCATTATTAAGTCCAACTATAAATTTGCCTTGAAAAAGTAAATGGTGCCCGCCGCACTACCGGTAGTCTTGAATGTGCTCTTCGGCACAAAAAGGTTGGGGACCCCTGGTTTAGAATATCTTAGTGGTTTCAGTCTTCCCCGCGTAGAACCAGACCGCATAAAATAATTGCATGTAGATTCATCGTTTACTGTACTTTGAGAATACAGAAAGTCAGCTACTGAAGCCTAGTTTGCCAAAATCTTTATCTTTCGAAGAGGAGATTCCACAAAAAAAAATGGAATTTCACAAGACAATGAGCAAATAATTAACGGGGAAGCAGGTGAAACTTCTTTTAATCATAAAATTGCAAACGAAGGTTTTGGCAGTGATAAAAAGAAAGAGCAATTCCTAGGAAAAACATTTAGTAATAAGGACCCAGGAGACTGGTCAGAAACATTAACTGATAGTGATCGATAGTTTATAGGGCAGAGCGACCTGAAGACTAAAGCTGAACTAAAAGAAATGTTAAATTACATGCCTGTTGATATTGAAGGTTGACAATTTCAAAAACTTTTACTGTATTCCAAATCACCAAATTGACGAGATAAGTTACCAAAAGATTAGCTTACGTGGAGTTAAAAAAAAGCCCTGTACTGTGTGATAGTCTTACTCTTTTCATCAGACTGTCAAAGCAAGGAGCACAGTGTACTTTCAAGAAAAGGCAGCTACAGTATGATCCTGCGCAAGTGAAATGTTGCACACTTTATAAAAGGCTTCCAGAGCACGAAAAGGTTAACCAACACAAAGAATCATATTGACAGTGAAGAACACGTCAGACTGCTGTTGCTGTCAAGGAGTGGATAGCGATCTCCAGCGATCCATGATTACCTGCTAGAAAGTTTGCTCGATATTACAATATTTCTAGCTTCTAGAAATCTGACCTCCCGAGGAATCTCTCAAAGAATAGATCCACATAATGCACATAATCCACATAATAAAATCTCACTGCTGCAGGAACATTTAGAGAAAGTTAAGAAAACTCAAGAAGGTGAAATATGTTCACAAGCTCATTATTTGTCACAGTAAACTCAGAGCGAATCTATAAACTTGTGTGAGAAGTATTTGTTCGATACAATTCTTTCTGAAAGAACAGAAGTAATATATTTCTCTCTGATACTGAGCAGAATGCTCTTGTCCTCCGGTACGTTTACAGAAACTCGAAAACAAGAGTATGGAATAATGAGGAGAGGTTCAGTGATATTTTTTCATCTTTACCAAAGGACAGGAAATGGAACAACAAAAATTCTAATGTCTAGACTATACCAATAGGGAGTCTACATTGCTGACTGCAGATGACAGGGATTCAATAATGTGGAAACATGTCTGGAAAGATTAAAGGAGTTCAAACCCTCAGTCAAGAAAAAAATCCACGTGCTATTTTTTTCACTTTGCGGTGCGCACTCATTGAACCTTGTTGATGTGCATGCTGCATCATGTTGTCCGGATGTAATTACACTCTTTGGTAGTGTGAAGAGTTTGTATGTTCTGTTTAGTGGAAGCCCAAGATAGTGAAAATTACTAACAGAAAACTGAATGTTTTCTGCACAGTTTGAGTGAATCCAATAAAGTACAATAGTATAACCTGTTCGTCCAATAGCTGAACAGTATAGTTTGAAGAAAGTGATTCAGGACCGCTTGGACTTTCAAGTGCAATTTACAAGTTGCATCTTGAAGGAATATTTGGTGTAATATGTATTTCTCTGAGGATTTTCTGTGCACTTCCTGTCAGTGTTGCTGAAAGAGAAAGAGCGTTTAGTAAACTGGCAATTATAAAAAACTACGAGGTCAACCATAAGACTGACTCAGCCTAATGTAAGAAATTAAAATGTGTCTTTACAATTTATACTTTGTATTTCGATGGAACTTATATTTTGTAGTGGGTGCATAATAAAGTGAGTTGTGTAATGTCTGTATCCTTCAGCATTTATTTTATTTTATCTACTTCAGCGTGTTAAAAAATAAGCAACTTTCTCATAATGAATCAAATGGGGGTCTGTATATACAATTTGAAAGCCAGAATCAGATAGCGATAAACAAAGCAAAAAAGTTACTGGACAACTACTGAGAACGAACCTTGAAAAGAAGGGATGAGAAGGTAATGATTCCTCTGCTGAAAACACTGATCGTGCCAAAACTTGAATACAACTCAGTCTTGACAAAAAAATAAATTAATAGTGATGTACCGATTCCAAAATTTAGCCGATGCCGATTCTTTGCCCAGATTTTAAGAAATCAATTCTCTTCATAAATTTTATTAATCTAATGTGAAAACATCAATTTTTTGTATTTTTTAATTTCAAATTTGTTTAAATTTATGTGCCTCGGTGGTGTAGTGGTTAGCATTGCGCAGGGCAAAACCCAGCTGTTCATCCTTCTACACAATAAAAATCTGTTAGTAGATAAATGGGTACCCTGGGTAGTCTAGTGGTTAAGACGCTGGGCTGCTGATTGGGAGTTCGTGAGATCGAGTTCGGGCGAGAACTTTGTAATTTCCGACCACCCGTGGTTGGGCGTGGTTCGAATTCCACGTTAAACTGTAGGTCTGAGGTGGAGTGACAAGCTTGACTTTCATCGGAATGAACAATTCGGGCGGAAGCAAAACCAAGGTTAACGAAAGCTAAATGCTTTTCCTCAGCTTACTCCACAATATACAGCACCAGAATTTGTTACTCGTATAACGTAACTAAAATGAAGAGAAAAAGTTTTATTACTCAGTAAAATGATAAAATAATTTTATTTTCGTTTCATAAATTAAATACCAATATTTGAAGTAATTGGTTTTCCTTATGTTGAACGTATTTTTTCTTCAACAATATAAACAACAGCAAAATTTTTCATCAAAATATTTCAAGGGCCTGGTAGCCAACTTGAATAAAAAAAAAGATATACAATTTGGGTTTATAAAATTATTAAAATACTTAAAATAAAGTCAACATACTGTAATAAAATAGTTTAAATTATAAATTATAAAGTACAACTTAATATACTGTAGAATTATTGTTAATACAGAGTACGAGATTACAATAGTTTATAATATTTAGAGATTAGCTATGTAGTTAGAGAGAAAATGTAAATATATGGGCAACTTAACATATTGAGCTTTCCCTTTTTCTTGAACATAAAATATTTTTATATAATCACCCTTTGAAATGAGGACAAACTATCCTAAACAATGTTTGGATCTTTTCCGTTTGACTGCCGCCATTGAAACATAATTAAACTTTTTGTATTTTGTATTTTAACTGAAATGTCTTGATGATACAAAATAAGTTACTTTATAAAAAAGCTTTTCTTAATTTCCCCTTCAAATTTTGTTTCTTATAAACAATTTTAATTACTTTCAAGATCCATGCTTAATTTTTAAGTTTTAATCGTGTACTCAGAAAAATAAGGGGATCACCTGAAGATCAGGGCCTCCAGCCTTCTTTAGTTAGCTTTATAAGGCTAACTAACAAAAATATCACGACCTAACCTAACCAATCGTCAAGGTCGTACAGTTGACCTAACGATTGGTTAGGTTAGGTCGTGATATTTTCGTTAGTTAGCCTTATAAGGCTAAGTAAAGAAGGCTGGGGGCACTGACCTTCAGGTGATCCAAATAAGGAAGTTCAACTTATAAATATGTCATTATAAGGGAAAATTAAGAAAAGCTTTTTTATAAATTAAGTTATTTTGTATCATCAAGACATTTCAGTTAAAATACAAAATACAAAAACGTTTAATTATGTTTCAATGGCGGCAGTCAAACGGAAAAGATCCCAATGTTTTTGCATGTTCAATTTTCTGTAAATATAGATTTTATTTTGTATAAAAATTTTAAAATTTCAAATAATCAGTAAGGGAATTGGCTAAATTTGGCCGATGGAGTGCCCAAAAATTGGCCGATTGTGCCGATAGCAATGCCGATGGGATTAATCGGTACACAACTAGGAAATTAATAAATTAGGAGAAATCCAAAGAAATTTCACAGCGAAGATTGATGACTGCAAAGAACTCACCTAATGGGAAAGATTACGTAAATTAAATCTTTATTCGCTAGAAAGAAGAGAAGAGCAAAGTGTACCTAACCTCAAAGTAAACCCAACTACCATCCAAACAATGCTACAAAATAGGAAAGGTATAGTGCTTATAATGCAGCCCTGACTAAAGGCCCGACAAGTGACTTAAAACTGAAGGAAAATAGCTTGGTTTTGAGGGGGCTAAGACTTTTTAACCAGCATCCAAAGGACCTCAGGAACATCAGCGGGGTCAAAGTTGAAATCTTCAAAGGAAGACTAGATGCCTGGCTGAGGACGGTAACGGATGAGCCGAAGGCAACGGAGATCGCAAGAAAGCAACTCGTTCCTCCATCAGGCAAGGCCTAGAGGTGAAGCCACCAGCTTCACCTTCGTGTGAAGAGAGACCGACGCACGGAACTTTTATCGGGCTTATACAGGGTGATCAAAAAGTAACGCAACCCATGGGACAACGATTTATTTCAGAGCAAGTGCTGGAAGTGGGCACCGTTCTGTGCTTCACACAAGTGGATACGGCGATTCATGTTCTTAAAGACCCTTAAAGATCCAAGGTGTATTTCATCTTTTTCATATATTCACCACCTGCAACAGAAGGAAAAAATCAATTATGTGCGTTTCTCCATGGGTTGCGTTACTTTTTGATCACCCTTTATATATATATAATATAATATATATATATATATATATATATATTAACGTAAAGAACGACGCTTGTATAGGAGAATATTCCGCGCAAGATGAGAGAGAGAGAACGAAACCAATGAAAAAATGAGGTAACCACCCGGGAATCGAACCCGGGATCTTCCGATTGCCGGTCAGATATGATAACCATTACACCATGGGTCTCACTCAATCAAATGCCGTAATTCCTCTACATACGCGCAGAAACCAATGCCCCAAGGGGGCACCTCCCGCATGCCGTACATTATATACATTTAAACTGCAAACACGCAGTATAATTGAGTGAGGCCCATGGTGTAATGGTTATCATATCTGACCGGCAATCGGAAGATCCCGGGTTCGATTCCAGGGTGGTTACCTCATTTTTTCATTTGTTTCGTTCTCTCTCTCTCTCATCTTGCGCGGAATATTCTCCTATACAAGCGTCGTTCTTTACGTTAATTATACTGCGTGTTTGCAGTTTAAATGTGTATATATATATATATATACACACATATATATATATATATATATATATATATATATATATATATATACATGATGCAAACCAACAAGGAAAAAGAAAAATTATTCCAAGGCCTTTCATGTGTTCAGAAGTACACCTCGTCAGGGAATGAAGGGAGAAGGCGAGATGACGAAAATATATACATATGTAGAACGGGACAGAGAAATAAAAAAGATTAGCACATGACTAATGAGAGTTGATTAAAGGCAAAAGGTATTTTAGCAGGATATTGTCAATTTTATACATCCCCGCACTGTTATTGAAATTATTTTTAAAATGGATAAATGCACATTCTAGAATATTCCTTTCAATTATATCTGTGTTTTTAACGAGCGCTTTAGAACTATGCCAATTGATACTATGATCACATCTATACATATGGTTAAACAATGCATTTGAATTATTTGCTGTTCTACACGCATATTTATGCTGTTTTACCCTAATGTCTAACGTTTTTACCCGTTTGGCCAATATATACTGAGTTACATTGTGTACATCCGATCGAATACACACAACCAACCGCATTATCCTGGCTATTCTTTATTGGGCGTGATTTAAAAAAAAAATATATATATACACATATACAGCATATTGTGTATAACCGCAAAAGGAGAGAGTGCAGAGCAATTGCAATGTTGATCAAATGAGTGCCAGTGCCAACCCCCTTCCCCATTTCCAACCCTCAGTGTGCAAAAAAAGGGGGAGAATTCCCCAGCAAGCTGGGGGGTGTCCACCTAACCTCTTTGGGGGATAAGTTGGGACGGCCTCACCCCTCAAAGGGGGTGAGAGAGGAGAGGGGAGAGAGAGAGAGAAAGGAGGAGAGAGAGGAAGAGACCATCCAGCGTCTGCGAGATGCAGAAGCTTAATGAGAGCTCAGGTAGCATCACTTGGCTTAGAACTCGAAATCCGCCAGTTGGCTTAAGCAGCCTGTGCCTCCAGGCATTATCAGCCAGTTAGCACAGTGTATATATCGTTTGAATAGCCAAAAAGCGCACACAAACTTCCCGACTATACGCTCATAGAATCCCTATTATTACACACACAACGTATATAAACAGATGCATGTAAAGCCCCAATAGCAAAATATATAAATGAGCATAAACACCACACCAAACAACCACCACATCACCACAACCAGCACCACAACCACCAATCGTCTAACTATAGCTTACCATCACCTAACCAAACCCACCTTACCCACGGCTTTTACTTACTAGCAACTGGTAGACCGACAAGGTCTCTAAATACGACCCAAATTAATAGACAAAGCTATTAAGCATAAACAAATACGTTTATGGGGCCAGGGGGTAGATCGACAAGGTCTAAAAAAAAAAATGGCAACGCTAAAAGGTTTCCTATTAAGCTTCTCATGGTGGAACACCACGAGGGCAAGTTGACGTTTGGTGACCGATCTTTTACACAAAAAATCGAATAAGATAAACTAAATTTAACGCCAAAACAAATTTCCACCATAATATACAATTTTATCCTTAAACTATAACATAAAAAGCATTAATGTTTTTTAAATCAAAATAGAAATTAAATTAGGGGTAGCTATTTCCTTTTTCCTTTTATCCAATTATTTTGTTTCAATATAAATTTATCTTTAAGACAAATATATCTTTAAACCTTATTACAAAAAAATATTAATATAACTTTATAATACAAATAGATTCTATTTCGGGATAGCTTATTAATTTTTCCTCTTTTACGCAACTATTTTGCTTCAATACAAATTTATCTTTAATATACAATTTTATCCTTAAACTATTACATAAAAACATTAATATAATTTTTAAAACAAAATAACCTATGGAATGAATAAGTTATATTTGGTAAAGACACGCCCCCAATATTCGCGGCTCGTCCAGTTACTGTACAACCCAATGGGCGGGACATGAGAACGAATCTAGGATCTCTGGTTGGCGGAAAGTCTCGCTCTCACACAGGAAACTCGCGCAGGCCAATCGGGGTCATGTATATAAGAGGGAACATTTTCAGCTGGATCCACAACAGTGATTTATCAACGAGTAACTATACATTCTCTCATGATGGACTCTTCCAGTCAGACACATCAGCTTTACTGCTCCCCGCAATTGTTTGAAGACGGGGACCATTCTGCAATGACTACACTCCAGCTTTTCGCAGCGGCCGACCGGAACGTCCTACTATCAACCTAATCCATTGCAGAAATTTGTGACAGCGAGAAAGAACTAGCGGATAAAGAGGCCGTTGAAATGTGAGTAATTACGTAATAATTTATTTGTGATTCGCTCTCGGGCTATATACATCGTATCATTCAGTGCTTATCCCTTGCAAATGTTAGTTAATTTATAAAAAGCCATAATAAAGGAAGTGAAAGGATATCTGCCCAAGGGTTCGAGACTCTGCGACGGGGTTTAGTAGCACCGCTAATCTTCTTTCCTGAGAATGTCATATAGACAGTGAATTTTATTATGCGACGAAGGTATCCTTTGAAAGTGAAATTTTATTACGCGCTTGTTTCCCTGTACGTGTTAACTTAAAAATTTATAGTAAGTTCGACAGGGTAGTTTTTAGAATTACTAAAATTTTAAAGGTAGGGAATTGTTGCGGTCCCGGGTTCATGACCCGGTGCTGACAGATGATGCGTAGCACATCCAGCTAATCTTCATTTTGAGCCCAGTTAGGCTAGTTGCTTTGTGTTTATTATCTGATCCGGTATTTTATTAAGTATTTAGAGTAAATTTTGTTTATCACATAATTACGTGTTAACATTTATTTAAAATTAGTTTGTGAAATGTTTCATTGAAATAGTATGTATCCTCAATTTTATATATATATATATATATATATATATATATATATATATATATATATATATATATATATATATAGATAGATCGATAGTGTTTTGCTGTTGCGGCGGTTACACGTGTTTCGATCGAAGTCCGAATAAAAGCGGTATTACAGTAAAAATCCTGCAGTTAATCAGTTTTAAACGGTGCCGATATTGTGAGTTAATTGACAGTGCATAGCGGTATTTCTTTTTAAAAAAGTAAAAATCGCGGCGTATACCAAAAAAGTAAATAAAATCAAAGTGAATTAATATATACAGCATTTGTTTTTTTGTTTTTTCCGAGTCTCTTTGTGAGGAAAGTTTTGTTTTTTGAAGTGCCCACAAATATCCCCCCATTATCCCCCGCAGCCACAGTCGAGAGGACCAATCAGTGAGAAGTATACAGCGTACCACATCCCCTACCCTGGAGTAACGGAAAATTCTTTCCCTCACACAGCTTGAGTCATCCCCCACCCAATACCTCCCATAATACCCCCGTTTTGAGTCACTTCACCAACATGGAAATTAATGCATACCTGCAACTCTGTGGTATCTGTAAACCTGCAACAGATGAGACAGAGGCGATAAGGTGCGATTTTTGTCAGCTACTTTTTGATTTTAAATGCCTAGAATAGGGAGATGAAAAAATCTCCCTTATAACGAACGCAAAGCAGTTTAATGGGATAAAATTTTTCTGCGAGAACTGCTTGACCGAATTAAACTCTTTTACGGTATTTAAAGCAGAAAGAGACTACGAGAAGAGAATGAAAGAGGAAAGTGGAAACAAAGAACAGTGGAAAACGGAAGAAACGGAGAAAGGCGAAATAGAAAGAATTCAGATACCGTCACAAAACGAGGCCGAAAACACACAGGCGACAGAGAGTGTAAAGACAACACACAGCATAAGGGCAACGAAGGACACAAACACAACTAGCACAAATAGGACAAGACAAGAGGGCAGTCAAGTAAACGAAGTAAAACTGTCCCCCAATAAGGAGCAAGAAACAAAAGCCAAGAGTAAATATGGAGAAGGAATTATATGCAGGTATTATATAGAAGATAATTGCAGATTTAAAAGAGGACAATGTATATATGAACATCCCCCAATATGCAATTTCTTCTACAATAATGGTCATTGTAAATTTGGAGACGGATGTAAATTCTACCACCCGGACATTTGCAGAACTTACGAAAAATATGGACCCTGCAAATTCGGAAATAAATGCTACTATCAACATCTCCCGACGGACTCAACGAACAAAGGAAAAAGTTTAAATGACAAAAGGAATAAAAATAACAATAGGAACAACAATAGGAACACAATAAGCGAACAAGAAAATTTTTTCAACATCTCAGACACCTTACGAATGCTAAATGTCATCCACATGCAGTTGACACAGCTGGAAACCCCCGAGCCAAATCGCTACCGGGCAAGAAGCTACCAATACAAGTAGGAGGAAACGGATCTCTTTCGGAGGATCATAGAGCAACGAATCAAGCGATATCGAAGGAAAACGAACTTGAAATGCACAAGGGGAAACGAAAAACAGAGAACATAAAAATTGTCCTGGCTAATATTCAAGGAATAAGACCAAACCAATCACTCAATAAGGTTTCGTACCTGAAAGGATTTATGGACGAAACAAGGGCGGACATCGCATGCCTCACAGAAACTCATCTTAAAGATTGCCAAGGAAATTGTGAAAACTGCGAACATTGTATTGATAAGAAAGAGATAAATATAGAGGGCTTCAACTTACTAAGAGCGGATAGGACAACGAGACGGAAAGGTGGCTGTGCTATATATGTACAGGAAGGTCATATGACAGAGACGATAATAAGTAAATCAAACAGTTATGTGGAACTCCTAGAAGTGAAAATAGAAAAACTAAACTTGATAGTAATAGTCATCTATAGACCTCCAAGCACCCCAACCGAAAAATTCTGGGAGGCCATTGATGACATTAGAAAGCTAATAAAGGCCATAAACCCTCCATCCCCCAATATAATGATCTGCGGAGACTTTAACTTCCCATTTATAAAATACAAAAAGGTGAATAGGAATATATATATTCACCAGGACAAGGGGGGGCACAAGAGAAGATCAGGAACAAGCAAAAATGTTGATGGCTCTCACAAACGAGTTTATGCTGACACAGGAGATAACTGAAAATACCAGAAAAAATAACTGCCTAGATCTGGTATTCACGAATAACACGAACTTGATTGCTGATATAAAAATAACCCCAACCATTATCTCAGACCACAACTTAATCGAGATATCAACAAATATGACGGCAGCATTAGAAAACAATAATATTGTGGAAATAAATAAATTCGGGGCCTTTAACTTAAACTCGAAGACTATAAATTGGGAAGCAATCAGATCGCACATGGCCCAAATAGAATGGAGAACAATTTTCGAGAATAAAACAACTGAAGAAATGCTAACAACCTTGGAGGAAAAAACGCTGAGAATTTTAGAAAAATATGCTCCGAAATCACAGCCAAAAGGAAAGAGGAGCTGGCTAGAAAGGCAAAAGAGAAGACTATTCCGCAAAAGAAAGAGAGTGGAGGCGAAGTTAGGAAACTGCGGAGATAATGACAGGAAAACAATAAAAGAAAAACTGGAGGGTATCGATAGGGAAATACATTCCCTGATTAAGGACCATACAGAGAGGGAAGAGGAAAAGGCGGTAGAAGCAATAAAGGAAAATCCAAAATACTTCTATAGCTATGCAAAAAAAACAAAAACGCGCGCCGCTATTGGGCCCTTAAGGACGGGAAATAATGAACTAACCGACCATCCAAAAGAAATATCTGATACATTGAGAGCTCAATATGAATCAGTTTTCAGTACCCCAAAAAGTGACAAAGCGATACCTGACATAAATGCATTCTTTGAAGAGGAATTGCAAGGAGAGTATATAACAGACTTTGAGTTTACACCAGAAGATGTAGCGAGAGCTATAGGACAAATGAAACTACATTCAGCTGCAGGTCCGGACAATTGGAACGCATTATTGATTAAAAACTGTAAAAATGAAATAGCTACACCTTTATACTGGATATGGAGAAGATACCTAGACACTGGGGAAATACCGAGCATCTTGAAAAGAGCAAACATTGTCCATATATATAAAGGAGGGGACAGATCTCAAGCAAAGAACTATAGACCAGTGTCATTGACGTCCCACCTCACCAAAGTATTTGAAAGAATAGTTAGAGAGAAAATTTATGATTTCCTGGAGACACGTGAAAGATTCAACGAAAATCAGCATGGATTCCGGTCATGTAGATCATGCCTATCACAACTAATAGAGCACTACAACAATATCCGGTAAATTTATAGTATTACACCCGTCTCCCTTTGGAGGTGAAATTTATGTTTTTCCTATGGTTTTTGATGTTTTGAACGAATCTGACCTTCAAAACCGTCGGAAATGACTCGTTTTTGAGATAACCCCCCTCCCCCCAGCCGGCAATCAAACACGAGTCATTTCCGACGGTTTTGAAGGTCAGATTCGTTCAAAACACATCAAAAACCATAGGAAAACCATAAATTTCACCTTCAAAATTGACCTAACCTAACCTATCCTATCCTAACCTATCCTAACCTATCCTATCCTATCCTAACCTAACCTATCATAACCTAAAAGATAAACAGGAATTACCTTATTCACGTGGAGGGGCAGGCTGAGGCTCTTCCTAGAGTAGATTTCGCTTGTCTTTAACTGAAGAAATGAATAAATACCTTGCCAGGTATTGGTATAGATATTTTGACCGAATACCTGGCCTCTTAACCCATTCCTTTAAATCCCGCCAAAATCTTTCGATATTGTGTGTGAATTTCGATATTCTCGTTATCCAGAAAATTTTTAGAATGATTAATAACAAAATGCTTGTAACCTAAATCACTTATAGTCTTGTAAGCAGCACAGGAATCACTATAAATCACAGAGCTAGGCCTAATGTACTTCTGAATGAGTGGAATGATTGTTCCATTCCGGTAGCAAAGTAATTCAAATTTGAAATGGATGGAGCGCAGTGATTGGGCAGACATGTAATGGTCACACAAACGAACGTACGAACACACAAACGAACGTATGAACACACAAACGAACGTATGAACATACACTAGATACACACCAAAAAAATGTTTATATCTCGAAAACGAAGCATTTGCGACGGAAACGCTATAGAAGGAAAGTGTCTTAGAATTAAAAAATCTAATTAATGAACATTGCTGGAAGTTAGACGGGTGTAATACTATAATAATACGCAATATCCTAGATGCATTGGAAGGCAATGACAACTACGATGTTATGTACACAGATTTTGCGAAAGCTTTCGATAAATGTGACCATGGTATAATAGCACATAAAATTAAAGACATGGGAATAACAGGCAAAGTGGGAAAATGGATCTACAACTTCCTTAGTGATCGTCTGCAGGTCGTCAAAATTCAAGGTATATCATCATCAGAATCGGAAGTACACAGCTCAGTACCACAAGGGACAGTACTGGCCCCACTCCTGTTCATTATCATGCTAACAGACATAGACAGCGGAGTAAACAGAAATAGTATAGTAACATCCTTTGCAGACGATACAAAGATCAGCAGAAAAATCAGCGATGTACATGACATGGAGGCCTTGCAGAGGGACACGAACAAAATATACAAATGGTCAGAAGACAACAACATGTCATTCAACGCCGAGAAATTTCAGCTCTTGAGATATGGTAGAAAAGAAGATCTTAAACAGACTGCATATTATGCTCCAGATAGACAGGAAATTCAGAGAAGCATGAAAGCGATTGATCTCGGGATAATAATGACAGATGATGGGAAATTCGAAACACAAAATCACATAGCGATAAATAAAGCAAAAAGAGTCGCCGGACAGGTTCTAAGAACGTTCAAGAGAAGGGACAGGACAGTAATGATTCCCCTGCTAAAAACACTGATTATACCAAAACTTGAATACTGCTCAGTTTTGACGTCCCCATATAAAAAGGAAGAAACTAATAAACTAGAAGAAACGCAAAGGCATTTCACAGCCAAGATTGATGGCTGCAAAGAACTCAACTACTGGGAAAGACTACGTAAACTAAATTTGTACTGCCTGGAAAGAAGAAGAGAGAGGTACATCATAATCTACATATGGAAAATGATCGAAAAACTGGTACCAAACCTAAAACTAAACCCAATTACCATTCAAACAACACTGGAAAATAGGAAAGGCAGAATGTGTAGTGTTCCCAAATTAAAGGCACGACAAGGGACCTCCTCAACCCTGAAGGAAAATAGCTTGGTTGTCAGGGGGCCAAGACTTTTCAACCAGCTTCCTAAGGACCTCAGAAACGTAACGGGGGTGAAAGTTGAAGTCTTCAAGAAAAGACTGGATGCCTGGCTCAGGACAGTACCAGATGAGCCGGGCGTGCCTGGCTATGTACGGTGGAGAGCGCAAGAAAGCAACTCGCTCCTCCACCAGGCCAGACCTAGAGGCGGGGCCACCAGCTTGACCTCCGTGTGAAGAGAGACCAACGCACGAAACAACATAAGGTTCATAAGGTATATATATATATATATATATATATATATATATATATATATATTATATGTATGGAGCAAATGGATTTTAATTAAAAAAGATTCAATGTGGATGATTCGTTTAATATCTGCAAGGTGATCGATACCCTGTAACGGTGCTTAGTCATCCATTATGATCATTATTAGAAAAATGTATGAGCTGTCAAAATAATTTTCTGTCTACAACCGTATTCTTTCTCTTTATAGGTCCGATGCGGAACTCGATCGTGTTATAGCTACTTTTCGTGACAGCTTTGAAGAGAAGCAAATAGTTGACGGCGATTTGGAGGTTTTACAGCGCAGTCAACCCAGTGAACTGAATACGGAGTTCGAAGTATTGGCTCACATCCGGTCCAACGAATGCCAGGTCGTCGGGGAACTAATATAAGCTTTTTTTCTTTTGGTTAAGAACAAGACAGTGTATTTTCATCACTTTATTAAATGCTAGAAATCATGTTTTATAAATTCGTACAATTCAGCTTAAACTCTTTACAGATTTAGCATCCAATAAATAAGACTAACATTATTGGGAACATCTTATATTTTACACAATATAGTTACAATTATATATCACGCGTAAAACGTTACACAATACATCGAGTGCGCACAAATGGGAACCTTTTTTATCTGGATGCACACCATTTCATCGTTCATCTCAGTGTCGCACAAATCGAATAATTAAAAAAAAATTATAAATCCCTTTCCACGTAACATGTGCAGGAGAAGTAAAAGACAATACATCCCGCAAATATTACTAAAATATCCTTGTAATCGTGGAAGATTCCAGACAATTTCAGGGATATGCAACTGTTCGAGAAATTTTTCAATAACAGGGTCACTCCAGGGAGGATGAGTCCCCAGTGAATTAAAATAATACATTATTTCCCTATTTTTAAAGTATATTGCGAACCAATGAATCCCCTCCCCTAACAATGCCCGTGTTTACAATAATTCCCCCGCATTTTCTCGTAGTTGGTAATTTCGATGTTTGATTCTTCGCAAACACACTGATAAATTTGGAGCATGTGATTCAGTCACTATTCATTACTCTCTGAAGTGTATTCGCATCCATTTTAAAAGTCAATGACTACGTTCCTGAAGCGGACGACTTCAATTAGGGCTTGTGACTCGAGGTATATTAGTACACTAATAGTTGCGTCTATCAGCTTGGCGAATTCCAATCTGACTGAGATGTTCTCACTTTGTTGTGGACGAAAGTGTGTATTTACACTAGCAGATAAGTCGGGCGTGATATCAAACGAGTAAAGGTTAATTTGATCGATGAATTCTTTCCGCGTTACCCCAATCCAGAGCTCATCACAAGCACCTGCAATATGGGCCAGATTACAATAAGCTCTCGCGCAAAGCGGGAACACAGCGTCTGATGAATAGTCCGTATCCATAGTCCCACCCAACGCAACACCATTGACGTATAGAGTTATATTTTTAAGGCCGAAATTCTCGAATTTAAGGCGTTCTTTTTATATTTTCCATTCGTCGAAGCGTGAACCTAAATTCCAATTAATAACCTTTTAGGTAGAACTTCCAGATCCACTTTTTCTATCTGCTTCGAGGCCAACCCTGCGGGCACCGGGCAATTGTACTCTGTTAATTGGGAATTTTACTGTTGCGTGTATTAAATTTTTTTCAATTTCTAATTGTTTAACAGAACTTAATTCACTCTCCGTACGTGCAGATATGTTACCATAACGTGAATCACAACGGGTTTTGCTCCCTCTTCTTGATCAACATCCAGATTTAAGCAGATCTCAGAACTCGTGCGGGTGAGCTTTAATTTCATATTCACCCCATTTACAAGCAGTTTCTCCTGGAATGTGAAGTCTGTATGCAGACGTCCATAGCATTGATATATCTTCTTTTTAGAATATTTAAATTTATCCTTTATACTACTTTCGTCTTTAGTCTGATAATATCCCTCGGCAGTTAAAAAGGTAACCTTCGCTTCTTTTGAAAAGTTGAGGAAATTTTCGAGATATGCTCCTAGGTGATAATAACCCGTTCCTGCTGAGATGTTGACTGGTTTAAATACACGTCACACTGAATGAATATGGAGTGCAGAAAGTTGGTTTCAGGGTATGCAGAATAATTACACTAGGCAACAAATTTCAACTTTTTTTTTGTTACAGACACGTGAACTACTGATTCCTACTAAAGCGCTGATGCTGATTTCAGATCTGATATCAAAATTTCTCTATCACGTCCAGATTTTGTGTAACCGAAAACCCCTATTTTTCATTTTTTTTCTCACCCGCTTCTATTACGAAAGCCGTCTAAGCTACTTTTCCGTGCCACGTTTTATGTTAAGCATACTTAAATAATTAGTGAACAGGGATGTCTTTCCTCCTTTATTCTGGCTTAAGACAGACAGCGGAATTCCGCTGGCGGAGTTACCACCCCTGCGCCCAACCATCCACCCAAAGCGCGTTAGTATTTTGTTGTTACTACTGAAAGGCAAATTCCTGTTCTTAAGTGAAACTTTGGTGTGTCCTCTTCCTTTGTCGCTTGTAGGATGACGAGCTCTCCTTCTGCAGGAACCAACAATAATCTCCCATCATATTTGGGTTGAAATTACCTTGGTATCTGTTTTCCATAACTGAGATCTGTTGGTGGAAGCGCTCACCATGCTCGTCACTTACAGCCCCAAGGTTGGCCGGGAAGAAGTCAAGATGAGAATGTAAAAAATGAATTTTCAAAGACATTCTGCATCCCATTATTTCATAAGATTTAAGCATGTTTTCTACGAGTTTACGGTGGTTTTCAGCTTTGTGGTTTCCAAAAAATTTTTTGACAACTTCAACGAAAGATGTCCATGCTCCTAGTTCATTCTCATTTAGGTTAGATGGAAACGATGAGTCGTGGATGACACTGCGGATCTGTGGTCCAGTGAAAACTCCAGCTTCTAGCTTAGCATCTGTCAATATTCCTTTGAATTTATCCTTTAAATATTGGAAACCACTACCTTGATGATCCATACCCTTCACGAAATTTTTCATAAGGCCAAGTTTAATGTGAAGTGGTGGAAGATGTACTTTCTGAGGGTCAATAAGTGCTGGGTGTTTCACATTGTATTTACCAACAACATGTTCAGTTCTAGATGGCCAATCATGTTTTTTGTAGTGGTTCTTGTCATCTCTGCTGTTCCATAGACACAAAAAGCACATATGCTTTGTGTAGCCCAACTGTAACCCAAGAAGTAATGATACAACTTTAAGGTCGCCACAAATATTCCATGTGTGGTCCTTATATTTGATGAGTCTTAGCAGCAGTTTCATCGAGTCATAAGTCTCATTAAGGCCAGTGGCATGTGCTACAGGTATTGAAGGTTTTTCATTGCCGTTGTGCAGTAATACAGCTTTAAGGCTAGCTTTACTAGAGTCAATGAACAGTCTCCATTCTTTTGGATCATAGCGACAGCCAATCCCTTGCATCAGACCACTGATATCGTGGCAGAAACAAACGTTTTCTTCCTGTAAGTAAAATGATGAAAACTGCAAATGGCGATGGCGGAAATGGGAAACTTTGGTGTTTGGTTGGAGAAGATTAAATTCTTGAAGTCTTGAACCAAGCAACTCTGCCTTTTCTTTTGGTAATTCCAAATCGCGCACTAAGTCATTTAACTCCGCTTGACTTAACAAATGTGGGGAAATATTTGCATCTGGAACATATATGCCATCTTTCCCTGTTTCTATATCACTAGCAGAATCTTCAGATGAACTGCTGTCTGTTATCGTTGCTGGTGGAACTGGTGGTGGATTTGTTTCATCATGTGGTACTGGTTTCATTGCTGATTCGCAGTTTGGGTACGTGATCTTTGATTTGTTTTTCTTTGTGAAACCAGCAATCTTTGTCAAACAAAAATAACAATCATTGAAGTGATTTTTCGGCTCACGCCAAACCATGGGGACTGAGAACGGCATAGCTTTTCTTTTACCATTCATCCAAGCTATTAACATTGCATTGCACTGTGCACAGCAAATATGTGGTGCCCAGTCCCTCTGTTGGTCTCCTAACTTACAGTCAAAATAACACTTGTAGGCAAGTTTAATCTTTGTTGTTATGTTTCTACGTTGTGGCTTAGGTGTATATTGTCCACAGACAAAGCAGAAGTTGTCTGGGTGATTTACACAAGCACGTCTATTTGATGCCATTTTGAATTACCATACAATATCTGAAAAAACGTAGAAAGTAATTATTACGATGTGCAAAATAAAAAGAAATACACACCGTAGTACAAAACAAATGCTATAAAAACACACAAGTCACCACATCCTGTCACTTGCTCATCAGCAGAGAGCTTCAACAACCGTTCTGCTTGACTGTCACGTAGCGACTGACCGTTGGGCCGTTGCCCGTTACTATGCTCTTGACTCAGTCTTGCCAACTCGGGATAAATTTTATTTATCAAAATTGTTCGAATTTGTATATAGTTGGCAAAAAAAATTGCTTTAACCTTGAAAAGCAAGTTTCATATTACTGGCATTAAGCCGATTAAAACCAAAATCTGGACGTGGTAGAAAATTTTACTAAAAGTGATTTGCATTTTACACAAAATCTAGACGTGATAGAAACAATCTAATTATAGATTTGAAATCAGCATACCGAAATTAGCTAGGAGCACCTATTTGGTCTTCTGTAACAAAATCTTTGTTGCCTAGTGTTATCATCGCAGTAATTATGATCGCAGTCCGTTCCATCTGAATAGGCTATATGTAGTTTAGCGTAGATGTGCATGCAGCTTGGATCAAAAGAGTATGGGCCTGAGCTGGGTATCGCGAATTCTATAGGGGCACCCGGAGCTAATTGCGTTTAATGGGTTAATTGTAATAAAGTCACTGTGCTCAAAAGAAACGTGTTGGGGACATATCAAAGAGGGTTTTACAATATTGTGAGATACACGGATGAATGAAGTGTGCCATGACGAGTCAGAAATAGTGCCACCTCTCTCGACAAGTAGTAATCAGCCTATGATTCGTGAGAGCAATGTCCTCAGCTTATATCATTTAAAAAAATGATCAACCGTAGGTTTCATTCGCTTAGAACACTTCTTCTTCGATGTTCTTTTATGTTTAACGCCACGTGTTCATAACCCCTTCTTCCGGACAACCCTCTTTTTCTTCCCGCCACGACGCATTTTTCTCTGATCTTTGATGATTTCGTCCCGTGTACGTTTTAAATGTTTTTTTTTAGAGCTTCTTTAGGTTTAGATCCACCCATTATGTCTTCTACTGTGTTAAACCCTGATTGTAACGCTTTTCTCTCGAGGTATCTGGCTCCCCCCCGCCCCGTTTTTAACAAGGGGACAGCCGTGCGTAGTATGGTTGAAAAAATGGATCCGAGCCCACTCATACGCTGATATCTCACCCCTCGATAGACTGTGAAAGGCTATCGGGTCATTATAATTGAATGCGACGAAAGTGCAGCTTAACTGTTAAGCTCCCATCACCGAATGGGAAATTTTTTTATTAAATCGTTCTTTATACAGTATATTGAGATATTGGTTAATAGATTAGTTGCAACATTCACATAATGAGGCTTGTCATATGTAATGCTCAAGCTCTCCCCTCTATGGTTGGGAATGTGTGCAATGCGCAGCAGACGCACCTGGGTATCCCCAACAAATTGATGGTCCACGATATTGCTGTAAATATAGCACATGCCTGAGGATGGATAGCCATCACCCAATTTCTCCAATTTTAACTGATACATTAAGATGGACAAGTCATGTTGTGCCTCGTGAAAGACATCTCTTTAGAGTGCTACTCCATACCGGCCGTCGGTTATAATTTTGAACAGTCCTCTGTCTTTAATATTTATATTATCCTGTGATTTTAGAGTCAGAGCATGTGCAGGGGTTTCTTTGTTTACGATTTCGTATACTAAATCAGCCGTAAGATTTGAGCTTTTAAAACTTTCGTTTAAGTCTCTCACAACATCCTCGGCGGCACCATAAGGACCCGGGCCTAGTGTTACTACTGTGTTGTAATACAGTGATGTAGAGACAGAAAAGAAGAGGACGGGAGTGTGACATAGAAGTGGTTAGGCGCCATGTTGTATATTATTTAAGCTTCATTACTGCAGCAGCTTTTATATAGGTGTTGAAGCTTTATGGGTACCCTAGCCATTTCACCAAGTTCATTTTTGTCTTTCCTGAACCTTTGCTGCCTAAAACGTTTTCAATTTTAAACACATTTTCTCCTAAATTAAATGTCACTTTCTGCAACTCCTCGCGGTAAAAACCTCCTGAGATTTCTTCCCCATTCATATCTTCAACGTAATACATCATTATCTCACCGTTAGGTCTCATAGCCCTAACTTTAAAAATCTCACGTGTCCAGCCTTGCTCAAATCCCTTCGCGAATTTATTTCCCGAACGCGATAGCCTTACATAATCATTGATTTTGAAACGCTAGAGTGATGCGGTGCTCTACAAATATCTCTTACCAACCACTCTGTGTGCGTACCTCTTTCTAAAACCTCGTTAGGTGTTGTTACAATTGCGCGATGGTGTGAACGGTTATATGACGAGGGCAATGATCTGTATGTGTTTTTATGTGTAAAATAGCGATGCATGCGTTCCCTTATGGTACGTTGAACTCTTTCAGCCAAAGAGGCCTTACGTATAGAATTGCTAGTGTAGTAGCTGATATTAAACTCTGCCAACATGCTCTGAAAAGCTCGGCCTATAAATTCTTTCCCCATATCCGTACAAAAATAGCCTGGAACCCTGTTTTCTTTCAACATCAGCGTTTGGTAGCTTTAGCAACTGTTTCAGGCGATTTATTTTTCAGAGGAATTAGCCACAGATATCTAGATAATACATCTATTATGAATATCTCACCGGCTTATGAAGTGTATAAGCATCCTGCTCCGCAAAAACGTCTTAACATCTTTTTTCCCTACTCCATCATTATAAACACCTCTGTACACTCTATCAACACCGACATAGGAGGCTGGGTTAGAAATGTCATAATACCGTTTTCTTAATAAATTAGCCATTTGCGTATTTTAGAGACAGGTGCATAGGGTTGGCCGTTGTTGTTTGGTCTCTTCTTTCTCCTCTTCAGAGATACTACTGCTGGGAGTGATGGCGTACTCAGTTGTGACACATGTGAGACCAGCTCCAAGTCTTTTAACCTATTCAGATTACCTATCAATGTTTTGTGGACATTTATGTGTTGTAGTCTTGCTTTAATATGATTCCATCCTGATGGTGAGGGCCTATCTCACTTTCTCACCAGATCATAGACAATGTCGACGATATTCGATCCCTGTACCCTTGTTCCTTCAACAATGACCTCGCCTGTATCGGTCCACTGTATGATGGGGTTCTCACTCAATAGATTATAAAGACTTAAGCATTTATTCCTCAATGTATGTGGGAGACTACTTTTAAATACATGCGTGATGTGTTGCGTTCCGTTATTCTTTGGTTGGTCATCTCTAACGTCGGCCCCAGGTCCTATGTCGACATGCTCATCGTTGCTCGCGCTCTGCCTAATAACCACGGGGAGCTCTGTCAGATTCTTATAATGTTCGTACTCATGAAGAAATTTCTGCAGAGCCTCTTGGTACAAGATTCTTTTCTCATCAGGTGACTTTTCACTCTTTTAATAGGTCTCTCAATTCGCTTTCCATTCTTTTAAGCCTGTTTTACGGGGTTCTAGAACCGTGTCTGGACTCTTTGAACTTTGCAGTGAAGCATACACCTCGTGCGGAATCACTACCACTTTCTTCATTATATTAATCTAGTCATTAAAGGTCCCAAAACTGAAAATAAGATGGGGAGGAATGATCCCTCTCTTTATACAATAATTCGCTTTTTCTTACCCACAGTTTGACTTTTACTGTACGTATTATGTTCTTGTAACGACGTAGACGAGCCTTTTGAGAGGATTTCACTGGCACATTACATTTTATAACATTAAGACAGATTTCACAGATGCATTTTAAAAGTCCGAGTTGATATTTTTAAAACATCTGCTGCAATGCCCGGGGCAAACAATGATAGATTTTTATTAATTCACGGTATTTGTTTACCCTATTTGTCATTCTGGAATATACACCGTTTCAGGCTCGTTTGGGAATAGATTCGTTCTTAGAAGTACCCTAAACGTGTTTCGCGGGTGAAGATCACAAAGTAAATATCCGTAACACTGACTTGTAGCTTCTTTATAAGCTTCCAAAAACTCCTTACGCTGATTCGGGAACATTTGATTGGCTAATACCCCAATTTGTGACACATCTCTACGTTGCGCGAATAAGACTAGATATTGTGTATTTAACGACACATCACGCATGTATCTATTTTTGAAAAATAGATTCTGGTTGATGAAGAATACGCTATTGTTAAGATGGTGGGAGAACACTGTAAATGTCTCGACAAACGTTTATCCATTTCCAATATGAGAACGTCAATTACAATGACTGTATGCTCATGTCCCTTTAACGAATTAACGTCATATACGCCTTTGCAGAACAAAATATCATTTTGGTACTCGTTGAACACTGACTGATACGTCGAATAGCACCATATTACTTTATGAACACATTTTGAGAACATCTCCCCCTTATCTTTAACCGTTTAAAGCCTACTGGTTCGAATACGTACAGTTTCAAATACACACATTTAGACTTAACCCTACAAAAAAGTTCAGAGTTAAAGGGTTAATGATTTTAAGCATAAACACAGTTTTACCACATCCTGTAGGGCCAGATATAATACATGTGGATGTGCTTGTGAACCTGAATTTTTCTACACATTCCATCTCTAACACGTCACACCCCTAAGTGGAACATTTACAAAATATAACAAAATTTAAGTGTTGCACCTTACATTCTACAATCTTTTTTCTACTTCTTCCACAGAACTGTGAATGACGATGAGGTACAGCACCCCATCATCGATATTACAGACGACCCACATGACAGTGTAGTTGTGGTTACAGACTTCACCCCCGCTGACGAACCCTCACCAGCGACACCTCCACCACGTGGCAGTTCAAAGCGGAGGCATGATGATGAAGAACTTTTCATGTCAGGTATAAAACGTGCCAGGATTGCAACGGTTGCTAGAACCCCAGTATTAGAGCACCAGCCCTCTACGTCTTACGATACAACCTCCACATAGCTTCCTACTCAATTAAATTTGTACCCCCTTATTCCTGTTCAATTCCGTTTACATCATCCATACCAGCAGCTTCTCTTGCTGTAGAGGAAGGTATAACATTCGAACTGGTGCGCACCGCTAACCCCACCCCGGCCCTGACTAAAAATCGGTACGGAGTCAGGGTTGAACCTGGAACCCTGTATAGCAACGGTGTTGAACAAGGACTCCGGCGCGTAGTTGAGCGTATTGTGGAGTTTGCCCTTCAGAACCGTGACGAACGTGAAGTCCAGACGAGGTTGTCCTTCGGGTTTGGGTCAGTTGACCGGGAAGTAGATGATTTTTGGGTAGTAATGCCATTCAGACGCTTGGCCGATGTAGATATAGAATATTTCTTGAGACGTATAATGCAGGCCTCTCAAAGTGGTACAGCCTTCAATATGGACAACTTCACGGTAGATATTGACAGAGTATTCCGGGTTGCGGGTCATAGTACCACATCTTATACTCTTAATTTCAATTCTCCGGTTATTTACCGAAAGCATATAAATGTCGATCGTGGTTGCGGCTTTATAGCAAGTCTTAGCTCATATGTTCACAGTGCTAAATACATGGGCGCAAAAAACTTGATTGCCTACGGTTGTCCAGCGTGCTCGTAAACTGACTGAAGATTACAAGCTTGGGTTTGAGTGTAATATGGGCCCTGAAGAGCTGAGAAGGATAGAGCATGAAATGAATGTTCGTATAGTTGTATTTGGAATGGATGATCGTTGTAGGAGTGTATGTATTTTTAAAAGCTGTGTGAGAGATCGCGCAAGACCTCTACTTATTTTAGGATTGTCAGGGTCAACGTATCTCCCCATCCGCAATATAAGGGCTCTTTACGCTAATTATAATAAAAGTAGAAAATATGGATGGCATCATGATTTGTGTAAGGGATGTCTCGAGTTTGCGGATGATATAGCGAAGCATTGTAAAAAATGTCACATGGTTTGTGAGCAGTGTAAAAGCCCCAAATGTGAAGATCGTGTAGTTGAAGCCGAGAAGAGGGAATGTAATGTTTGCAGACGTACATTTTTCAATAATAAATGCTTTGAACTTCATAAATCGAATGGCACTTGCAGGAAAATGAGAATCTATGAATGTTTCATATGATGGATAATTAGGGGAAATTCACGTATAAATGTGATGAAATTCACTGTTCTACATGTCATGAAAAATATAAGGCTGATAGAGTGAAGCATGTATGCTATATGAATGACGCTAAGTCTAAAAATAAACCCTGTATAACCGTGTACTACGATATAGAAACTTACACAAACCCTGGAAACAAAGAGGTTATCCCACAACTACTCGTAAGCCAGACTATCTGCGATGAGTGCATGGAGGTTGAGTGTGATGAGTATCACAAATGCAGTAAACGGACAAACGTTTTAAAAACGAATGCACACAACAGCCTTGTGAAACTCTTTGTGTCTGGTATTATCAAGTTAGCGGACAAGTTAAAAAGAATGACCGTTCTTGCCCACAACGGGGTGAAATTTTACACACAGTTCCTTTATAAGGAACTGCTTGAACACGAGCCATCGGAGATATTTACAGGTGAACCCTTGAAAAGAGGAAACAAGCTTATACAGATGCAGATAAGGGGAAATGTTCAGTTTAAAGATACTTTATTATTCACACCTTGTAAACTAGCCAAGCTACCCAGGGTGATGGGTGTAGCTGCCGAAGTTTCAAAAGGATATTTGCTTTACACTTTCCTCACTAGCGACACATTAAATTACGTAGGACTACCTCCCCCCAAACAATACTTTAACTACACCAACATGAGTGATAGTGAGCACGTAGATTTTGACCGCTACTACAACAGTTTTGCCGAAGCTAAATCTTACAATATAGCCGATGAATGTGAGCGTTATTGCGTGAATGATGCGCGCGTGCTTAGAGTATGTTTCCAGGCCTTTAGAAGGATGTACAGAGACTGTTTTAACTGTGATCCGCTGCAAATCGCAACCACAATCGCATCATTGTGCTTTACTGTGTTCAAGGACAATTTCATGCCTAAAGACACCATACCCATCATTCACAGGAAGAACCCTCGCAGTTATGGGCACAAAGCTATTTACTGGTTCGTACACATACAATAACAGACCGGTGTATACATAAAACACGCCCTCAATACCGGTGAAGTACCAATAATGTCAATGGTCGTGTTTTTTGGGTTGATGGTCTAAGCGAAGACCGTGCCACTGGTGAGAAGACTGTGTACTCCTTTAACGGTTGCTGGTGGCATGGATGCCCACGTCCTGAGTGTGGAATTGTAGGAGGTATCCACGGTAGATCTCCTGCCGATAGTCTTGTATGGACCCGCACCCGCGATCAGCTTATAGGCTCCCAGTTCACTCACAAGATCTTGTGGGAGCATGAGTATGATGCACGGTTGGAAACAGATGGACAGTACCGCGAAGAAATAAACACCATCAAACATTTAATGGTGTTGGATCCTCTCAAATGCGGTGATAGCTTGTTCGGAGGGAGTACAAACCCATTCAAGCTATACTTTCCACCTACGGAGGGCGTGAAACTCCATTACTACGACTTCTGTTCTTTATATCCATACGTGATGAAGAACAATCCGTACCCCGTAGGTGCACCTGAAAAACTGGTGGGACCTAACCTGCCCCCCATCGAGGTGTTCTCAACAAATTTGAACGGGTACTATTTCGGTCTTTCTTTCGAAGACGTGTTCCAACCTCGCGATTTATGGATGCCGATCTTACCCGTCGTCATAGACCACAAGCTCATGTTTCCCCTGTGCGTGAAGAGCGCAGAGGAGAATAATGGGACCTGTAATCACACAGCCAACCACCGGAAAATCAGAGGTGTGTATATACAAGTCCTGAGCTGTCCCTAGCTGTTAGTCATGGTTACAGAATATTGAAGATATATATGAGGTGTGGAGGTTTCAGAAGCTACCCAACCTTTTCACACCGTATATACATACTTTTCTGAAGGATAAGGTGGAAGCATCAGGCTACCCTCGAGGGGTTAAGAGCGAGGGTGAAAAATCGGCGTTTAATCAGCGCTACCGTGACCGTGAGGGATACAACTTGACCGGGCCCAAATTGTTAAGAACCCTGGCAAGCGCTTTAGTGCAAAGTTATGCCTAAATAGTCTTTGGTGCAAGTTTGTACGAATTATAGGTAAGGGGAACATTCATTTAGCCCAAAGTTATAACGAGGTGTGGGATTATGCCAATGACCCCGATAAAGAGGTTATGGAGATCGTGAGTGTTGGTAACACGTACATAATAAAGTACATCACCGAACTGGCCACAGATACCTCACGGGTTACAAACATACCTGTAGCCAGCTTCTCAACGGCATACGTACGCATCAAGCTTTAAGGACTAATGCACTCTCTTGAGCGGAGGGTGCTGTACGCTGACACAGATAACGTAATATTCACAGAGGGGGAGGGTGAATACATGCCGCCTATTGGGCAATTCCTCGGAGAGTTGACTGACGAGATCAAGGATGATTATGGTGATGGTGCATACGCTGACTCCTTTGTATCAACAGGGCCAAACACATATGGGGTGCGGGTGAGGGTGGGGAAAGAGCTGAAATATATCGTGAAGGCGAAGGGCATCACGCTTAACCTGGCGAAACGACAGGTCGTTAACTTTGACTCGTTGAAGGAGCTAGTGTGCTTAGAAGATGACCAACCTCTCCAACTGACTGTAGGAACTAGCAGTTTTCGGGCACAGAAACTGGGGTGTGTGAAGGAACTTAGGGGCACAAAGGTGTGTCGTAACATCTATAGGAAACGTTACCAGGTGCCTGGTACCTATGACACCGTACCCTTTGGGTACCATAGTAACTGAATGTTATATATGTCTATTGTTAACGATATGTTTATTTATTACATATATTTGAATATGTAAATGTTTCAATTAGGGTTTCATTTTCTCTTTTGTGTGTGCGTGCGTATGTACAGGAAAAAAGCCCTAAGTTCCGCCCACTGTAGGAGCAATCAAATGGTCACGTGACTCCTGCTACTACCTGAACATATCTCTATCCCTGCGTGCTCAGTTGGCCCCTGCAAGCCCTGGATCTCAGACCTATATTTGAAGAATTCTCACGTAGACGAAAAATAGTGATGGCTACTTTTGATATTGCGTGTTCGACGTTTATGAAGTAGTATTCGCTAAAGTCGGAAGATGTGGTGAATACTGAAAGACGGCCTAGCCACCCCCTCCTTTAAGACTTTTAAGGCTACACTGAACCGTGCGAAGCTTGAGGAACAAGATGTTCAAATACTCTATGGATATTCTGGCGAGAGCATTGCCGGGTTTCGCGACACAAACGATTTAATAGACTACGTTGTAGGGCTAAACTGTATAAAAGCGTACATATACCGTGAGGTGAAAGAAACAACGCGTACAGAAGAGAAGCAACGGGTATGGGTAGTGAGTCTTGTTGATGAGTGGTGTGACAGTTGGTATTATGTCATGCTGCATCATAACGAGTACGCGTACCCTACGGCTGATAATGTAAACCTTGTCATCCTGGACAGGCTAAAGTACTTCTACCACTATATTCATATATATCATGACGAGGTTCGCATTGAAGTTGTGGCTAAAGGCCTGTGTGAGTTTTTAATAGAATTTAGAGACGAGTATCGAACGTTAAACAAAAAGGATAAATACGGGCACATGTTTCTCTCAAATATTGCGCCGGATTGTTAATGTGTTTAGTTTGTGGAAATGAACGTCTAATGCGCATTCCGATAAAACATTAAAACCGATATTGCTCCATGTATCGGAAATTGCCGGTATAATGGATACAATACTCGCATGATTCTTTCATACTGGAACAAACCCGTACACGAAACATTAACGCTTGGTATTACTCACTCCTCCACACTTGTCCCCATGCCAAACAGCGCACCGTCTGGTCATAATCATCTCAGAGCTTGAACCGACTGGACGTGCACTCTCACAATAGAAAACGATAGAGCTTCCTTTGAGCAGCATTCTCAGTGCCGTATACGAAGTGTCCGTGACGAAGTCATTGCGTGTGTTCAGACGTAAAACCGGTGCCATTAACTATGTACTTGAAACGACTTGTAGACAAGCAAACTCTGGTAAACGTAATGTTGTTTATTTAAGTGTTGAGGAGATGAACAGAGTCTTCGTGATAGTTGAGAAGTGGGGGTGAGGATCGTTATAAAATACCTGCAGGTGTAGGTACAAGAAGAGAACAGATTAGTGATCCCCCTCATATGCCTCTGTTTGTACGTTGTGTATAAATAACGATCAGCCATGCATTGATATACGACTGATGTGGAGGAATGCATCTGAAAATAACGTTCTTGTCCCCACGCGAAACTGCTTCATCCTCGACAGAATGTTTGAAATCGTTGGTTTCCGCAAACGAAAACCTATATTAGCCACACTTGTTACGGATATGATTTATTTTCATACAGCTCTTGAATACGCATACACCGCTCTGCTCGACGGGTTTATCGATTGTAGGAATGAACATGGCGAGAATGGTCTAGAGCTGGATGCTTATTTAAATGGTTTAGACTCTTCGAAATATCATTAACTTTGGCACAAAGGACTTGAGCGGTACAGGGCAGAGGTCGCCTACACTGTTCACCCTGAAGAGTTGTAACTTTATATAATGAGGTGCTGTCGTTAAGATTTACTCGTATACGATTATTTCAACTGCCGCTATGCGTTGTGAAGAAGAATTCACGATTGAAAAGCTCGGATCGGTGAGAAAAAAAAACTCGATTGGAAAGGAGTGTTTATAAACTTGAATTTAATAATGATGTTGTGGCTAACGATGCCCGCTTTGTGCGTACTTTTGAATGTATTCTATCCGTGTTTAAAGATAACTTGCCAACCAATTATAAGGTGGACACAAAAATAGTATTGAACGATATGAAGGCCCTTTACATCGAGTATAGGCACCCGAACACCTTGAGTAGTGAAATATTGCTAAATCGTATTTATTTTATAGTACAAAGCAACAATGATGTAACTGTAGACTCGATCACGTGCGAGTTTAGTATTTTACTTAAGCGCGGTAGAACATAAAGTGTATGTATTTTGATTTTATATAAGTTTTGCTGTTTATATATACCTGTATATATTACTGGGGATATATAGTTTTATCCTGTACTATTATTAGTTTTTATATAAGTTTTGGTGTTTATATATATATATATATATAAAGGCGTATTTTCTCGTACATATATTAAATGGTTACATAGGTTTATCCTGTACTAATATTATTATTTAAGAATGTATATATATCCTTCGTTTAATGTGTGTATTTTTCTGTATATTATTTTTGAATATATATTTATTTCCTATATATTTCATGAATTATTTTCCCTTAACTCGTCTAAATAAACAGAATGATGTAATTGTGTTTTATTTATTTCTTTTGGTTATATATAAAAAGGATATTAAATAATAACTGGGGAGATGGGAATATATATACCAAATGGCTGGTTATGCCTTCGAAGCCGACTGACAGGTTTCTAAGCCAACTGTCAAGAATATCTGTATAGCGCAATCTGGCAGCTCAAACGATATATATATATATATATATATATATATATATATATATATATATATATATATATATATATATATATATATGTATGTGTATACATTTGCCATTTACGCCTTCTAAGCCGACTGACGGATTTCTAAGCCAACTGTCAAGAATATCTGAATAGCGCAATCTGTCAGCTGAAAAGTTATATATATACTGTATACACATACGCCCTGCCTTCTAAGTCTTCTAGGCCAACTGGCGGATTTCGAGTTCTAAGCAAAGTGATGCTGCCATGAGCTCTCATTAAACTTCTGCATCTCGCAGACGCTGGATAGTCTCTTTCTCTCTCTCTCCTCCTCTATCTCTCTTAGGTTGGGTATACCCCTTTCGGGGGTGAGGCCATCCCATCTTTTCCCCCAAAGAGGTTAGATGGTCTCCCCCAGCTTGCTGCGGTATTCCCCCCTTTTTTTGCACCCTGGGGGTTGGCACTGGGGGAGGAGGATTGGCACCGTAAAACAAGAGCGGAAGGGGGTTGGCACTGGCACTCATTTGATCAACATTGCAATTGTTCTGCAATCTCTCCTTTTGCGGTCATACTACTTGTGTATATTGTGTACATCAGATCGAATACACACAATCAACCCCATTATCTGGGCTATTCTTTATTAGGCGTGATTTAATATATATATATATATATATATATATATATATATATATATATATATATATATATATTCTATATATATATATATATATATATATATATATATATATATATATATATACAATATATATATATATATATATATATATATATATATATATATATATGAGAGAGAGAGGGAGAGGAGAGAGAGAGAGAGAGAGAGAGAGAGAGAGAGAGAGAGAGAGAGAGAGAGAGAGAGTCTTGTTCCTTGGGAATCGACATTTAAGGAGGAATAAGATGTCCAACGCTTGAACCAACATAGTTTAATGGCGAAACGTTTCGGAAGAAACCTTCTAGCTTCAGTAGCTAAAATTACAGCACGAAAGCAATTAAAAAGCACACAAAACACAACACAACAAAGCAAGTCTCTTACATAAAACTTAAAATTGTTCCACCCAAACTCATACATGAATGCAATTCAAAATTAAGAATTAAATACAGGAAAGTATTACCTTATAATATTCAGTTTATTTGCCGAATTATATTCAATAAGTGAAGGCTGCATCTTATAAATATCTTATAAAATCCTTAAGTTTGAAATATTATTTGCTAACTTCATAACTGAGGACCTTCCCGAGGTCAACACATGATCATGCGTTTCGCAGCGCTCACGGATAGCGGAATGGGTTAGTTTGTTTAAAGGTAACAAGGTATGACAAATAATACTTTGATGGTTACTGATGCTAATATAAAGTTGACGAAAAATACTGACAACGTATGTGGCATTACAACCACAATTGAAGAAATAAACTAGGTTAGAGAACAAAGCATCAGGCAGTCGATTCTTGTGTTTAGAAAAATTAACCTATTTTAAAGCCATTGGTAAATACAATCTTAAAATCAGTTTGTGGATAATCCGACTTAAAACAGCCTTTATAAGTATCATTTTCAGTTTTCCTACTGATGTGACCATAAAAGGGCAACATGAGAAATCTCATAGCTTTATAAACGGTTGGAACAAGGAGACTTGGTTTATAAATATTGTTCAGATACTAACCAATATATCTTTCTTAAAATTTTTTCGGAAACGAATTGAAATGAAAAAAAATTATTAAAAAGGACCATCTAAATGTAATGCCTCATATTTGCAAAAAGAAATTGATGTGCTCTATCAGTTAAGGGTTTAATGGCATTAATTTTAAATTTAAAAGGAGTATCATTGAGATAATGAGTTCCCAGACTGGTCAGGGTTTTTCTCCTGAAGGTGGGGGTCTGAAAGGTAATTTACTGGGAATTGCTTTCATCTTCTTTGGTAAATCTAATATTATTATGCTTAGAGCTAAGTATTTTAGAAATAAATTACTGTGGGAAGGATGTTTAAATAATAAAAAAGTGTCATTCACAAAACTACGGTAAAAAAAAGGTACGAACTCTATAGGACACTCGTCAAGCTACCCACCGTTTCTCGTGAAAACCTAAAAAAGCATTACATATTAGTTCCAAGAGGGAGCTCATGGCCACGCCATACTATAATGAAACATTACTGTATGTGCAAATTTAATAACCGAAGGGAAAGTTTTCAGTTGTTAAATTAGCATATAATATGTCAGACTTAAGAATTATGGAGTCTATGTGCATTTATAAGATGCAGCATTCCTTTAATAAATAAAGTGTAATTCAGCATATAAAATTAATATTTGTGGTGCGCAACCCCGGTGCACACCCTTTTCCGATTGCACTTATTTCGTACGCGCGTGTTCGTTTATTTCAGGATGACTCTGCCTATCCACTGGGATGGCCTTTCAATTTTATATGCGTAGTTTTCCTCGGCTTACTTGAAGCCCACTTTGAATTTCAAACTTTCATTGCTAATTTACCCTCAGCTTACAAGAGAGACCTATTGTAAGGTAGCATAGAAACGACACACTCACTCTTATAAAGTTTATTTAATTTCATTCCAATTAAGGCATAAATTGAAAGAAATATACGGATGTGCGATTACAAATTTTGTTTAAAAAGTCAAATTCTTAATTTAAAGAAAATGTTTGCAAGTATTTAAGCCTCAAAAAAGCAATGATATAGAGGGTTTTTTTATTTGCGTGTAACTTTAGAAACATCACTAAATTCAAATTTCGTAATGTAAGAAGTTTACAAAAATAGTTTACTTACAAAAATTTGGGAAATTTACTCTCAACAGTTCTGCGCGAGTTCCGCAGATTTTTCCACGAAAAAAGTCCGTCAAATAAGTTAGATTACTTCTCACAATAACTGAATGGTCATGCACTAACTTTCCAGGTTTCCACGGAAACAAGATCAACACAAGATATTTACTCTTCCCTGAGGAAACCTAATATGTCGCAAACTTACGAGTTTATCATTTAATGTGAACACAACTGAATTTAAAGAAATTTTACAAAGTTCTCTTTGACCAGTTTAACATTTAATGTGAACACAATTGACTTTAAAGAAATTTTACAAAGTTTTTTCTCGGTCGCTAACAATCAAGCTCTTACACACAAGTTCGCGTAAACAAAGGAAATTCAGATTTTAGAACAACGTGAGACAATTTGAAATCAACTTAGAAATTTTCAAACATGTCAAACAGAGTTTAAGGAGTTATTCTTACAAGCCACTTTTAACTTTCGAGGACGGATCTACAACTAACTTGGGAAGCTAATTTACATCTTAACATTTCAAGGACTCCACCTTACAATATTCTGAATTACCATTCAAAAACATTTTCATTACATAAGGTCGTCCCTACGAAAGCTTTCATCCACACATAAGGAAAGAAGGAGCTTCCCTTTTTCCTCACTGGGTGTTACAAGAATCCTTGTCCCTTGATTGGATATTGACATTCCCATCCAAAAAGGAAACTCCTTTTAAAAATCACTTTAAAACACTTGGTTTATCACATTTATGACCAACGTCATGGTTCATTTCACAAGTGGATTCGAAGTTTGGTTCCCAATGGTTTAACCACGAAGCCAAGAGAAAACAAGCCATTTTACATCTGAACCCGGCCAGCTTGTTTTCCCCCTTCTCTTTGAAGCTAGGGCCGCTCCTCGACCCTACCATAAATCTCTACCGCAAGGCTGTCCTGGGTTATACTATTAACGTGAGAATACAAAAATAAAAATCGAACGAACGTTAAACAATCTGGAACATTTTTGTTTTTAACCCTGTACCAAGAAACCTATTGATATTCTTCAATAATCATAATCTAAACTACTTTGCTTCAGAGATTTAAACAACAAAATCTTAAAACTAAAATTTCTGCTCCTATTTTCGTAAGAGATTTCGGCACACAAATTTGTCGTTACAACATATTATTAGGTAATACTTTCCTGTATTTAATTTCTTAAATTTATGCTACATTCATGTACTAGTTTGATTGAAACAATTTTAAGTTTTATGTATAAGATTTGTTTTGCTATGATGTGTTTTGTGTAGGTTTTAATTGATTTTGTTGTGCAATTTTAACTACTGAAGATGGAAGGTTTCTTTCGAAACGATTAGCCATTAAACTATATATACTGGTTCAAACATATAAGAGGAGATTGTAGACACCAATCGATCAGGGAAGTACTCCGGAGAGGACGTTAGACAGAAGATAGGGAGTGCTGGAACCCCCGTTACTCCTGTCATTGTCCTCCTTAGCTGTTCTTTGTCCGTGTCTCATCTACCCTGTGAGCAGTCCAGCATGCTCTCAAACACACACTTCTCTCCCTATTCCTCAGTACATACACATGCATCTTACACACTACATAATCTTATCAAAATTAAAAGAAAAAATGGCATCAACTTCAAGAACCTCGAAGTCCCATGTGGAGGGTCCCATAAATGTCCTCACTTCTGGAACTGAACTCAGACCCCGGCAGCTGGATCCGCTGGACCCGGCTCGATCTGCTACCGCCCATTCAAAATGTTCTGGACCTCTATCTGATTCACTTTTCTTAAACTTCTGCAACATTCGTGGTCTTTTCTCTAATTTTCACTTTGTTCAACGCCACCTATCCTCCTCTAGACCTCATCTTCTTTTCCTCACTAAAACTCAGGTGTCTGGGACGACTGACAGCAACCCCTTTTCTGTACCCTCTTACTTTCTCTAAACTCAATTTCACTTCAAAGGTGGCTGTTCCGTATATGTACGCAATGACATATCTTGTCCTCGTATTCTCGAACTCGAATCTTCCGAATTCTATAACATCTGGCTACGGCTTACATGCCAATCTCAAACTAAATACATCTGCGCTGTTCACCTTTCTCCTAATTCTACTGACTATCCAAAATTCTTTGACTACCTCACTTCCAAAGTAGAATACATTCTTTCCCCTCTCCCTTTGCTGAAATCTCCATTTTAGGAGATTTCAATGTTCACTATCACCTTTGGCTTTTCTCCCATTTCACTGACAACTTTTCGATCCTGAACGACCTACAGCAGATTGTACAGCACCCTACTCGTATCCCCAATCGCCTTGAAGAAGGCCTAACATTTTGGATTTATTTCTTACCTCTCATCCTTCTTCTTACTCTGTGAAACTTTTCTCTCCGTTGGGCTCCTCCGACCACACTCTTATCTCTGTTTCCTGTCCTATCGCTCCAATTCGGCCTTTGGCACTTCGGCACCGCTGATTGGGAGGCCCATGAACAGTACTTCTATGATTTCCCATGGAATGATTACTGCTTCCGTTGCCGGAGCTCTTCTGAGTGTGTAGAGCGCATCACAGAGGTGATTCTCTCGGGCATGGAGGCATACATTCCATTTTCTATTCTTACTACTAATGCAAAAATACCTTGATTTAACTTTATTTGTTCTAATGCTATCCGCAACAGAGAGGAGGCTTTCAGAAGGTACCGTCGCCATCCAACTTCTGACCCTCACTCAGCTTATATTTCTGCCCAGAATCGTGCAAAATCTGTTCTTTGACTCGCCAAAACTCTTCATCCGACAAAAATGTGAAAATCTATCCAATTTTAATTCTTCTCGCTCTTTCTGGCATCTAGCTAAGAATCTCTAACAATTTTACTCCCTCTTCTTTCTTTCCTCTTTTCCATTCCAACAACACAGTTGTCGTCTCTTCTCCTGACAAAGCTAACCTCTTCGCTCAAACTTTCGCTTACAATTCAACCATGAACGATTCCAGTGTCGTTCCTCCATCTCCACCACCCCTCTGACTTCATTATGCCTGAAATTAGAATCTCTTCCAAAGATGTTTTTTCTGCCCTATCTGGGCTCAACTACAGGAAGGCGTATGGTCCTGATGGTGTTCCTCCTGTTGTTCTTAAAAAATGTGCTTCTGTGCTGACACCCTGCGTAGGAAAACTCTTTCGTCTTTGTCTGTCCTCTGGTACTTTTCCTTCCTGCTGGAAGTTCACTTTCATTCAGCCTGTCCCAAAGAAGGTTGACCGCTTTCAACCCCCCAACTATCGTCCAATTGCTTTGACTTGTTGCCTTTCCAAAGTTTTTGAATCTATCCTTAATAGGAAGATTCTTAAGCACCTTTCTTCTCACAATCTTCTGGCGATCTTCTTGCATATCTCTCTGACCCTTGGTCATCCTCCTTTCGAGATTTCGGTTTAACTTTTGATATTGCGCTTGACATATCGAATGCTTTTAATAGAGTCTGGCACAAATCTTTAATTTCCAAACTGCACTCCTTCGGCTTCTATCCTTCTATCTGTGCTTTCATCTCTAATTTCATTTCTGGCCGATCTATAGCTGCAGTTGTAGATGGACACTGTTCTTCTCCTAAAGCTATTAACAGTGGTGTTCCTCAGGGTTCTGTACTGTTACCCACTCTTTTCCTTTTATTTTTCAATGATCTTTTAATTCGCACTTCCTTTCCTATTCACTCCTATGCCGATGATTCCACTGTTCACTTCTCCACCCGCTTCCCAAAGCGTCCCTCACAGCAGTCGCTTCATAATTCGCGTAGGACGGCTATGAGACATCTGATCTCTGATCTTTCTGCTATCTCTGATTGGGGCAAAGAAAACCTTGTGGTTTTCAAAGCCTCAAAAACTCGGTTCCTCTATCTGTCTACTCGTCACAATCTTCCACACGACTATCCCCTTACCTTAAACAACACACAACTCAATCCTTCCCCTTCTCTTAACATTCTTGGCGTTTCCTTTTCTCGTGAGCTTGCCTTGAAAGATCACATATACTCTCTTTCTAAAACAGCTTGTAAAAGGTTAGGTGTGCTGTACCGCCTCCGCGGTTTTTCATTCCCACTCAGTTGCTGTCTGAACAGGGGTCTTGTCCGCCCCTGAATGGAATATGATTCTCATGTGTGGGGTGGTTCAACCCACACAACCGTACTTGACTGGGTGGAATCAAAAGCTTTTCTTCTCATCAATTCCCCGCCTCTTACTGACTGTCTTCAATCTCTCTCTGTTCGCCGCAATGTTACCTCACTCTCTCTTTACTATCGCTATCATAACGGACATAGCTCTTCTGAATTCTCTAACTGCATGCCTCCTCCTTTAAGGAGAGCACACAGTGCCAGACTTTCTACACTTTCTCAGTCCTTTTCTGTTCAACTATCTAATGCAAGAGTTAATCGGTATTTTCAGTCTTTCGTCTACTCAACCGGTTAACTCTGGAACAATCTTCCTCGATTCATCTTTCCTCCTGTCTGTGACCTCCCATATTTCAAACGCAGAGTGTGTAGGTACCTCGAAAACCATGGACCTTGATTTTGGCTCTCTTCTTCTTCTGTTGGAGGGGCGCTTTTGCGGGCATTTGCCCTTTGCCCCCTCCTTCCTGCATAAAAAAAAAATGCTGAAAAACTTGGATCTTTCAACTCAGAGTTGGTGCTCGATGTTACACCAAGATGCTGATCTACTTTCACCTTAAATTGGAGCTTTGAGCTGCCAATGTATTTAGCATTGCGGCTTAAACACGTAATTATACACAATCATAGGTGTAAAAGCACAGGATTGTTTCCAAATGCACTAATGAAATTGATCTTGGAACTATGGAATCTATATTTATGTTGAATAAAACACCAACCATAGGTGATGATTTGTCTTCTACAAAATTGTACATTATCTGATGCTTGTTTCGATGTGTCTTTAAGAGCTTAGAGTTGCATACTGCTTCAGTCTCTTGGAAAGAACCTCATTTTTGTTTTTTAAGTAATGTAACTTTGATGTATTTGTGGCGTGTAATTTTGTATATGGAGTGTTATATGTGATGTAAAATGTTGCATGTAAATTGTAAATTGATCAACTAATGTATGTTTTAAATTTACAGATTCTGATGATGAGCTGAGTTAATCTCGAAACGTAAAGTTAAATTTTGAATAATAAACCAAGATGATTGTGGCACTTGTTTATCTATTCGTACCATATATATATATATATATATATATATATATATATAAAAGAGGACGAGAATGTGGTACATGTTTATTACTCCTAACTAAGTTGCTGTTCCCCAAGAACAAACCCTTCCATCAAGTTATTATAGAAAGATACGACCGACCGAGTCACGTTGAATAGGTACAATGACTCAAAAAACAGTTGCCGAAAATGGACAAAAGCCAACTGCGACCTTCAATTTTTCAATGCTTCACTGATGATGGAAATTGAATTTCAGAAACGTCTGACTAATAAACATGTACCCCCTTCTCGTCCTCTTATTCCTAACTAAGTTGCGGTTCCCCAAGAACAAACCCTTCAATGAAGGTGTATGTATATATATATATACACAAGTATATTAGGGTTATTCTTATTTTGGCTTAAATTTAAAATTTTGCGATTTTTATGAATACACCCCTCGGATATTGTGCGAATAGCTGTAAAAACTAATCCTGTAAAGTTTGAGAGCGATCGCATAATTTTTACTACTTCCCCGGGTACTTTTGTATTCTCCCCCAGGTGAATCATAAGATAGTGTTGTATGTTTTTTGAAAATTGTCCTTGCGGAATGCCGTTGGATGGAACTGATATCTTCAGCATGTCAGTACTCTGTAGTTGAATTGTATACCAGGTCTCCCTCTACTCGAGTATTAGCCCCTCAATCGGGGGAGTCTCATGGGCGCCCATCTCCCACTCATTGTTGCCTAGTTCGCAGAAGTCACGGTGGACTTGCGGGCGTTAGGGTAGCGCTGGCGGTGCGCCTCGACGATCTGGAGGAGGAACTGACGCTGGTCCTCGTCCTTTGTCAGTGCCAGGTTGTAGTCCTGCATCATAGCGACGCCGCGCTCGGCGAAGTCGTTAGTGACGCGGAGACTCGCCACCCTCCGCGCGGCGGCGGCATACCTTGGGTCACTGGGCCACTCCGCTGGGTCGGAGGACAGGAAGGCGCCGTCGATGCCTAGCACGTGGAACAAGAGCCTCGATGACTGGGTGACGAAATCCGCGAGGGTCTTCCCGTTCACCACAGCCGGCTTCGGCTCGACGACGACGCGCTTCGGGGGGCTGTATCAGGGATGGGAAACTGAATCGAACTGGAATCGATAAATTGATAAAACCGATATTATTTTATGAACTGAAATCGAAAAAAACTCGAACTGAAAATAATTCTGACAACTAAAATCGAAATTCGAACTGAAATTGGAAAACAATCAAAAACTGAAATCTGAATTCGAATAGATTAAAAATAACAGTTTTGCGTTTCAGTTATGAGAAGCATTTGGATTGCAAAAAATATAAATAACGTGAATTATTTTCCTTCCTTTGCAACTTAACATTTATATGGATTAAAAATATCCATTTATCCTTTAATTCGATGTGGAACGGCTTTTAGTTCCGTTAGTGTGGAACGGCTTTTTTCTCTTTTCTAGATTGATTTGAAGTCCTCAAAGAAACAGTTTGTTGCCCGAAAACATTGACAGTATTTTAATTGTTCGCTCTAATTTTAATATGTAAGTTTACGAGGTATTTGTATTTTGTATACTCGTATAATAAACAGAGGTGCATTTAATTGTCTTATTTCCCTTTCTAATACTATCATTTACGCATATATTTTATATATGTCGTGTGCTTTAAAATTTAAAAAGTGTATGAATTAATAAAACAATTCGAATTGAAAGGTTTTTGTCAAGTAAAATGTTATATGAAAGAAATGAAGTGAATAAGTACAAAAAAAAAGATGAGTGTTTCGTGCCGATTCAGTTGGCTATAGATGCTAACATGTTTAATCATACTAAATCATTACTAAAGCAAATTCTCTCTTTGAAAAACAGAAATCGAATGCAAATACAAATATAAAATTAAATCTGAATTTGTGAATAGGGTACCGTCCTAAAAATAATATAAATGGTACAAAGAAATTCTTAAAAAAATCTGAAAAAAACTGGAATCGAAATTTAAATTGAATCGAACCGAAAAATGGAAAAAAAACTAAAATCGAAAAAAAATTAAAAACTTTAATCGAAACTGAAATCGATATTTTTGCAAACTGAAATCGAAAACTGGACTTAAAAATTTATGTCTCCCATCCCTGTACAGTATATATATATATATATATATATATATATATATATATATATATATATATATATATTAGGGTGGCTATCAGCATATAAGGACAAAAATTATTTTTTTAACTTGAGAGTTCGGAAGGTCGAAAACTTAGCATGCCATTTTTTAAAGCAATCAAATCAATCATATTTAGGGGTGGCGCACGGCAGTATAAAAATGTAGAGTAATGTACTTTTAATCAATCGTAAAATACTCCATTTATTTCTTTGCAAAATTTACAGAAATTATTATTGAAATGTTTATATGAAATATTCACATGTTTTCAGATATATAGTTGTAGTTATGATATAATATCAATATATGTAACTACTTCTTGTGACTTTTGGCATCTGAAAAACTGGCAAGGAGCAAGCTGCAACTCAAATCCTCAGTTAACTACATGCTGAGGAAGTGCGTATGTGGTAGTAATTCGTGCTCCATTTATTTCACGGTTAGGAGTTTCGCGCCCTAAAATTTTCAATTTTTTTTGCAATCATGGCTAGTACTAGTTATAGTACTCGTTCTAAAACAGATATATGGCTTGTTGGTGCAACTTTATCAAAAATATTGGGCGATAAACTCCCTTCACAGCAGCAAGTTTTGGCACATTTTTTACCATCGTTCAGAGATGAGGCTCCCTTTGGAAAATAGTGCTAAGAACACTCTCATCAGTGTTATTGGTTTCTGGAAGAAAGCCAGTATTCCAACTGCGCATGAACATGATCTTATTAAATGGTTGCTCAAACTTCATTCTGAATGGAAAGCATTACAAAAAAGTAAGTCCCGTCGATCTCAAAAGCAAATTTCCGATGAAACACACTTCACATCACGACTCAATGAACTATTTGACATTGCACACGAGAATGCTCTGTCTATGATGAAAATAGAAGATAAGAAATTTCGGTACTTATATATTATCGGGACTACCAAACTGTTTATTATGTATTTTTGCTCTCGTCATTTTCGTTTAAACTAACGAAAATATCAACTTAACCTAACCAATCATCAAGGGCGTACAGTTGACCTAACTGGGCATTCAATTAACCTAACCGAGCATTCATTTGACCTAACCGGGCATTCAGTTGACCTAACCGGGCATTTTCCATTTTATTTTGTTTTTCGTAGCTAACGACAGTGAGCGCCTAATACGAAAAGATCAGAAGATATTTAGGTGAAATAACCAATATTAACCTGTTGGGTTAATTGAATGCCCGGTTAGGTCAAATGAATGCCCAGTTAGGTCAAATGAATGCCCGGTTAGGTCAACTGAATGCCCGGTTAGGTCAACTGTACGCCCTTGATGATTGGTTAGGTTAAGTTGTGATATTTTCGTTAGTTTAAACGAAAATGACGAGAGCAAAAATACATAATAAACAGTTTGGTAGTCCCGAAAATGTGTAAGTACCGAAATTTCTTATTGCTCAGCGCAGTGGAAGGAAAGGTCACATAGCTGGCATTGATAAAATGACAACAATCAAGGAAAGAAATACGATAATTAGAGAGCAAAATTTTATTAGCTGCAAGAGAAAACATGAAAAAGAAATACAACAACTAAGCAAAGTTGCAACAATAGATTCAAGTACCAGTAGTGATAACGAGTCGATCCAGTCGGAAAATCGTACATCTCAAAAATTAAAAAGTGTTTCTGAGGGTGACACCCAACCACAATTGAAGAAAGCAAGACCTGAAAGCATAATGACTCTTGAATTAGCGCAAGCTCTACACCGTACAAAGACCAGCAACCGAGCAGCAGCTCATATCGTTGCTGCTACGGCAAAAAGTTTAGGATATGATGTAGAGTCACTATCGATCAATAAACATTCTATTCGCACTAAAAGGATGAAAATTAGAAAAGAAACTTCAGCTAATATCATTGCTTCAGAAACCCCCTAGTAGTTCACTGGGATGGGAAAATGCTACCTGATATCACAGGAAAAAAGTCTGTTGGTCGTTTGCCTGTGGTACTATGGTAGTGACTGGTAAAGATATCGGCAAACTTCTTACAGCACCTAAACTTACCTCCGAAAGTGCAAAAGCAATTGCAAAGGCTGTTGTTGAAACTGTCAATGAATGGAATTTAACCAACCAGATCAAAGCTATGTCGTTTGATACCACGGCAAGTAATACAGGAAAGAGAGGAGGTGCCTGCATCCTGATTAAACATATGTTGGACAAAAATCTTCTGCACCTAGCCTGTCGTCATCATATCCATGAGATTATAGCTGGAAATGTATTTGGCGTCCTTTTTGGTCCCTCTTGAGGACCTGATATTGCTTTATTTAAGCGATTACAGCTAGAATGGAGTAATATTGATAAGAGTAAGGTTGAACCAGTGATTGGTGATAAAGAAGTGACCTTAGACATATCTGAATGGAAAGAAATAATTGAATTCTGTAAAACTAACCTAGAAGAACTTCAACCAAGAGATGATTACCGAGGAACCATAGAATTAACATTGTTGTTTCTGGGAGAAGCACCCCCACGAGGAAGAAGACTGATGCAACCAGATGCTTTACATCATGCACGTTGGCTAGCAAACGTAATTTATTCTATAAAGATTTATCTCCTCCGTTCACAGGTTCGTCTAACATCAAGAGAAATATCATCTTGAAGAAAATTCAATTTATTCACTACAAAGATTTATGTAAAAACATGGTTTCAATGCCCCCAAACAACTTTAGCTCCTGCAAATGACCTTGAGCTCCTTCAGCAATTAAAAACTTACCCAGACAGTGTCGTCTCCAAATCTGCAAGCAAGGCATTCGGTAATCATTTGTGGTATTTAAGTGAACGTCTGATTGGTCTCTCTTTCTTTGATGATCGTGTACCTTTAGAAATAAAGAGATTAATGGTCGCAGCTCTAAAAAATGAAGGAGATAAATGCCCTTCAAATAGAATTTGTCCAATGATTGCTGAAGGAAAAGATCTGTCATCATTTGTCACAGCAAACTCTCGACAACTGTTCTCAATTTTAGGGTTGGAAGATGACTTTCTAACTTCTGTAGATCCAGCTCAATGGGAACAGATTCAAGATTATCAAAACGCTTCCAAGATGCTTAAAAGCATGAAGGTTGTCAGAAAGGGGCGTACCATTGATAAAGGACTTTAACGCCTCTGAAACGAGAAATGAGGAACAGACACAGTTTTTGCTTCAGATCGTTGAAGAACATCGTAAAACATTTCCAGATGCAAGAAAGAAAACATTAGTTGAAGGGCTCCAAAGTTCAACAAGGCAACAATAAGTTCTTAGCACCAACGAAACCCCCTCCATTGAGAGGATAATACTCACCCTTATGGGTGAGGGGGGGATCTGGAGCTGAACTCAAAAAAGACTGTAAGCTAAAATCTTCTGGACTCTTGCGGCAACTCTAAAACATTTCCGATTTGTATACAAACTGGTATTCTGAGATTTTAGGGAATAAGAACAATATTATGGGTAGTATGTAAAATGCATGTATGTGTAGCGAAGAACAGAGGGAGAGGTGTGCTTGAGAGCATGCTGGGCTGCTCACAGGGTAGATGAGACACGGAAAAAGATCAGCCAAAGAGGAGAGTGAGAGCAGAAACGGGAGTTCCAGCACTCCCTGTCTCCTGCCTAACATACTTCCCTTTAAGGAAGTACGTTAGGCATATTCCTGTTAGGGTAGTATCGTTAGACATGTATGGAAAATCTATCCATCCCTACAATATGGTATCGTATATGGTACCTTTATTTCTTAATTAAATACAAATTATTAATTTATTGAATTAAATAACTACAAAATTGCCTCGGAATTGGTGACAAAGCCTATTCGGAATGGAAATAATTGCCATACATAAAACCCCATATGTAGGCATTTGGGCCTGCATAACAACAGGAAAAACGTATTAGTTCGTGTAAAAATTTTCCATTGCTGACTCATGAAAATTACTTCGAGAGAAGAAATAATGAAAACACAAAAGTTAGATGTCTGGGGACTTCGTAAAGTCAGCGAATTTTAAGAAAAGGAATTTTATATTAGCTCATCTCAAAGCTGTTTAGCTACAGCGATGCTTGAAGCAAGGGAGACGTACTTAATCATCCTATAAGTTCTGAGTGAATACCTCACAATATAAAACTAATAACTCTAAAGGATAGCCTATGCCTTCAGGTATTTAAATGTAGTGAATGCCTATATTAATTAAACCGAATAAACTCGTTGCTTAACTCCATCGCCTTCATCGAAAGAGAGCCGCGGACCCTACAACCAGAAGCGAGGCCCAACGAAATAATAAGGTATGATAAATATCGAAGGCATATAAATTAAACATTAACCAAAAAAACACTACTTAACGAAATCTTTTGAAGACCTCCACAAACAACTTTTTAACGAAAAAACGTAGGGCTTTTGCGGTTCAACTCTTCACCAATATCTGCTGGAAATTTCCAATGGATGAGGGTGACGGCAATAAACCATAACTCTATATATGATAGTTTTTTTATAACATGATCCTGTTAGGATAGTGTTGTCAGCAATTTTAATTAGTGCATCATAAATATTGCCAAGCTGGTAGCGAAGAGATTTCAAGGCATCAATTCGACTTTCTTCTACTTAATGGTTTTACTGTTAGATTAGGCACGTGAAGGCTTAAAACTTTCAGACGTGTATAAAATGAGAAATAAACACGCTGTGCTTGGTCAAAGAAATCCGTCGCCTCTAAACAACACCTGGCAGCGACATTAATAACTAAATTCAAAGAATGCGCATTGCAAGGAACCATAAATGGCCGTGAGTTAATGTCTAAAATTCTTTTTTGTACACCATTATCTTTCCCCCTTCATATTACCCCCATTGTCATACCCTTGACCACATAGGTTTTCAAGAGGTAATGACATTTCTTCAAGCTGGTGAAGAATACTTTCAGTCATGCTAGCACCAGTCGTCTCCTTCAGTGGTACAAATCCAAAAAATGTTCCTTTATGCGTACTTCAGCATTATTAGAATCCGAAGACTCAGCTGCATTTACAAAGTGAATGGTTATTGTCATCTGGTCCACATGATTCACATCAGGTGTACAATCCAAAATTATTAAATAGTATTTGGCAGAGTGGGCAGCTGGTAAGTTTTATTTATTAATAGCTTTTGCTAAAAGTTGTATTAGTTTTGTATATTTTTTCCGAGGTAATGCACACGCTTTTCATGGTTGTTTATTTTATACAGATGTTTGTTCATGGATCAAATAAAGCTAGATATTCCACGAATCTTAAAAATTTTCCATTACTATACAGTCTTTCATTTGTTCACGGAATGCAAGATTTTGTATACCAAGAACTCTTCCTTGAGCAACCAATCTTCCTAAAATTTGTTTCCAATATTTTTTTCTTGCTTAATGAAACGTAAATTTTCTTTATCTATTGTATTCTTATTTTTCAACCGGAATTCATGTTCTTTCCAACTTTGAAATTCTTCCAAATATTCAAATTTTTTTTATGAAATGATAGAACTGTATTCATGTTTTTTAAATCTTTTGGACCTTTGTCAGAAAGTGATGATACGCCAACCGTGTTACTTCTAAACACGAAATACCGAGTTCTTTGACATCGAATACTGTAGCTATTGCTGGACCATTTCTTCTCCATTGAAAAGTCTTCTTTTGTATTGGATTGCTGAGAATTTGATTACCATCTTTTGAAATATTGAATTGTTGAATTTATTTTGGCCCATGTTCCACCAAGATTTGTCGCACTTGATCATCACATTTAGGCTTGGTAGCAGGGTCACCATAGTTTAAATTTAAATTAGTAACATTTTCACCTTCATTTCTTTTCAAATCTTGCTCCAGGCGGACTTCATTTTGTGCGTCAGTTACATTCAGATCTTGATCCAACTCGACTTCATTTTGTGTATCTGTCAGCAAAACTTCTATGTTCTGGGCTTCTTTTTCAGTTTGATGATGTGAGCTGCCTTCATTTTGATGTTGTGGACGAGCATATTTCAGAAAGGCACCTTCTTGCTTTGTTTGTTCCTTTTCCTTTTCAGCCTTCCGTTTACGTTTACGGTATTGTGCCGCAGACAGTCGCTTTCTGTCCACCATTTCACATGAAACATTAAAAATATTACATATTATAAAAAATTAAACTTTTATTGAAAATAGCCAATAAATTATTTCATTTGAAAGTCAGAAAATTTTAAAAAGTTATGAACTGCATTAAAATGTCCATGGACTATATTTTAGTGTATCATTACCCAACTGTAATAAGCCATTATTTCATGCATCAACCATTATTTCATGCATCCATATACTGTATATATATAATACCACCCCAAATCACCATAACAGACTACAAGAACCAATTCTTCATCATAAACACCACCATGGCACCATCTCACCATACATCCATCACCACCTGAAGTAACTGTATCACACCAGTACCTCAAGCCATTACTGTATAAATACACCATCACAAGCACAAAACTTACTTGGAAGATTGGTAGAGTTAAAAAGTTTAAAGGCTTATAAAAAAGTTTCGTCACGTTACGTTGGGCCGGCAGGAAAGCCGCGTCACCCTTCACTGTACTGATTTTCCATGTAGGAAGTGTTTATTTTCATAATTTTTCCTTTATAATTTATTTGAAATGTTATGTAAAATTGTTAATTAAACAATAATATTCAAATACATTCGTTAAAATAGCTTAACTAACATACTGTAGAGTATTTGTAAAATCTGAAATAAAAAATATGACGCGTGGCAACTGTCTGCCGGGTAGTTGCCAGACTGTCCAATCTGCAGCGCTCTCACCACGCTTCATTTTTAATATGATGTAGAAAGGGTGCTAAGGTATGATAGTTCATACACAAAATTTGTCGTCCCCCTATCTTTGCCGCTCTAGGCAACAGCCTAGTTTCTCTAGTGCCTGCATTGGCCATTACAATATTCCATAATGACAGGGTGGTGTATCGGGGCCAAACAAAAGTAACGCGATACGATATGATACGATACATATATATATATATATATATATTTATATAATGTAAAATATATATATATATATATATATATATATATATATATATATATATATAATATATATATATATATAAAATATAATATATATATACACAGTATATATACACATCATATATGACATATTATGAAACAACTGATTTACTTTCTATTTTTATTGAATTTTACAAACAGTGACTTCTCACAATTCATCAGACATTCTGTCATTCTGTTTCTCTTTGAAGGAAAGAGATTATCGCGTTACTGACATTTATTTGTATCGTATCTTTCGATACGATAAAAAATGATAAAAAATGTATCGCTATACGATACAAGGTACAGAAAATGTATCGCGATACTACGCCACCCTGCATAATGATTCTTGGTTTCTTGGTTTTTCCTTAACTATCTTTGTTTTCAAATACTTCCATAAGTTACCGATGGGTTTAATATGAGGACCAATATAATAATTTTAGTTCTCCAGCAGCATCTTTCTTGACAGATAGTTTTTTTATTTTAACTGTTTCCAGTCATTATCATGCAGAAATTAAAGATTTTATTCAATATAGGCGACATCCACTAGGTGGGGCATGTTCGACCAAGATGTAATGATACTGCTTATTTTTTTCATTATCCTACCAATTCTGACAATGTTACCCACGCCATTATAGATTCACCTCCATGTTCAACTGCGCTTGCGACACATTCGTACTTCAACTTCTTGCGGCTACGTCTCTCCACAAATATTCATCTGGAATTGTCAAAAAAAGCAGGGGTCTTAAAGTAAAAGTATGAGATAAAATCCTAAGCCAGTGGTTCCCAACCTTTTCGAGTTCAAATACCCAGGTCCCATCTGTTCTTCTTTCGCGGCACCCTGGAGGATTTTTGTTTCCCATTCTTCAATATCTAGTACCCCGTCCCAAACACCACGTAATTTCAAACTGAGCCTACTCAGATTCAGTAGGAACGTAATAAATTGCGAATGTTTTGTTTCTTTTGATATTTCCACACATTCAGTAACCTTTGAATTTTCAATTATTTATTTTTATCATTTTCATGAAATTTTGGAGCACCCGTGCAGGTTGGGAGACACTGGCCTAAGGAACATTAGCATGAAAAAAATTACTTTAGCACCCCCCCCCCCACACACACACAGTCAGCATTCTCTAAATAACCTAAACCACCAGGTAGGAATGGGTGCCTCACCACCCAGTTCACCTTGATCCTCTGACTCGCCATTACTTTCCCCAGCCACATCAGGAACCCTTCCCCTTTCACCACCAATACAACATGAAGACATAGATTTAAAGCAAATGGAAACAGGGGAGGAATTAGCAAATCTAATAGTTAAAACTATGGGTATGAAAAACCGGCCCCAATTGATCGAACTTACTGAACTTAATCAAATAAATTAAGCTGCTGGCCTATATATGCAGAACAAACTTGTCCCAAATTTCAGACCAAAGTCCTCCAGTCAAAACTGTAAGTGTAAACCAAAACCCCCTCCCTGGAAAATTTAATTAACCAAACAACTTATGCGAGCCAGGCGTGTACTGAAACAAAAAAAAACACTATTTTCAAGCACCCCCACGACAAGGAAAACTCAAAAAACAAATAGGGAAAATAAAGAGAAAATATAACTGGAATTGGAGGGAAAAGTCCCAGCCGTAGCCAGTAGAATCAGGAATAAACAAAAGCAGATAGCCAAGAAGCTCTAGAAGCTCTTACCAAAATCTCATAGCAGAAAGAACAGTAGTCCATGACCAAGCAGATCAGATCCAGTTGGAGTCATACTGGAAGCCCCTCTTTGAAACCCCAGAACAGCATAACCAGAATCTGACAGGATAGAGACCATCAGGGAAGTAAATGAAGGTAAACTGAAAATTGAAGAGTTGCTTATGATGGAAGATAAGGTGAGAAATAATTGGAAAAATTCTTCAATTCAACTTCGAAAAACCTAGCCTAGATAAGCTCCCAAATTTCTGGCTGAAATAAATCACGGCATTACACCATCATTAAAGTGCTGCATTTCGCAGAAGTAGTTTGAAAGGAGAAGAAGAAACACCAGAATGGCTTACAAGTAGAGATACATCCGTCATCCCTAAGATTCGTGAGAAAAATCTCCCGAATAAATACCGCCCAATTTGTTGCATCACTATCACCTATAAATTATTTACTGGCCTGATTGCAGAGTGTATATGTGAACACCAAGATGCTGGAGACTATCTAGAGAAAGAGCAAAAAGGACGTAGGAGAAATTGGTTGGGAACAAAGGATCAGCTGCTCATGAACAAAACTATCCTTGAAGACTGTAAAAAAAGAGGCAGAAACATAAGTATGGTATGGATAGTATCAAAAGGCATTTGATAGTGTTCCACACTCCTGGATTTTGGAATGCCTCAAGTTTTAAAAAATCCATCTTACCATTACTAGAACTTTAACAGATCAGATTACAAAATGGAGAATGAACATGAACCTCTTGTATTCCCTGTGGGCCCAAGTGTTTAAGGTGTATGTTAGATATGTTGTCTGGTCCAGTAGCCTTCGAATTCTTAATGTTTTTGATGATCTTGGTGGTCTGGTCTGTATTGAAGGGTGTAATGGTCGCGTCGAGTCTGTAGGTTTTCTTGTGTCTGGCTGTTTGTCTGTTTGCGTGTTTCTGGTTGTTGTCTGTGTTTAAGTAACTTATCTTTACGTAGTGATTTTCTAGAATGTTGGCTTGTTGTATATATGTTGGGATATTATTTTGGCTGTGACAGGTAGCCGCGCGTGAGGTGTGAAAGCCGCTGTTAGAGTGGGTAATGCTGTTTATAGACTTGTACAGGGTGTACATAAAGTCAGGATCTATTTTTGTGAAGCACTTGGAAATTATATGGAATTCAATCATAAAATGATAAAGTGGTAACATTTATTAAATAATTAAGAGTAGGATTCGACGTGACGCCCATCAATATCCCTGCACAGCTCAAATCGTTCCGCAGCATTTCTAAACACATTCTGGAGCATTTGCGGGGTTATGTTATCTGCAGCAATTCGTATACGTGTACGTAAGTTTTCAAGACTCGTAATCTTCGTCTGATAGACGTGCGATTTGATAAAGCCCCATGCAAAGAAATCTAAAGGGGTTAAATCTGGTGATCTCGCTGGCCAAGGTCTGTTGCTTCCGCGTCCGATCCAGCGATTTGGAAAACGTCCATTTAGATAATCCTGAACAATTTTGGCATAGTGACAAGGAGCACCATCATGTTGATAGACGACGGTACTAACAATCCTATCCCCGTCGTCTATCAACATGATGGTGCTCCTTGTCACTATGCCAAAATTGTTCAGGATTATCTAAATGGACGTTTTCCAAATCGCTGGATCGGACGCGGAAGCAACAGACCTTGTGTCGCGAGATGACCAGATTTAACCCCTTTAGATTTCTTTGCATGGGGCTTTATCGAGTCGCACGTCTATCAGACGAAGATTACGAGTCTTGAAAACTTACGTACACGTATACGAACTGCTGCAGATAACATAACCCCGCAAATGCTCCAGAATGTGTTTAGAAATGCTGCGGAACGATTTGAGCTGTGCAGGGATACTGATGGGCGTCACGTCGAATCCTACTCTTAATTGTTTAATAAATGTTACCACTTTATCATTTTATGATTGAATTCCATATAATTTCCAAGTGCTTCACAAAAATAGATCCTGACTTTATGTACACCCTGTATAGCCTGGATGTATCTGTGGAGTGGTTTGGTGTTGTTATGAATTCCCTAAATGTTTCTGTTGTTTTTTAAGTTGTTGTGTTATTTCTGTGTTGCTGTTGTATCTGCTGTTTTATGGCTTCTGTGTGTGGTGTTTGTGTGTTATGTTTGAGGTTGTTACGTTGCCTTATGAGGTGGGCTATTTCTCTAGTGTAATTTGGGTTGTATTTCCTAATGTTGCCCTTGGGTATGTATTTGTTTGCATTATTGATGATCTGACTGAATGTCTTGAGTGTTGTACTGATGTTTATGATGGGTGTGCTGTTTAATGCGGTGAATTGTTCCTCAGTTTGTATTTTGAACTGTTCCCAATCAGCTTTCTTGTAATTTCTGTAAGTGTGCCTAAGGCTGTTGGGGCAGAGTGTAGAACGTGTTGTAATGATGATGGGCAGGTGTTCTGATGACGGTTGTTTTTCTGTTCTCCAGTGTGTATGTGTTGGTAGTGAGGAGGAACAGAACGTTATGTCTGGGGAGGAGTTTGAGTATCCTGCTTGATGTGGTATATATGTATGTTCTTCTGTGTTGTTAAGAATGAATAGGCTGTTTAGTTGTGTGGCGCCTCTGGTGTTGTTTTGGTTGTGCAGGTACCAACTATGTCTTTATTGTTGAAGTCTCCTCCTAAGATGACATTAGTGAGAGAGGCCAGATTGTGCAACTGTGGATTGTAATTGGCTGGAACCTGAGTATAAACCTGAGTATAAACCTGAGTATAAATCAAGAGAAAAAAGATCGGAGACATCGTGCATACGAAATTTTATCTAATCTAACTGGGATATTTTTCGTAGAGATGGAAATATAATTACGACACAGGCGGAAATAACATCATTATATACTTCCAATCCCAAACTGTTGGCTAAATTCAAGAAGAAAATAAGATACTAAAAGAAATTATTGACCGAAGATTATAAGAAAGTCATATATAGAAATTATTACAAACCTAAACGTATGTCGAGATATTTATCAACAAGAAAGAAGTGCTCTGAGATAAAAAAAAGTAAGAACGCGGTGTACCAACCAACTTAGCTGTTCGGAAGAAGGATGTAACTCCTCTTACACTGGTTACACCACAAACACGCGGCACCTTAGAGCACTTTAGCCAAGTATAAACCAAGCAAAATTCGCGAACATTTGAAAAAAGACCATAAAAACACCTCGGATCACACCATCGTAAAGAAATTTTCAAAATTATATAACACAAAAGGTTTTCACAGTCTCAGACTGGCAAAATCACTAGTGATAAAGAAACTAAGAAATAAATATAAAATATAACGAAATGGAATTTCTCAAATATATTTAACTGATAAAATTCAAATAAGCGTGAATCTAAATAATGAGGAAAGAACATTGAACTTTCGAGAAAATCTTGTTTCTCTGTAAAGTTTGTAATACTGAATTTTACAGAAAAATAGTTTTAGCATTTTGTACTTTTCAAGAATTTATAATCAGTTTTCTGAAGACGCGTGAAGTATATGGTTGAAACGTTATATATATATATATATATATATATATATATATATATATATATATATATATATCAAAGCTATTGCCTTCTTAGGAAAACGGAGCTGTTGAGTTGGTCCTTTTTTTCACACACACACACACACACACACACACACACACACACACACACACACACACACATATATATATATATATATATATATATATATACAGGGCGTCCCAAAAAAATGCATACACACTTTAACAGCTGATAGCTCAATTGATGTTTCTTTCTTTCCAAGTTAAACCCATTGGAATTAATAATGGCAGTCAGACTAAGCTTTGAACAAAGGAAATTCATTCTAAAATGCTACTGGAAGTGTGAAAACGCAGTTGAAGTGCAAAGACAGTTTAGGAGGGAGTTTCAAACAGATCCACCAACGCGACTTACCATCACTCGAATTAGAGATACGTTTGAAGCCGATGGAACTGTTCAAAATGTCCACAAGAAGCGTTCCGGAAGACCACGGACATCGACAAGCCCCACAAAGCAAGAAAGAGTACTGGAAAAGTATCACCAAAGTCCAAGAAAATCTGTGCGGCAAGCGAGTCGTGAGGTAGGAATTTCAGAATCGTCTGTCCAACGCATTTTGAAGCGCTGTCAATGGAAAAGTTACATTCCAAGATTAGTCCATGCTATTAATGAAGATGATCCGGACCGAAGAGTGGAGTATTGCGAGTGGTACTTGGCACGATGTGGATGTGGATTGGACGAAGGGGTTTCGTAGAATACCCTCCGCGTTCACCAGACCTCACACCACTAGACTTTTTTTTTATGGGGCTATTTAAAAGACAAAGTCTACGCTATAAAACCTGCAACAGTCGCTGAATTGAGAGCAGCCATTGAACGAGAATGCACACAAATACCAAACGAAATGTTTCGTGATGTTTGCGATTCCATTGCTTCGCGTTATCAGCAGTGCCTGGACCAGAACGGACGTCAGTTTGAAAACAGGCGTTGACAAAACAATTAAATAATATCTGTAGATTCTATTACATTTTGAAAATGAAATGTATTTTAATAAACACTGCCTTTATAATTATTTAAAGTGTGTATACATATTTTTGGGACGCCCTGTATATATATATGTATATACACACACCTTACCTTACAACCTTACAAAGGTTCCGCGCGATGATTCCTCATTTCGCGAAGGTCAAGCTTGTCGCCCCTCCTCTCGAGTTGGCCTGGTGAAGTAGTGAGTTGGTTTCTTGTGCTCTCCACCTCACATAGCCAGGTACGCCCGACTCATCGGGGATTGTTCTGAGCCAGGCGTCTAATCTTCTTTTGAAGATGTCCACTGCAACTCCTTTCGTGTTTCTTAGGTCTTTGGGCAGCTGATTAAACAGTTTTGGTCCTCTCACAACAAAATTATTTTCTTTCAGGGTTAAGGATGTTCCCTGTCTCGCCTTTAATTTGGGAATACGACACAGTCTACCTTTTCTACTTTCCACCGTTGTTTTGGCTGTTATAAGGTTCAGAGTAAGATTAGAGACTTGTTTCTCCATTATTTTTCAAGTGTAAATAATGGTGTATCTCTCTCTTCTCCTTTCCAGTGAATACAATTCTATTTTGCGTAACCTTTCCCAGTAATTTAGTTCTTCGCACCCATTGATCTTGGCTTTGAAACTTCTCTGAATCCCTTCTAGCTGTCTAATGTTTTCTTTTTTATATGGGGATGTTAGGACCGAGCAGTATTCCAATTTTGGTATGATCAGTGTTTCAGTAGAGGAATCATTACATTCCCATCCCTTCGGTTAAAGGTTCATCAGTCATTACAACCCCTAAATCTTTTGCTCTAGAATTTCTCTGAATTTCCTGTCCATTTTGGGTATAATATTCCATGGATTTTAGGTCTTCTCTTTTTCCGTACCATAACAGCTGAAATTTCTCGGTATTAAACTTCATATTGTTATCTTCCGTCCACTTGTAGATTCTGTTCATGTCGGTTTGTAGAGATCTTATATCTTCTGGGTTTCTTATTTTTCTATTGATCTTTGTGTCATCCGCAAAGGATGTTACTCTGGTAACGTCCTCATCTATGTATGTTAGCATGATTACGAAGAATAGTGGAGCTAATACTATTCCTTGTGGTACTGAGTTGAGGACCTCTGATTCTGATGAAGATATTCCTTGTACTGTAACGACTTGCTGCCGCTCACTAAGGAAATTATATATCCATTTCCCTATTTTTCCTGTTATTCTCATATATTTCAGTTTATGTATTATAATTCCATGGTCACATTTGTCGAACGCTTTGGCAAAGTCTGTGTATAGTACATCATAGTTTTCATTACTTTCAAGTGCATCAATAATGTTGTTGTAGTGTTCCATTTGTTGTGATAGGCATGACCTGCCTGACTGCAACCCATGTTGGTTATCATTGAATTTTTTCTGAGTTTCCAAAAAGTCATGGAATTTCTGTCTAACTATTCTTTCAAATATTTTAGTGAGATGAGATGTAAGCGACACTGGTCTATAGTTTCTGGCCTCTGATCGATCACCTCCTTTATATATTGGGACTATGTTTGCGCTCTTCAGGATGCCCGGTATTTCTCCCGTGTCTAGTGTCGTCTCCATATCCAATATAGGGGCTCAGCTATTGCATTCTTGCAGTTTTTGGTCAGTGTGGCATTCCATTTATCCGGTCCTACCGCTGAGTGTGTTTTTAGTTTCCCTCTGGATTGTGTAATATCATCCGTTGTAAAGTCGAAGTCCGTTATACTTTCCCCTTGAAGTTCTTCTTCAAAGAACGCGTTCGTATCGCATATCAGTTTGTCAGTTTTTGGGATACTGAAAGATGATTCGTACTGAGCTCTTAATATTTCAGATACTTCTGTTAGATCATCAGATAAAGCTCTGTTCTCGTTTTTTGAAGGTCCGATAGTCGCATGGGGATAAATGGGGAGGGTTGACGTCAAGAAAGGCATCCGGTCGTGAAAACCTAGCCAGAACCACATGATGAGTCTTCAAAGTGAAAATTCGATCACAGCTAGGGTGTACCCCATAAGCGACGCAAAGATACATCGCCCTAACTCTGTGACAGGACGAGGGCTACCGCACCATGAGCGGGTGGGGCTAAAGAAGCGAGCTCAGGTGGGACTGAGGATAGCTACGTTAAATGTGGGAAGTATGACTGGAAGAGGAAGGGAGATTGTGGATTTGATGAAAAAAAAGAAGAGTAGATGTGCTCTGCGTACAAGAAACGCGTTGGAAAGGAAATAAGGCAAGAGAACTCGGTGAAGGGTATAAACTGTTTTAGAGCGGAGCGTCGGTCGAAGGTAGAAATGGTGTGGGTATTATAATAACGAAGGAGCTCAGTGAGTGTATTGTGGAGATAAACCGGAGGAGTGATAGACTAATGAATATGAGACTGAACTAGGGGAATCATGTACTCAATATAGTGAGTACATACGCCCCGCAAATTGGATGCACAGAAGAAGAGAAGGAAGCCTACTGGAGTTCGCTGGAAATAGAAATGGAAAGTGTGCTAGAAAATGAGAGAGTGGTAGTTGGTGCCTACCTGAATGGACACGTAGGAAATAACAATGATGTTACGGAAAGAGTACATGGAGGACATGGTTTGGGAGAGGCAAATCGAGAAGGTGAGAGAATGTTGGACCTGGCTGTCTCTCTTGATATGGCAATTGTAAACACATACTTCAGAAAGAAGAACGAACATTTGATAACTTACAAGAGCAGAGGTAGAACGTCACAGGTTGACTACCTACTCTACAGAAGGTCACAACTGACTGAAGTTAAGAACTGTAAAGTGATTCCAGGAGACCATGTAACACCACACCGCCGGATATTAGTTATGGAGCTCATGTTGAGGAGACCGAGAAAGGCACGAGAAACGTGTGTTAAGAGGATCAAGTGGTATAAGCTGAAAGAAGAGGAGAAGAGAAGAGAGTTTAAAGAGCGGGTGCTGAGCGAGACCAGTACGTCAGAAGATGTACAAAACTGGTGGCAACATAATGCAAATGTAATACGAACCGTAGGAAAGGCTGAATTAGGTGAAACATCCGGTAGAGTGTGGAAAGATAAAGAAGGATGGTGGTATAATGATGACATCCAAGAGTCCCTACAATGTATGAAGCAAGCAAAGAAACTGTGGGAGGAAACTAGGTCGGGTGAACGGAAGGAAGTATATAAGAACGCAAAGAAACAGGCAAAAAAGGCGGTGGCACTGGCAAAATCCCATGCATGTCGTGATCTGTATGAGAAATTAGAAACTCGAGAGGGGCAAAAGGAAATATTCAGGTTGGCTAAAAGCAGGAATAAAGCCACAAAGGATTTTACTCAAGTGAAACAGGTTAAAAGAGAGGATGGGACAGTACTGCGGAGAGAGAAAGATATAGAGGTTAGATGGAAGGAATATTTTGAGGAACTATTAAATGAGGAAAACCCTAGGTTGTTCCATGAGGATGGACTACCGAATATGGCAATTACGAGGAAGGTGGAAAGAGCGGAAATGAAGAAGGCGTTGGATAAAATGAAGAGTGGTAAAGCAACGGGTCCTGATGAGATACCGGCAGAGGTATGGAAGGTACTTGGCGATGAAGGAGTGGCTCTCCTGCATGATCTTATGGAAAAGCTCTGCGACCAAGAGGTGGTACCGGAGGAATGGCGTGCCAGTATCATAGTACCCATATTCAAAAAGAAAGGGGATATACAGGAATGCTCAAATTATAGGGGTATGAAGCTGATATCGCACACCATGAAGGTGTGGGAGCGAATTGTGGACTTAAGGCTGAGGGAGGAGGCAGGCGTGTCGACAGAGCAATTCGGTTTTATGCTCGGACGAAGTACGTCTGATGTTTGCTATTTTTGCATTACGACAGTTGGAGGAAAGGTACAGGGAAGGACAGAAGGCATTGCACATGGTTTTCATAGACTTAGAGAAGGCGTATGATAGGACACTGAGACAAGAGGTTTGGAGGTGCCTGAGGGAGAAGATGGTCCCAGAGAAGTACGTCAGATTGATTCAGGAAATGTATAAAGGGGTTACGACGAAAGTGAGGTGTAGTGTTGGTGTGACGGAGAGTTTTGGAGTTGGGGTTGGTCTGCATCAGGGGTCAGCACTGAGTCCATTCCTATTCAACGTGGTGTTGGATGTGTTGACTGAGGAGGTTAGAGGGGTTGCTCCTTGGTGCATGATGTACGCCGATGATGTAGTGTTGTGCGCAGAGACAAGACAGGAGGTAGAACAACAGCTAGAATATTGGAGGGAGGCATTGGAAAGTAGAGGTATGAAGTTAGTCGGAAGAAGACTGAATATCTGAGGTGTAATGTACAACCGGATGAAGGTGGGGGAGTGATGTTAAAAGGTGAATTGATCAAACGGGTAGATCGTTTTAAATACTTGGGATCAACAATCGAGGCAGAGGGGGAAGCAGAGGGAGAGGTGAATCGTAGAATACGGTCGGGATGGAGGAACTGGAGAGAGGTGTCGGGAGTTCTCTGTGATCGTAGGATGCCGGTGAAGCTGAAAGGGAAGGTCTTCAAAACAGTGGTTAGGCCAGCCATGTTGTACGGAATGGAGACGGTGCCAATGAAGAAGACTAGTGACAGAAAGATGGATGTGGCTGAAATGAAAATGTTGAGATGGATGTGCGGTGTAACTAGAAGGGATCGAATCAGAAACGAACGCATTAAAGGAACGGTGAAAGTAGTAGAGGCGTCAAGAAAAGTCCAAGAAGCCAGACTGAGATGGCATGGGCACATGATGAGAAGAGAGGAGGATTACGTGGGACGTAGGGTGCTGGAAATGGAGGTGCCGGGACGGAGAAGAAGAGGTAGACCGAAGACGAGGTGGAGGGATTGCGTGGCGGCAGACATCCGGGAGAAAAATTTGGACGAGGACATGGTGCGTGACAGAAGAGAATGGAGGAGACTCATCAAGAACAGCGACCCCATATAGAGATGGGATTTAAGCTGCAGAAGAAGAGATGACGTCTTCGATACTTTGCAGTTTATCATTTAATATTTTTCTGATGTTGTTATCTTTACAATTACTTAATTTTGCAGTCACTCTTTTTCTCCTTCGAAACAATGCCCTCTTTTGTCTCTCGAACCTGCTTCTCTTTCCTCTTTGTTGTATTTTTGGGACATGTTTTTTCACAATTTGTAACGTTTTCTCCTGTGAAGTCATTAGCATCTACTCCGTTGTCTTGGCCTCGAAAATGGTTTTCCAATCTATTACTTCCATGCTGGATGTAACATCTTCCCAGTTAATAACTTTGGAGTGAAAATTAAAAATTTTGAATTTGCTTTTTCTGTTGTGCGTGTTCTTTCCATTCCTGTTGCCTTTATATTAGTTGTTATTTCAATGATGTGATCCGATATCAGAGTTGGGGATATTTCCACATTATCAATTAGGTTGCTGTTGTTTGTGAATACCAAATCTAGGCAGTTGTTTTTTCTTGTGTTTTCTGTTATTTCTTGCGTTAACATAAATTCATCAGCTAGAGCTAGTAGCATTTTTACCTGCTCCTGGTCTTCTCGTGTGCCCCCTCTTGTCCTGGTGTATGCATATATTTTTTCCTATCCTTTTATATTTCATGAATGGGAAGTTAAAATCACCACAGAGAAAAATATTTGAGGTTGGGAAGTGTAGATCTTTTACCAAATTTCTTACCTCTGGAATGGAGTCTGAAAATTTTGAGGTTGGCGTGTTTGGGGGTCTGTACAGGGTGTCCCATAAGTCCGGCATCATAGGAGAAATTCATATTTTTTAATTTCTACAAACCATAATTCATATTTTTCTCTTTCTACAGGCCATAATGTCTGTGAGCAAGGAAGAACGAATCCAGATAATTCTACTCATAGGAAATCGGAGTTAAAGAGAGGCCGCTGCTGAATTTAACAGATTGCATCCAGACCGCGAGCCAATAACACAGAGTTGTGTTAGCAGACTTGTTGCAAAGTTTAAGGAAACAGGATCCATAGAAGATAAACCACGCAGTGGACCTTCAAGGAGGTCCACTGACGATGATACGGCGACTGCTGTCCTGGCTCATTTTAACAGAAGTCCCAATAAGTCTCTTCGGCGATTGTCCGTCGAGACAGGAGTGTCGAAAAGTAGCATCCATTGCATTCTTCAGGCTCATAAATGGCATCCATATAAACTTCAGATCCTACAGAAATTAAGCGAAGATGATCCCGACCGGTGGATGGAATTTTGTGAATGGGCTACGGAACAATATGCTCGGGATGCCAATTTCCCGTCCATCATTCTGTTCAGTGACGAGGCTGTTTTTTATGGAAATGGTGAAGTAAATCGACAGAACACCCGCTACTAGTCTCAAAACAACCCTCACTGGTATACGCAGAGAAAATTAGGAGTGTTGAACATTTGCGGCAACGCATTATTGGGGCATGTAACACCATTACTCCTGACATCATTCACCGTGTGCTTGCTGACTGGGTATCACGTCTGAATTTGTGCATTGAAAACAATGGTGGACATATTGAGCACGTTCTGTAAATAAATCTTTTGTTTTGCCTTTTTTAATTATGTTTCCTATGATGCCGGACTTATGGGACACCCTGTATAATTCTTAAAATGGCTCAAGTTTTTGTACCTTAAAAGGTACGTTATCGTACCGTAAAAATCAAACAAACCTCAGATTAAATTAGAAAATTAATTATATGCCTAATAAGGCTTGTTTTGTTTATAAAGCTCATGCATCTTAGAAGCTTTAACATCCTTACCTGAAATTTAAAATCATCATCAATACCTACAAGAAAAATAGGAGCCATAAAAAATTAAGAATAAATACTGTGGGAGAGAATTTTTTCCCTTTCCAGGAAATGCGCAACGATCTGCGCAGAAGGGGCAGAATTGAAAAGCAGAAGACGCCTCGAAAAATAGTCAGATCAGATCAGATCAGATCAGATCAGATCAGATCAGATCAGATCAGATCAGATCAGATCAGATCAGATCAGATCAGATCAGATCAGATCAGATCAGATCAGATCCTCTGCGATTCTCAGCTTTCCAAAGAACAAGAATTTTGCCAGGCAAGCAACCCCCACTGCAGTTATAAATTTTTCTCCATGGAGGGGTAAAACAAAGAATTTGACCACAACGACAGCGGAAAGGAGATACGGGGCCCCTGGTCGTGACTAACATAGTCCCGACCCTAAGATCTTTAAACAGGAGCAGTCACTGAACCAAGAAGGAATTAAATGGTGAAGGTAAGGATTGCTCAGCAAAACTTGATGCATTAGACTAAAACAATACTTTCCATTAATGATAACTCTTTATCATCAATTCCAGCAGTCATAACCGTAAAAATAAACTGGAGATTCCTCAATACTTTATTACTACCATAGTCATTTCAATGATTCGTAGTTAACTCTGACTTTTGCAGTTTAGGGCTAATTCTCCCAGACAACAAGCCTGGTTAGGATATGATCTATTTCCAATTTAGTGTGTAGATGAATATTTATAAGTTTACATTACCATAACCGACCTAATTTGGCCAGGTTACATAAATTTAAAGCTTGATCAGTTAAGGTAAGCCCTAACTAAACTTAATCCATTTTACGAAATTTATACAAGCCTTGTAAGGCTATGATTTATTTCAGATTTATTGTATGGATGAATATTTATAAATTTACATTATTATAACCCACCTAATTTGGCCAGGTTACTTGAATTTAAAGTTTAATCAGTTAGGGTAGGCCCTAATTAAGCTTAATCCATTTTACAAAATTTATAATACGACCCGCAGTTTTCCGAACAGTCTTCCCTTCAAATAAAGGGCGACAAAAGCAGAAATTTTCCATATTCTTGGATTTTGGAGCTCGGTAGGGTAATTAAATTTATGCAGATTCTTAAAAAGGATCTAGTATAAAATCAAATTTCGGCCAAATATATTTTTCATATTTCATATTTAGTTCATTATACTCCTAATGAACTACTATGATATTGAACTATCACAGGCAACTTTTGCCATTAAGTTTAATATTGCAAATTTTTATATGGCCAATTTGTTAATTCAAAGATTCTCAAAACCAAACAATGAATTATTAGAGCTGGAAATCAGCTTTTAGAATGAACTCATGATTCTATTATATTAAAATTTACAATTACTCATACTGTAGACCTAGTTACCTACTCATATTAAATTAAAATTAGTCCTAAGGTAAATAAAGATTAACAGTTTCAGAGGAATCTCCTTGGGAAGAAGGTTAGGAGAAGCAGAGTGGGTTGCATCCCTCTACCTCCCAATGGAGTAAAGGACCATTCTGCAACAACTGGAAGAGTCAGCTGTACCCTTGCACTAAATATCCGCATATTTTTAGACCATAGTATCGTACCTGTTTTGATTAAGTTTCAACATTATATTTTATCATTTAAGATATCGGTATCAAATCAGATTTGAATACAGTAGCTAAAAAGAAGTCCCTTAAATTTTTCTTTTTTGTTGTGTCTTAAGATTAAGTTAGCTATATAATAAAATGTTAATTTGTGTTGAATTTAATATAATTTGCCTTCCGGTTAATTTTCAAACTTTTCTGAACAAGCCCCTCCAAGTTACATTGACAACCAATCAGCAAACTTATGAACCCCCTGTTGGTCTTTTGGGGTGGTGCTTGGGGATCATGTATATAAAAGTGAGTATTTTCAGCTGGAACTCGCAGAATTTATTTTCACTAGTGAATAAACAAACACATTCCCTCCGTCATGAGTCATTCAGTATAAATTTGTGTTACAAGAACCCCCTCTTTTTCGATGAACATGTCACTGGAGGCACCTACCTACGTATGCTCAAGGAAGAAGCATTGCCCAGTGTAAATGGAAAAAACTTCACTTTTTTCTACGTGAAGGTCAAAATATGAAAATAAAAACCCACTCTAATAGACAGAATTTATTTCCACAACAGTTTCGACGCCCACTGGCATCCTCCTCGGGTGGATACAGAAAAACGAATGAACCAAAACAAGAGGGAAAAACAGTCCAGGGACCGACTGTTAAGAAATTCGCACCTAGGTTAGATCCCATTCACCCGACACCGGAAGGGCATTTTCATTAAGTACATTCGCACAAATTTAAAACTATCTTCCTATTAAATAATAAATTTATAATTTCTGTAATAAATAATTATGCAATATTAAATGTAATAAATTTAATAATAAATTTAATAATTATGTAAAAAAATAAAAAATAATAGAATCTCTATGTTTAGAACAGGAAGATAGTTTTAAATTTGTGCGAATGTACTTAATGAAAATGCCCTTCCGGTGTCGGGTGAATGGGATCTAACCTAGGTGCGAATTTCTTAACGGTCGGTCCCTGGACTGTTTTTCCCTCTTGTTTTGGTTCATTCGTTTTTCTGTATCCACCCGAGGAGGATGCCAGTGGGCGTCGAAACTGTTGTGGAAATAAACTCTGTCTATTAGAGTGGGTTTTTATTTTCATATTTCCCAGTGTCTTGAACGAAGAAGGAAATTTCCCAACATGGTTCCAGCAAGACGGCGCTCCTGCACATTACAGCACCCAAGTAAGGGAATACCTATACAAACAATTCCCTCGTCATTGGATAGGACGTCGAGGGCCTGTGGAATGACCAGCTAGAAGCTCGAATCTCACGCCACTAGATTTTTATTTCTGGGGCCACTTGAAAGCGCTGGTATACGCAGAGAAAATTAAGAGTGTTGAACATTTGCGACAGCACATTATTGGGGCATGTAACACCATTACTCCTGACATCATTCACCGTGTGCTTGCTGACTGGGTATCACGTCTGAATTTGTGTATTGAAAACAATGGTGGACATATTGAGCACGTTCTGTAAAAAAAAGCTTTCGTTTTGCCTTTTTTTATTATTTTTCCTATGATGCCGGACTTATGGGACACCCTCTATATTACAATTAGTACCATATTTAATTTTTCAACTTTTGCTGCTACACATTCTACGTAGCTGTTTGAGGTACTGATAGTCATTTCTGCCATATTCCTTTCGCGTGTGTAAATATCACATCCGCCTTTACGTCTCACTGTTCTGTTGGCTCGGAGGATGTTATAGTTGTCAATTTGTATTTCGCTTTTGTCAATACAGGACTCACAATTTTCACAGTTCGCCTGGCAGTCCTTTAGATGAGTTTCCGTGAGGCATGGAAAGTCTGCTCCGGCTTCTTGCACGAGTCATTTCAGGTATAAAACTTTGTCCGGGGAATGATTTGATTTAAGTCCCTGAATGTTGGCTAAGATTATCTTTATTTTTTCTCTATCGTTTTCGCATACAGGTGGTTCCGATTCGTTTTCCAATGGGGGTGCCGGTTTCGTTGCTTTGTGGTCCTCCGAGAATTTACCTCTTTTTATCTTTGTCGGTACCCGTTGTCCCAATAACGCATATATATATATATATATATATATATATATATATATATACACCGGGTGGGCCAAAAAACTATTACCCTAGTTTTGAACAATATAATTTTACCTTTATCAAATGTTATGGTTAATATGCAGCAAATAGCCCCACCTCGAGTTCATAATTTTTTATGTTAGCACTTGGTAGTATACAGCAATAGAATAAATTTGTTGAAAGCCAGACTTCCCGCAATTCAAAATTAACGAAGTTATTGATTTTTTAAGTTTTAACCATTTTTTTGTTTCGCGACCTGCCAGCAGGCATAAGACATCCTCGCTCTCAGACAATTTTCTGGAAATGTGTGGACGACCAATCACAGTGCACCTTTTTTTAACCAATAGTAGGTTATTAAACACTCAGAAACAACCACGCCTTAATGAACCAATGACACCTAATTAGGAATTTTAAAGCTATTAAACACTCAAAAACAACCACGCCTTAATGAACCAATGACAGCTAATTAGGTATTTTAAAGAATTTATCAAGTTTTTTTACCCGACCGTTTAGTCACGGAAAAACCTCGGCCTTTGATACAGCTGAGGTCTTTCTCTCTTTTTTTAATTTTTGTCGCGTAAACATGTGCAGTGAGATTTGTGAAAGTTGTGACATAGGCTACGTTGAAGTGTTGAAAATTTTAGGAGGCGATTCACGAGCGGTTCACATTTTTCAAGAACACGGTGTCGTTCTCCGTACGCGAAACTGTCCAGAGTGTTCGCAGCCCCTTTATTTCCATAGTGACCGAGACGTTTTCGTGTGTAAACGCAAATTTCCAAAAAACAAGCAGAAGAGTTTGTTTCCGTGCAAATTTACGTGATCAATACCTCTTCAAGGGCACGTGGCTAGCGAAGTCACACATTCCGGCAAGTGTTAATCTAGCTTTCATAAGCGTTTTCCTCCGAAAACATTTTTCCCAATCCTACTGTGAGCAATACCTACAGTTAGCGCCGCAAAATAGCCCCACCTCGAGTTCATAATTTTTGATGTTAGCATTCGGTAGTATGATGATTGGTTAGGTATAGTATATCAAAGTTAGGTCAATTGAATGCCCAGTTAGGTCAACTGAATTCCTAGTTAGGTCAACTGAATGCCCGGTTAGGTCAACTGTATACCCTTGACGATTGGTTAGGTTAAGTCATGATATTTTCGTTAGTTTCACGATTTATTTTTTTTTCGAAATCTCTTCATTTAGGTTAGATTAGGTTAGGTTAGCAATAACGGTGCGAAATTTAGTTATTAGGGTGTGTTTTCATGTGCTTCATTCAGAAATGCTACTCATTTGCCCCTTGTTTACTTGAAAATAAAACGAAAATAAAATGATTTTTTTTGTACTTTCAATTAAATGCGGGACAAATGAGTGGCATTTCTGAGGAAAGCACATGAAAACACACCCTACTAACTAACTTTCGTACCAAAAGTCGAGGTGGGGCTATTTGCTGCATATTTACCAATGTTATTTGTACAATCAATATGTGTCCTGTATAGAATTTCATGGTCTATCTCGTGGTGAAGTTGGATTTTTGCTAACTGTAACCATTATTTTGTAATTCGCTGTTATACAGACACAGGTAGAAAAACTTTCTGTTTCTATACATTTACCTAATTGAGTCCAAGATTATGCGGAATGTGCCCTCCTCCATTATCAATGCACACTTGCAACCTTGACTTTTCCCTTATCGACGGCAGTACCGCATCAAGGATTTTTTCTTAGTAATAAGCAGCAGTGATTTTGGCATTTTGATAAATAAAAACAATCTTTGACTTCCCTTACTTTGAAATAAAGGTGGAAAACATGACTTTTTGAGAAAAATGCGGACGTTCCCTGCAAAGTCGATCTAGAGTGATAGATTTTTTGTCCTGTCTTCCATAATCTTGGTCATTTTGTGTGTTTATTGTTGAAGCAACCGGAAAGGTCTCCTCGTCGCTGAACTATTTTCAACACTTCTCTGTCTGGGAATCGATCTAACAGCGCACGACATTCTTCAACTATAGCTTTGCTTATTTGAGGCAGAGAGCTTATGAACTTAGACTCTTTTAAAACATTTAAGATCCAGATCATCTTTTACTATACGACGAACACTAGAGCGAGAAATATCAGTAGTTTTTTAAATTTCTCTAACGGACTTGTGGGTGTTGGGCCGTTCTTCTTGACTGCATATCATGGATGAAACCATTCGATATTTTCCTCAGTACGTGATGTTTTAGGCCTTCCACTGCCTTTTTTTCGTTTGGTAGACCCTGTGATATCGATTTTTTTTTAGATATTGAAGTCCAGGTTTCGCCCATCGCTTATTTGGAAACACTTTCTTCATTCGTTTTGCAGCCCAGTGTTTCTCCTTACGCAGGTTCAATATCAAAGCTTCATCTTCCAAAGAGTATTTCATTATGTTATAACTTGTTCATCAACTATAGCAGAATGATGGTCTGAAATGAAAAAGGAAATAAATTAATTATTTTGTGTAAAAATTAGGAAAATTAATTATTTATGGAGAAACTGACTGTCATCTGAAAGTATCAGTTGCTGACTTTGACCGCCTTTCAATTGAGCACCATATTCTGATGCCTCCCTCCAGTTGTGAGCCTGTACCTCTACTCCTGGGGCGTTGAATTGATCATAGATTCAAAGACAGCGTTTGAAAGAGTAAAAGTATGGGTACAACATCCGTCTCAGCAATAAGATCAATATACAGGGTGATCCACAATATTTTTTAAAAAGTTGGGTAATAGTTTTTCGGCCCACCCTGTCGATTTTGGAGCTAATTTCGAATGTTTTAGAAATTGGAAATGCCTGAGTTTGTAAAGGTTGTTTGTACTAAACAAAAATCAGAATGTATTTAAGTTTTTGTCCTTTGACGTAAATAAGGGGTGCCGCCATCAAAGAGAATAATTGTCCACAATCACCTATTTTACGAATATTTGACTGGATTCTGATTTTTTTCTTCCATTTCAGAAGTATTCCATTATTACATAAAAAATTTAACATCATTTTCCATTTTAGGGGGGGGCGAACTTGAGCTACGTTCGTCAGGTTTCGTGATGAATCGAGTGAACCCATATAGTTAGGGAATCTGGGGGAGAGCTGGAAGTTCCCCCAGCGGGGTCCGGGGCGGAGCCCCGTAAGCCAGCGTATTTTAAGCTTATTTTGTGTAAAAACTGTCTGAAAATGTCAGTGCAACTGCCATTTTTGAACAGCCACTATACAGCCATCCACATGAAATATGTACCCTTTCCAACAAAAGTTTGGCTAGGACAGTCACATTGGTGCAATCTAAGCTATATTATGATGTAATTACTTGTATTTTCTGAAATTTGAAATCAGGTGTTGATCTTATAGCTTTCATATTTAACAAAGAAAGTAACTATTTTATTCACACACTTATTGATTTCATGCATACAATTATTTAGTGTATACACGTTTAACAGTATAACATATCTATGAATAACGAAATCATTAGAAGAGATCCAAATGAAACTCTCACGTATAAGGCAAGTGAAACGGATGCAGAAACAGCTACATCAGTTGATACAGAAGAAACGCACATCTTTTTAGCATATATCAAATTTTAAACAGGATAATCGCATGGAAAAATAATTTAGGGGCTACTTGGCAAAAAAATATGTACTTTATCAAATACGCAATTACTTTACTAAATCAAAATCGAATACTTTAGTAAATACGCAATTTACATATAGGTACATCACAAAATCACATTACCGCCCAACGTCCGTTTTATTCCAGTAACAAATTGAGTCGTCTCGCCTTTTATCTCGCAAATCTATCCAATATTTCGGGCGCATCATCTGGAGTTAGCTTATCTCTCTCCATGGCGATTAAAGCTAATCCTGTCAGACGAACTTCAGACTCTTCTATTTCGTAGCCATGTTTTCAACCTGCGAAGGTTTGAAAATGAACGCTCTGGCGCAGCTGTGGAAACAGGTTGAACAGCGAAAACCTGCAGTAGTCGATGAACGATTGGGAACGCAATACTATCGCATTTCTTTTTAGCCAAAACTGCATTGGAGGGCCTATCAGAAGGTTCAAAGGTTTTCCAGACCTCGTACCACAACATCCCACTCACCAAGGGCTTTCTGTGCCGATTTGTTTTCATGTGGCTTCACATTTCAGTAGTTAAATACGATAGGTTTTTAAACACGTCCAAACGTGTTTGGACGTGTTTAAAAAACCGACGCAAAATATCGCTTATATATATATATATATATACAGAGACACTCCTTCCATTATATATACAGTAGATACCAAATTGTTAAATGTTATAGTTTGGCGGTGAACCCCCCATTGGCTACGTCCCTGTCCGCTAGTTGAGTGACTTTGAGTCACCTGCTACCCAGAACTCACCACGTGGAGGTTGCTACGTATCGAGTTCCTCCCTAACCCATCCATCCACCCTACCTTTATAGGTTAGCTCTTATTGAATGCGCATTGAATCCAGTGCCTACTGAGTTTTGTACTCTTTCTTACTCTCAAATGTAGGCATGAGTGTTCGAGATTCAATTCTAGTTCGAATAAATCCGTCTCGTGCATATTCGCCAAAGACTGCTGATGAAGCCTCTGTTACGAGTTTTACTGCTCTCTCCAGAGCTTGTGTATTAGGGTGGGTCGAATTAATGAATTTTGGAATTTTTATTGGCCCATTGTCATAAAAGATGTTTTGATGAGGAAAACACTCTGTAAAAATCTTATGGACACCAGAAAATAACTTCCACTCTCTTAAACGAGTGAAAAATTAGAAATTTCCATATTTTTGGTTATTTTCGTCTAAAAATAAATTTTGTATTTTGATTGGATCGTTGCCATAAAAGTTGCAACTCTTAGCTGATAAGTAATTTGAATTTCTTATCTGCCCATCCGCTCGCCCATCCACACAACCATGCTAGGTACTTTCCGCGCGTGTTACGTTTTCACTCTGATCATTGTTCACTAAGTTTACACCTTATAATCTTTCTTTGAGTCTAATACTCCCACCAGTTTTTGGGATTCCAACTTAGTCCTAATGAAATCAACTCTCCGTAACTCACCACACACAGATAATGATGCCTCAGTTACCAACTTAACGCATCTCTCCACAGCTTGCGTATGACACGGCATTTCCCCCATTTGAAACGTGGAGTGGAGTGTTGCTACGTTCTTAATGTAAGACTGGATCTCGTTATCATCCCATATTTTTGTAAGTGGAGGTTTTGTTACCTCAATTGTCTGCCAATCTATGAGTATAGTCGATGGCATCATAGTTGATGGGTGGAATCCTGAACTGCCTCATTATAGGTAGGTTCCCTTTTTTCTGCTGTAAGCGTGCTGCTAGGATTCTTCTCAGCTCAAGTTCTCGAATGCGACTTCGTACATCTGTTAACATAGCAAGCAATATATTTTCAGAATGTGTAAAGTAACTGTTCCGGCCAATAGCATCATATACAATCTGTTTCTCCTTTACCTGCATGTAGCGGGAGCATTTTACCAATTGAAATAAATGTTGTGTTCCATTATAGCAAGATGGAGGAGTCTTGATGCTGAACCACACCGGTGCGTAAACTCTTATCACGTAAGTTACGAAAGTGCATAGTTCATCTGAAGGATTACTTGTACTCACATATGCTCTAAGGATTCGGTTTGTAGTTGTAAGCCATCTAGAATGTGACGCAGGTCCAGGATTACGTTGTGCCAAATCTACTGGGCACTCTTCTGAGGATACTGCTTGACACATCTTGAAGAGGTTCTATTAGTTTCAGAAATAATGCCAATATCCTGTAGGATCGCTGAAGCTATTGCTGCATTACTTCTATCTGATATGTTGTGCGATCGGCCTAACTAGCTAGCGCTTAGAGCTTAACTCTGGGACAGCATCCTGAAGATGATGGCTGGGGATTTTCAAGACTGATTTGGGTTTCATATTATAGATATGAACGTTTTTGTTGGGAAAAAGCTTCAATTGCATCATAATCAGTATCTAAAGAGGGCATCTGAATATTTGGTGTAGCAACCGTTGTTCAAGTAGCTTTTGACATTCTTTCTTGAAATTCTTCTCTTCGTTTCAAGCTCTTTCTCATTTGTTGTCTTCTTTTGATCAACACTTCCTATCATAATTTTACTTGCACTTCGCTGATCATTCAGGAATTCTATCTCTTCTTTACGCACCTTACACTCTTTTGGATAATTACAAGCGGCAATGTCAAATAGCTTTGAAGCTTCTTTTCTGAAATTGGTTATCCTCAATTTATAAGAATCATTATCTGTTCGCTGCTTGTTGGGTTTCAAAATGTTCCGATATTTATTATGATAAGCACTGATTTTTTCCACAACTTGTTGGTGTGAAATAATGGGTATGCTTGATGCAGCTCACATTTTTTCCACTTCACTAGCAACATTTTCTACATTTTCTGCCGATACTATAGGAACGTGAGATGCTGAACACATTGTTAGCATTAGACAGTGCTTCATGACTCATAAGTCCATAAACTATTATGAGGTATATAACAAGGGTTCCCAAATATAGGACACTTGGATTGTTCTCTAGTTTGAGCCATTTTTAGTCAATTATTTCTCACTTATTATTCATGAATAATAATTTTTATGCAATCAAAGAATCAATTAGAATGCTATAAAAGACAACCGAAGACAAATAATAAACAGCAAGCTGTTCCTGCTACACCATACAGCAGAGAACAACCACCTTCCACGGATCTTCTAGTAATACTGACAAAGCTTGAGAGCAAGCTGCAGCTGCATACTGAGAGAGATATGCCCTTGTATGACCCTTTGAAGTGTTATTTCGCGGTTAGTCACGTGTCGATGTACACAGCTTGGTCTTCCCCTAAGCAATTAAAAGGGCAAATTACCGTCTCAGTTAGACATCAGACGATTACGTGTCAATAGGAAAGTGCTCGCAAAATAACTTCAAATACAGATAGATTGGACGAAAATAGCTAGAAATAGTGCAAGCCATTTGTTAATTTTCACTAGCTTTGGGATGTAGAAGATAGTGTCTGATGCCACTAAGATTTCCACACGATATTTTACTCATCAATGCAGATATTTTATAACAAGAGGCCAATGAATATTCTAAAATTCATCTGTTGACGAAAATAGCTAAAAATAGGAAATTGGCCAATTTTTAATTCGCCTGGGGCAGTGGAAGTTATCTTCTTAGGCCAGTAATATTTTTACAGTGTGTTTTTCTCATCAGTATATAAATTTTATGACAAAAGCCTAATCAAAATTCCAAACTTTTTTTTTTTAATGAAAATAGCCAAAAGTAAATAATTTTCTTATGTTTAGCTCGCTTGAGGCAGTAGAAGATATGCATATAGGAAGTTAATTTTCTGTGTACTTCTTTCTCATATCTATACACAACCTCTGCTATACCAGGCTAATCCTGATTCGAAAAGAAAATTCCCAGATGTACAAATTCGACCCACCCTATCGTGTATGGCAAATATACTGCACGAGATGAAGCCATCCTGATGGATCCTTACTGATTTCAATCACCCCTTCAGCAGTAACAATCCTCAGAATGGGAGGAGGATCCTTGGAGCGTACTTCATTCAAGTTAATAAAGTCAACATAGGACTTCGCGTCAAAATTTAATTGGTGGGACCTGAAAGCTTCACACTTCTTCCATATCTCTGTTTCTCATTTGAGCAGTAATAATATCTGCAGCGCGAATACGGTAGTCTTCTCGATCATCGTATAGCATTGAAACTAGCATATTTTGATGATGTGAGAAGAATGCATTCCTGGAAATGATGTCCTTAATTAATATGAAGTATTTCTCTTTTAAGAAGGAGCTTTTCTGAACGTATTTAAACACATGTTTTGCTCCATAAATGCACAGAGGCCTGCTTTTAATATGAAACCACATAGGCACATAGATTCTCATTATGAATTGCACTAACACAACGAGCTCTTTTGAGTCTGTCCGTAGAAACGTAGTGCCGCAAAACTCGACTTGCCATAGTTAGCTATCGAAATAGGTTTGGTGGACCGCATTCTCGAGACACCAAGTTTGCTGGAAGTTGGCCTGCAATGACTGCGTTCCAAAACTGGAACAAATAGTCTTGGTCGCTGCTTAAATCTTCGAAATCTTTATACCTTTCTAGAAGTTGCATGTCTTCGTCTTCCACTTCTATGCTTCTAAACTCCACAACTGGTCTTACAACATTTGATAATTCTCTTCCAATAGTTCAAGAAAAAGCATTGGGACCGACAGCAACTGCGCCAGGATTAAACAGGAGGTGGGGAAGTGGAAGTTCATTGAAGTGAAGCAAACATATAAGCCATTGTAGTGGGTGCGACAGCTTTTCCTCCATTAGTCAAATTGTTCCACCTTTTGATCCAGTGTTAACAACCGTACTATCGTATCCTATGGCATTAAGATCATCTGTTGCAATCTTTTCTTTAGCTAGATACTGCATAATAGCTTTGCAAATTTCTTTCGATTTACTGTTAGGCGGTGAGACCTGACCAAGGTATTTCAACTTGGGTTCCTCAACGAGAGAAATATGTTTTTCTAGTTTAGTTACCAAATGCATATTACCATCGTCTCTCTTCTCCTGTTGTTTGGTTTTATCTTTTCTGACAGCAAAGTAAATAGGTTTTTGTCTTTTATCTTGCATAGAGGACTTTAATTGTATGTTTTTACGACTTGAAACTTTGGCTCTGTGAATCTTAAACTTATCCACCACCTATAAGTTATTATCACTTGTTATGATACCTTGGTCTTCAAGAGTAGCAGATGCGATGGCCGCACCAGCTCGAGCAGATACTCCCATCGATCACACTCTAAAGCTAATCGTTTGTATTTTACAACGTTGTACTTCTTGAGGTTTGTGTGTTGGATTTCATCGTTCTCACGTAAACTCGGCTCTTCATCAGAAGGTAACGCTGCTTTCTCTGCTTTTTGCTGAGGGTTTCCGATGTTTGTTCACGGAGTTTCTTGTAGTACTCTTCTCTTTTAGCTTTTTCTGTTCACTGGCAACCAGCTTTTGGGTAGCTTCCTTGTAAATTTTTGCAATGTACATCTTTCTGGTTGTTCTTTGATCTTTTAGAAAACGTTTTTCAATATTTGGAACTTTCAGTGCCATATCGCATTTACACATGTCCCCTAATACACACTTACAAGCACTGATGTCGAACAAAGCTTCCGATTTTTGTTTATACGATTCAACTTTACTGTCATAAGTTCCTGTTCCCACCTTTTTAAACGATTTCATCAGATTTCTCTGTTCTTTGTGTAGGCTTATAATTAGATCCTTAATTCGCTGCTTCTAAAGATGTGGTATTGATGACTTGATCCAAATGGTTGTTAGCACGTCTTTCAGCTGTTCAGCACAGTCTTTGACTAAATTTGTGGTCTTCTTTAAAAAAAGCAATTGTCTTAAATCAGCAAGCTTAGTTGGCAACTGATTTCCATGAATCTGGCCAAGTACTCCAACGATAGGATATATATATATATATATATATTAGGGTTGTTCTTATTTGGCGACTTTTTAATTGCTATGACTGCGCCCCCGGATATTGTGCGAATAGCCATAAAAACATCATGTGAAGTTTGAGAGCAATCGGATAATTTTTAAAACCTTCCCGGGCATTTTTGTATTCTCCCCCCTGTGAACTCAGTGAACTTTTGGGTTGTTTCTTCGATTGCTCCGCCTCCTAATGCGATCGGTTTTAGTAAATAATATTACGCAGTAACTCGGTTATTACCATCCTAGCGTCGGAGTCGGTTGTGCAGATATTTTAGTTTCGTCTTGCCCTTAGACCTAGAAGCCAACCCTCTAAGGTATTGATTTCTCAAATAAATTGTGGAAAAGTAAACTTGTAGATGACAATGTTAGCTTGCTAGCGAGGGAATCATATTTTAATTTTATATCATTTCATTTTAATTCATTATTTAATCTATATCATTAATTTATATTAATCGTTATATTTCATGTTATAAGGTGTCTATTTTTCTAATAAGTTTTAACATTTTTCCCTTCACAGACTTGAAATCATGTCGTCGACTGCAACTGTTAAGCGTACGACGCGAAAGTCAACCAAGGTGTTTCTGATATCCTACCCATCTGAGTCCCTGACCGGCTCAAAGCTGCCGTCGAAAGGAGAGGTCCTGCGCCGCTTCTTCCATGTGCACATCATCGGCAAACAGACAATACAGAAGGCGGTTGATATTGTCATCAACGAAGTCCGAGAGTTTTGGGAAATCGCTCGGATCCCGACCTCCGTTCATAATCGTTGCACCCAGAAGCTCATCAATTTGCACGAGGAGTGGAAGAACCTGATGCGCAAGAAAACGCAGGCGACCACGCCGTTCCTCGTGAACAAGCAGAACGCCTGGACGCGCGGTCTCAACAATCTATTCGACATCGCCCACGGGGACGCGCTGAAGATGCTCCTCATTCAGGAGGACAAGGCGTTTCTCCTGGCCCAGCGCGAGTACGGTCGGCGTGGGGTGGTACTCGCCGAGAGTGAGGCGCGACAGGCGCATCGTATCGCAGAGGAGCGCGCGTGCCAGGAGAAGGAGGCAGAACGGAAGCGCGCTGAGGTGGAAGTGACCAAACTCAAACTGGACTCCTGCGCAGCCAGGCCGCAGCCGCCGAAGCGCCGTGGGCGACAGCAGGTCATCACACCGAAGGTCGCCGCCGCGCTCGAACGCGCGCACATCACAGACAACAAGGCGGTCCACGTCGTGGTGGCGATTGCCGAGAGTCCCAAAGCTCGCCACCGGCAATGGTCAAGCAATGGCGGACGCTGTCGTCGATGCGCTGGAAAACTGGGGGATCGCAAACCGCGTCGCCGGCCTGAAATTCGATATGACGGCGTCCAACACCGGCGTGCGCGCGGGCGCCTGCGTGCTCATCGAACAGAAGCTGGGCAAGGATCTGCCCAACCTTGCCTGCCGCCACCACATGCTCGAACTCGTCGCCGCTCAGGCGCTCGGCGAGTGTTTCCGCGCCTCCGGTCCAGCTCTTCAAGCTATTCAAGGAACGGTGGGATTCCATCAACACCGAGCGACACCTGATCATCGACGACGAGGAGGCCACGGCGGCCCTCATGGATGCGCGCGACGACCTCATCGCCCGCTACCATTTCCACCTCTCCCAACAGCAGCCGCGCGATGACTACCGCGAGGCTCTTGGAGCTGTCCATTATGATTCTCGGCGGCGTGCCCACGTGCGGCATCCGGTTCATGCGCGCAGGCGCTCTCCACCGCGCGCGCTGGATGGCGAAGGCCATTTATTGCCTCAAGATGTTCCTGTTCGGCGAACAGTTGGTCCTCACCGCGCGGGATCGGACCGGTCTCAGGCGATTCATCAACTTCGCCCTTGCCCTCTACGTCCCGGCCTCCAGGCCCTCCTCCAGGACTCGTCGGCTACGAAGACAAGGCGCTCGCCAAGGTTCTGGCAGACGGCTTCACGCTCCAGCACCTGTGGTATCTGAGCGAGCCACTCATGTCGCTCGCTTTCTTCGACGACAACATATCTGTGGAGAAAAAGAGGATGATGGTGAAGGCGCTCGAGGAGCAGGAGGGCTCGGACAGCCACCCAAAACGCATCGTTGTTGAGCCGAAACTAGCTGTGGTGAACGGGAAGACCCTTGCCAAATTCGTCACCCAGTCATCGAGGCTCTTGTTCCACGTGCTAGGCATCGACAGCGCCTTCCTCTCCTCCGACCCAGCGGAGTGGCCCAGTGACCCAAGGTATGCCGCCGCCCCGCGGAGGGTGGCGAGGGAGGGTGGCGAGTCTCCGCGTCACTAACGACTTCGCCGAGCGCGGCGTCGCTATGATGCAGGACTACAACCTGGCACTGACAAAGGACGAGGATCAGCGTCAGTTCCTTCTCCAGATCGCCGAGGCGCACCGCCAGCGCTACCCTAACGCCCGCAAGTCCACCGTGATTTCTGCAAACTAGGTAACAATAAGTGGGAGATGGGCGTCCATGAAACCCCCCCATTGAGGGGCTAATGCTCGAGTAGAAGGGGACCTAGTATACAATTCGACTAAAAGTACTGACATGCCGAAGATATCAGTTCCATCCAACGGCATTTCGCAAGGACAATTTTCTAAAAACGTACAACACTATCCTATGATTCACCAGGGGGAGAATACAAAAGTACCCGGGGAAGTAGTACAAATTTTGCGATCGCTCTCAAACTTTACAGGATTATTTTTTATAGCTATTCGCACAATATCCGAGGGTGCATTCATAAAAATCACAAAATTTTAAATTGAAGCCCAAATAAGAACAACCCTAAGGTATATATATATATATATATATATATATATATATATATATTGATCTATTATTTTGGGAAGCAATAATGTGAGTAGTTTAGCCGAAAAAAGGAAGAGTGCAATTGCAATTGCATAATATTACGTAATGTTGCAAGAGTGCCAACCCCACCCCCTTGTTGGAAGATTCCCAACCCTCACCCCCCTTTGTTGCAAGGCACCCTCTTTTGTGGCAAAACCTCTTTGGATGAGAAGGTGGGAGTGCCTCACCCCCCAAAGGGGTATACCTAACCTAAGGGAGCCTCTTTTGGGGAGAAGGGGACGCCTCACCCCCGAAAGGGGCAGAAAGAGACAGCAAGTGAGGAAGACAGAAAGGAAGAGAGGACCCAGAGGTCCTTGCTCGGCTGATTGCCAAGCTCATATGAGGTTCTTCAGCCACCCGCCGCTACTTATAGGCCCCTAATCAGCCAGTTGGCTTAGGCAGCCAGTGCCTCGGGGTGTCATCGTCTCAGACATTCATCAGCCAATTGCCACAGTGCGCTAAAAGGAACCGGGCTCGCATCCCACTCTAGGTCAGCCCTGTCGCTGGGGGCCCTGCAGCTCAGCCAAGTGCCAGTGCCTCCGGGAATCAACCATATAATAATCACCCAGTAGGCTTAGAAGACCGATTTGGCAAATAACAATTAATTAATTATTCTGTTTAGAAACAAATGATATAAACGGGTACAATGAACAAATAAAACACCGTTGCTTCAATACGAAACATCTCGGACAACTTTTCGCTCACTGCCTTAGTAAGGCGGCGGTAATACAATAGACCAGGGGTCCACACCCCGTGAAATATTTATTATTATTATTATTATCATTATTACCACTACCAATATATATATATATATGGGATGAATTTCACAATAAAACACGTGAAATGAATGAATGCTGCAAACCCACAAGGAAAAAGAAAAACGATTCCAAGGCCTTTCGTGTATTCAAAGCTACACCTCGTCAGGTGTAGCTTTGAATACATGAAAGGCCTTGGAATCGTTTTTCTTTTTCCTTGTGGGTTTGCAGCATATATATATAAAACATCCTATTCTGAAAAACTGCATAATTTGTAACATCATTCTGCTTTTAAAGGGAAGTTTTAGACCTGTAACTTATATTTTTGTTAACTCTGTTATATACATTTATATATATATATATATTTTTTTTTTTATATATTTTCATATATACAGTATATATTTTTATATATATTTTTATATATATTTTGTAAATGTACAGGTAAAGACGCGTTTTATGTCGTATCTTTCGGGTTCGGTATACGGCCAGGAATGTAATATCATATTTGTGGCGCATCTACAGATTAAATTATCGCAGTCCTTGAAGACAAAAGGTGAAGCAACTTTTCACCGCTTAACAAAAGAATATTCCAGGTAAAGGGTTTCATTTTTACGCACAAACTTACAGTATATATAAGCAGGTGTCCCCAACTAAGTATAAATTGTATTTAGCCCTAGAATAGCTGTTTGCGAGACAATCCTGATATTCTATTAAATATTTTGGTAGTTATATATATGCGATAATGGAGTGCCAAGGCGTTTATTAGCATTTGGGCGAAAAAGGTCTCTTGTAACAAGAGAGAAAAGTATTCTAAATTTAATTTATGACAGGCTGTCACAGGACAATACAAAAATCTGGAACCTTGTAAATATGTTTCCTTTGAAAAGCATGGTCTTCCCGAAGAAATAGGCAAAACAGACATGATACGTCCTAAATTTTATTTTTGCGCCGAAATGGGACACAATGGGCCATATGTATATACACACGGCCAAACAATATATATATATATATATATATATATATATATATATATATATAATATATATATTTGGCTTTTAACCATTCGAACAATTCAGTTTTTCGGAAAAATTGAATTGCTTTGTTAATATTTGTAGAAAAACCTTTTCCAACATATACGGGCTTTCCTATTGTGTAAAGTGGCCACAAGATATTGTTCAATCACGGCAGGCCACAGGCCCACATTTCGCAGAAAAATAATGTTGCATTGTCCGCGAAATAGACAAAAGCCTTCAGACCAAAGGACGCGTCCAGGTGTTTAAATCTAAAATAATAATTTGGCAAAATTCAGGAATACGAGAATGGGCAGGAATCACCAACGAGCGGGACCATACGACACACCCAGAGTTGACGGGGCCAATCACAGCACGGAATACGCGTTTGATCAGGTTTCGCGCAATCTTGTAGCTAAACTCCTCCCCCACCTTTCGTGGAGCCCCAGTCACCGCTCGTGAAAAGGAGCGTTGCCCTCGGGTTGGCCGAAAAATGCAGGTCTAAGTACTAGTCCCTCCCAAATCCAGAAGCAGTCCAATAGGATGGTAAGATTATCGCATGTGGGTTGGTCACATATGCCCCCTATAAAATGGGGAGTTTCGCCGTTTAGAGCCAGTTTCTCGTGCAATTTACAGCAATACACGCAAATCATGGCCAAACTCTATGCTTCACCCGACCTGATTGAAAAAAGCTATATTTACGGCCAAGCATCGCTGTATCTATTCAATGCAGCAAATCGGGGCGAACTTTTAGCTTCCCTGTTTGTTACGGAAAATTGCGGCGGCTTGCAAGAACCTACAAGCAATTCAATTGAAATGTGAGTAATTTATATGTATATGTATATATAAATATGTGGTCAGACTTTTAGAATATTTTCTCAATAATTTCCTACTCCAGTAGGAAACGGGCAAAAATGCAATAGTTGCCCTTTGAATTTTTTTAAATATTGTCTGGTTCTTTCGTAAGTCATCAAAACCCAATTTAAAAAAATGAAGTGTTCATAAAACTAGAACAGCATACCTGAATAATTGTTATTTAGCGAATAGATAGAGCGGCTCTTATGCTTTCAAGTCCATATTTCTTTTAGATTTTATTCAATTAGGTATGTAATGAACATAGTCTTTGCAGTTTCGCGTCTCGCTTCTGTAGCCCAGTTCAGTTTAACTTGTCGTAGGTTTTTATTTAATGTCTATTCCCACATTATATATATATATATATATATATATATATATATATATATATATATATATATATATATATATATATATATATATATATATATATATATATATATATATATACAGGGCGTCCCAAAAAAATGTATACACACTTTAACAGCTGATAGCTCAATTGATGTTTCTTTCTTTCCAAGTTAAACCCATTAGAATTAATAATGGCAGTCAGACTAAGCTTTGAACAAAGGAAATTCATTCCAAAATGCTACTGGAAGTGTGAAAACGCAGTTGAAGTGCAAAGACAGTTTCGGAGGGAGTTTCAAACAGATCCACCAACGCGACTTACCATCACTCGAATTAGAGATAAGTTTGAAGCCGATGGAACTGTTCAGAATGTCCACAAGAAGCGTTCCGGAAGACCACGGACATCGACAAGCCCCACAAAGCAAGAAAGAGTACTGGAAACGTATCACCAAAGTCCAAGAAAATCTGTGCGGCAAGCGAGTCGTGAGGTAGGAATTTCAGAATCGTCTGTCCAACGCATTTTGAAGCGCTGTCAATGGAAAAGTTACATTCCAAGATTAGTCCATGCTATTAATGAAGATGATCCGGACCGAAGAGTGGAGTATTGCGAGTGGTACTTGGCACGATGTGGATGTGGATTGGACGAAGGAGTTTCGTAGAATACCCTCCGCGTTCACCAGACCTCACACCACTAGACTTTTTTTTATGGGGATACTTAAAAGACAAAGTCTACGCTATAAAACCTGCAACAGTCGCTGAATTGAGAGCAGCCATTGAACGAGAATGCACACAAATACCAAACGAAATGTTTCGTGATGTTTGCGATTCCATTGCTTCGCGTTATCAGCAGTGCCTGGACCAGAACGGCAGTTTTAAATTTATAGGAAGTTCTACAGATAGAATTTTAAAATTACCATTATTCAGTGTTTTTCTACAGCGTAAAATTTGTTACATTGTTTTTGTTTGTTTCTCGTTAATTGAAATTTTCTTTCGTTTTCCCACAACAAATGCGCTTTGAATTTAGTCTTCTAAAAGGTTGCAAAATATTTTCAATTATCTTCTACCTCCTCTGTCGTTATGTCGTTATATCTGTTTAAGCTTTCAGTCTGTTCATAACCTAACCTAGCTTTATTTTAATTTATAAAAAAACATAATAATGCAAAGTGAACTGTTATATGCCCAGAGGGTCTGCCTCTATCCATATATATACACCACATATATTTACCGCCATACACAACACTTTCAGCCGCTTCCAATACTTTTAGCAGCATCCAATTTCATTCATCTATTTTAATTACAGGAGCGATACGGAGTTTGATCGTGTAATCGCCACTTTTGATGAAAGGCCGTCTTCTCCCCCCACCCCACCCAAAGATGGTCAGATAGTGGTATGGGCGCGGGACAGCGAGCGTCAGGCTGTAGAGGAAATAATGTAGGTTCTTTGAAGCTATATCGTATGTTTTTACATTTCTTTTGGTTTTAACAATTTGCAATAAGGTTGTTTTGAAAAATGTGCTTAATCATAGCCTATGACTCATATATATATATATATATATATATATATATATATATACATACACACACACACACATATTTACCGCCATACACAATACTTTTATCAACACCCAGTTTCATGCATCTATTTTAATTACAGGAGTGATACGGAGCTAGACGCTATTATAAACACTTTTGGGAAGAGGGTGATAAATGAAGTGGTATCCGAAAGAGCTAGCGAACCAGAAGTCGTGGTATTGACACACATCCGGTCAAGCGAGTGCGTGCTCATCGACAAGATTATGTAAGTTTTTTTTTTGAGGTTAAGAACAAAACACAATATATTTTCATTTATGAAACATGTACAAAAAGGGGCAGTGCCCAATTCTTAATTGTTACAAATGTATATATAGGTTTACACAATATAGATCTTACACATTACAGGGGGTACTAACATATGGGAACCTTTTTTTTATCTGTCTGCACACATATTTATCATTCATTTGTGTGCACAAATCGAATAATTTAAAAAATTCATAAATCCCTTCCCCGCGCGACATGTGCATGAAAACAAAATACAATACAACCCACATGTTTCAGTATAAAGTCCTTGGAAAATATGGATTCCAGATAATCTTAGGCACACGTAATCGCGTGATAAATTGTACAATGCCGAGTCATGCCATGGTGGAAATCCGAGTGAATCGAAATAGTACATTCTTTCCTTAGTTTTAAAATAGATCGCAAACCATGAATCCCCGCCACCCACAATGTCGGTGTTAACAATTCCCGCACCAGTTTCCCGTAGGCACCTTCAATATTTCATTTTTCGATACACACCGATAAATTTGGAACGCGCGAAACAGTCACTTTTCATCCTCTCTGGAGTGTATTTGCATCCATTTTAAAAATCTGTGCTTATGTTCCTAAATCTGTCTACTTCTATTAGGCCTGCGACTCGAGGTATATTAGTACACTAATAGGCGCGTCTGTAGGCTTGGCGGACTCCGTCCGCACTGAAATCGTGCCAGTCTGCTGGGGATTTAAATGGGTATTTACACCGGCGGTTAAGTCAGGCGTAACGTCAAATGAGTAGATGTTAAACTGTTCCACAAATTCTTTCTGCGTTATGCCGAATCCAAGTTCATCACACGCACCTGTATTATGCGCCAAACTGCTGTAAGCTCTCGCGCAGAGCGGGAACACAGCATCTGACGAGTAGTCCATATTCATTGTCCCACCCAGTGCGACGCCGTTGACATATAGAGTAATGTTTTTAAGTCCGAAGTTCTCGAATTTTAGCGCACTCTTTTTATAATTTCCATTTGTCGAGGCATGATCTTGCATTCCAATTAAAATCCTTTTAGGCAGTACTCCAAGAGCGATGTTTTCTATCTGTTTCGATGCCAGGCCTGCAGGGATCGTGTACAGTTTGATCTGTACCCTGTTAATGGGATATTTTACTGTGGTATGTATGAGGTCTTTCTCAATTTCTATTTGCTTCGGGGAGCTTAATTTCACTCGGCGTATGCGCAAATATGCTTCCATGATGTGTATCACAACAGGTTTCGCGCCTTCTTCTTGGTCAGCTCCCAGATTTATACAGATCTCAGGGCTCGTGCGGGTGAGCTTCAATTTCATATCCACTCCGTTCATAAGCAACTTCTCCTGGAATGTAAAGTCTGTATGCAGGCGCCCAAAACATTCGTATATCTTTTTTTTAGAATTTTTAAATTTATCCTTTATACTACCCTCATCTTTAGTGTGGTAATACCCCTCGGCGGATAAAAAGGTGTCCTTCGCTTCTTTTGAAAAGTTGAGGACATTTTCCAGATATGCTCGTAGGTGATAGTACCCCGTGCCTGCTGAGATGTTAGTCTGATTTAAATATACGTCACACTGGCTGAATATGGTGTGCAGAAAGTTTGTTTCGGGGTATGCAACATAATTATCATCGCAATCCATTCTGTCAGAATGAGCTATGCGAAGTTTAGTATACATGTGTATACAGCTCGGGTCAAAAAAGTAAGGGCCTGAGCTGGGTATCACGAATTCTATAGGGGCACTGGGTGAACTAATTGTGTTTAAAGGGTTAATTGTAATAAAGTCACTGTGCTCAATAGAAACTTGAGTTGGAGGCATCTCAAAGAGGGATAGTTCCGATTTACAGCATTGTGAACTACACGGATGAATGAAACGTGCCATGGTGATTCAGAAACAGCGCCACCTCCCTCGACGAGTATTAATCAATCTATGAATCGTGAGAGAGGCGTCCTCAGTTTATATCAGTTAAAAAAATGATCGGTCATAGGTCTCATACGCTTAGAGCACTTCTTTTTTGGCACCCTTTTACGTTTAATGCCACGTGACCCCTTCTTCCTAACAGTTCTCTTCTTCTTTCCACCACGTGGTGGCACCCCATTCTTCCTAACAACTCTCTTCTTTACGCCACGTGTTGGCAACCCCTTCTTCCTATCAGTTCTCTTCTTTCCTCCGCCACGCATTTTTCTCTTCGCATCTTTGATGATTTCATCCCGTGTACGTTTTAAATGTTTTTTTAGAGCTTCTTTAGGTTTAGTTCCCACGAGCATTTCCTCTGTCGCGTTAAAACCTGTTTGGAACGCCTTCCTTCCTAGGTACCTGGCCCCCCCTCTTCAACAGTGGGACAGCCGTGCGTAGTATGGATGAAAAAAATGGATCCAAGTCCACTACCACGCTAGTATCTCACCCCTCGGTATACCGTGAAAGGCTTTCTGGCCATTATAACTCAGTGCGTTGAAAGTGTAGCTTCACTGTTAAGCTCCCGTCACCGAATGGGAAATTTTTGTCCTCAATCGTTCTTATATATATTGAAATATTAGTTACTAGATTAGTTGCGACAGTTACATAATGGGGCATGTCATATGTAATACTCAAGCTCCTTCCTCTATGATTGGGGATGTGGGCTACGCGTAGCAGGCGTTCCTGGGTATCCCCAAGAAACTGATGTTCCGCTATATTGCTGTAAATATAGCACATGTCTGGAGGCTTAGAACTTACATCCAGCTTCTCCATCCTCAAGTGATACATTAAGCTGGATAAGTCATGTGGTGATTCGTGAAAGGTGTCTCTTTGGAAGGCTGCTCGATAACGCCCCTCGGTTATAATTTTGAGCACTCTTCCGTTTTTAAGATTTCTGGTAACCTTTGATTTTAGGACTAGAGTATGTGTATGGTTTCCTCTGTTTATGATTTCGTATAATAAGTCATTCGTAAGATTTGAGTTTTTAAAACTTAGGTTTAAGTCTCTCACAACATCCTCAGCCGTACCATAACGCCCCGGCCCTAGTGTCACTGTTGTACTGAAAAACTGTGCAACCTTAGTCCGGGCGATACGTATACTAGCATCCCGAGTTGACCCAGCTTGTTCACACTCATCAATGTCTCTAAGAACCGTAAATACGGAATCTTTATAATCAGTATTTAAAAAGAGGGTATCCAGCTGAAATTCACATACCCACCTCATACGAATCACGACCCAGTTCAATGGGCCCATGGAGTTCTGTTACAAAGTTGGCTAGTGTGTTGTACAAGCAGGGATGAGGAGGACGGGGGTGTGACGTAGAAATGGTTGGGTGTCATTTTGCATAATAATTAAGCTTCATTACTGCGTCAGAATTTATATAGGTATTGAAGCTTTCTGGGGACCCTAGTCGCTTCACCAGGTACATTTTTCTCTTTCCTGTACCTTTGCTTCCTAAAATTTTCTCAATTTTAAACACATTTTTTCCTAAATTAAATGCCATTTTCTGCAGTTCCTCGCGGTAAAAACCTCCCGAGATCTCTTCTCCATTCAAATCTTCAACGTAATACATCATTATCTCGCCTTTAGGAATCATGGCTCTAACTTTAAAAATCTCGAGTGTCCATCCTTGCTCAAAACCCTTCGCGAATTTATTTCCCGAACGTGACAGCCTTACATAGTCAGTGATTTTGAAACGCACAGATTGTGGTGGTGGCACTCCATCTCTTCTCGGACGCTTGCCTCTTTCTAAAACATCGTTAGGTGTTGTACCGATCGTGCGATGGTGTGAGCGGTTGTAGGATGAAGCCAATGAATCGAGAACGTTCATATATCTGTACGTTTTTATGTGTAAAATACCGGTGCATGCGCTCCTTTATGGTACGTTGAACTCTTTCAGCTAAAGAAGCCTTATGTATAGAATTGGAGGTGTAATAGCTGATGTTAAACTCTGACAGCATGTTCTGAAAAGCTCGCCCTATAAATTCTTTTCCCATATCCGTGCAAAAATAGCCAGGAATCCGGTTTTCTTTCAACATCAGCGTTTTGGCCGCTTTAGCAACTGTTTCGGGCGATTTATTTTTCAGGGGAATTAGCCACAGGTATCTAGAGAATACATCTATTATGAATAGGATGTAGCGGTAGCCGTCGTTGTACACTGAATATCTTTGCATGTCTGTTAAATCTGCCTGCCAAATAGAGTCAATCGATGCGGCTGTTGTCTTGGCTGTTTTAAACCTTTTTCTCACCGGTTTATGAAGTGTATAAGCATCCTGGGCACGCAAAAATCTCTCAACATCTTTTTTCCTTACACCATAAGTACCTCTGTACAGTCTATTAACGCCACCATAGGATGCAGGGCTAGAAATGTCATAATAGTGCTTACTTAATACGTTAGCCATTTGCGTATTTTAGAGGCACGTGGATAAGGTTGGCCTTCTACTCTCTTCTTTCTTCTCTTCAGAGGTACGGCGGCTGTTGTGGGCGAAGGTGTACTCAGTTGTGACACGTGCGATGCATGTTCCAAGTCTTTTAACCTATTCAGATTACCTATCAATGTTTTGGGGACATTTATTTGCTGTAGTCTTGCTTTAATATGTCTCCATCCTGCTGGTGAGGGCCTATCCCACTTTCTCACCAGATCATGAACAATATCAACGATATTGGATCCTTGTACCCTTGCTCCATCAACAACGACCTCGCCTGTGTCGGTCCACTGTATGATGGGATCCTCACTCAATAGATTATAAAGACTTAATCCTTTATTCCTCAATGTATGGGGGAGGCTGTTTTTTAGCACATGTTCGATGTGCTGTGTTCCGCTATTCTTTGGTTGCTCAGGCCCTGTGTCACTATCCTCTGCGCTACTCGAGCTGTGCCTCACGGTGAGCTCTGTAGGATGCTTATAATCTTCGTACTCATGAAGAAATTGCTGCAAAAGCCTCCTGATACAAAACCCTTTTCTCATCAGGTGCCTTTTCACTGTTTAATAGGGATAGACGACATATAAACGTCGATCGTGGTTGCAGCTTTATAGCAGTAGTCTTGGCTCGCGTGTTTACTGTACAAAATGAAGAAATAAACACGATCAAGCGTTCAATGGTAATGGAACCTTTCAAATATGGTGATAGTTTGTTCGGTGGGCGTATAAATCCCTTTAAGCTATACTTTCCCCCTACGGAGGGTGTGAAACTCCACTACTACTATTTCTGTTCTTTATACCCATACGTGATGAAGAACAACCCGTACCCCGTGGGCGCTCCTGAAAAAATAGTGGTCCCTAGCCTACCTTCCATCAACGAATTTTCAAGAAATTTGAATGACCGCTACTTTGGGCTCTCTTTCGTAGACGTGCTCCCCCCTCGCGATTTATGGATGCCGATCTTACCCGTCGTCATCGATCAGAAGCTGGTTTTACCCTGTGCGTGAAGTGCGCGGAAGAGAATAACGGTGATTGTAACCATGTACCCCACCAGCGTAAGATCAGAGGTGTATATACAAATCCTGAGCTGGCCCTAGCCGTACACCATGGGTATAGAATACTGAAGATACATCAGGTGTGGAGGTTTCAGAAGCTACTCAACCTTTTCGCACCATATATAAACGCATTTTTGAAGGATAAGGTTAAGGCGTCAAGATATCCGCGAGGGGTTGATACCGAAGATGAAAAGTCAGCATATATTCAACGTTACCGTGACCGTGAAGGTATACAGCTTGACCGCTACCAAATTATAAAGAACCCTGGCAAGCGCTTTAGTGCAAAGTAGTGTCTAAACAGTCTTTGGTGAAAATTTGCACAGAATACTGGCAAAGGGAATGTTCATTTGGAGCAAAGCTATAGTGAAGTCTGGGATTATGCCAACGCTCCAGATAAAGAGGTCATGGAGATCGCGAATGTAAGTAATACTTACATAATAAAGTACAACAATACTGAATTGGCCACAGATACATCACGGGTTACAAACATTCCTGTAGCCAGCTTCACAACAGCCTATGCCCGCATCAAACTTTGGGGCCTATTGCATTCTCTTGGACGGAGAGTATTGTATGCCGATACAGATAGCGTGATATTCACAGCGAGGAGTGGTGAATACATGCCTGCTATTGGGGAGTTCCTCGTCGAGCTAACTGACGAGATCAAGGATGAGTATGGAGACAACGCATACGCCGACTCGTTTGTGTCAACGGGTCCAAAGACTTATGGGGTACGGGTCAGTATAGGGAATGAAACGAAGTATATCGTGAAGGCTAAGGGCATCACGCTTAACCAAGCGAATCGGGGGGTCGTCAACTTTGATTCGCTGAAGAAATTAGTGTGCGTGGATGATGAGTGTGATCGACCGCCCCAACTGACTGTAGGCACCCACAATTTTCGGGCGCAGAAGCTGGGGGGCGTGAAGGAACTTAGGGGCACAAAGGTGTGCCGTAACACCTATAGGAAACGTTACCAAGTGCCTGGCACCTATGTCACCGTGCCCTTTGGATACCATAATCTTTGATATGCCTATTGCTAACTTGTTTATTACACGTATTTGTAAATATATGTCCATCTTGATTATTTCGTTTATTAAATAAATCGTGTTTCAACTTGCGTTTCACTTTGCGTGTGTGCGTATGTACAGTAAAAGTTAAGCCCCGCCCACTGTAAGACCGGCGACTTGAATCACGCCGCAACCTGAGCAGACCTCTACCCTTCCGTACTCAGTTGACCTCTGTATACCCTTGAGCTCAGACGTGTATTCTCTCGCATAGAAGGCAATGGCCACCTTTAATATCGCGTGTTCAACATTTACGAAGTGGTATTCAGCAAAGTGCGTAGATGTAGTGGATACTGAAAAACTCCCTATCCCCGCCTCCTTTGACTCTTTTAAGGCTGCATTGAATCGTGCGAAGGATCAGGCTATTCAAGTACTCTACGGATATTCTGGCGAGGGGATTGTAGGATTTCGCAGTACAGACGATGTACTGAAGTATGTTATAGAACTAAGCCCTCTAAAGGCTCACGTGCACCGCGTGGTAGAAGAAGCCGCACGCTCAGAAGATAAATAACAGTTATGGGTAGTGAGTCTTGTGGATGAGTGGTGATAAACGGTATTATATCATGCTACACCATGTCGATTACTCATACCCTACGACTGAAAATGTGAATCTTGTCAACATGGACAATCTTAAGTATTTTTACCACTACATTAATACAGGGTGTACATAAAGTCAGGATCTATTTTTGTGAAGCACTTGGAAATTATATGGAATTCAATCATAAAATGATAAAGTGGTAACATTTATTAAATAATTAAGAGTAGGATTCGACGTGACGCCCATCAGTATCCCTGCACAGCTCAAATCGTTCCGCAGCATTTCTAAACACATTCTGGAGCATTTGCGGGGTTATGTTATCTGCAGCAGTCCGTATACGTAAGTTTTCAAGACTCGTAATCTTCGTCTCATAGACGTGCGATTTGATAAAGCCCCATGCAAAGAAATCTGAAGGGGTTAAATCTGGTGATCTCGCTGACCAAGGTCTGTTGCTTCCGCGTCCGATCCAGCGCTTTGGAAAACGTCCATTTAGATAATACTGAACAATTTTGGCATAGTGACAAGGAGCACCATCATGTTGATAGACGACGGGGATAGGATTGTTAGTACCGTCGTCTATCAACATGATGGTGCTCCTTGTCACTATGCCAAAATTGTTCAGGATTATCTAAATGGACGTTTTCCAAATCGCTGGATCGGACGCGGAAGCAACAGACCTTGGCCAGCGAGATCACCAGATTTAACCCCTTTAGATTTCTTTGCATGGGGCTTTATCAAATCGCACGTCTATCAGACGAAGATTACGAGTCTTGAAAACTTACGTACACGTATACGAACTGCTGCAGATAACATAACCCCGCAAATGCTCCAGAATGTGTTTAGAAATGCTGCGGAACGATTTGAGCTGTGCAGGGATACTGATGGGCGTCACGTCGAATCCTACTCTTAATTACACTGGCCAACAAAATGAACCTTTTTTCCTCATCACAAACATGATCACACTTTTCTTAACGCATCGCTGATTCCGAATCTGGTTTTATTTTTTTTCTAGCACGTATAGTTATATAGATACACTGGTTTTGATATTTTTAAGTTTTTGATATTGCTAAAAGAAAATTTATGGATGTATAGATCACACTTAGGAATGCTAAACAACAAATACATCATATACCTTATTCAATGTACTTATAAATAAAGAATATATACATTATTTTATTAAAAGCGCGGTGAGTGTGATTTCCTTTTGTAAATTTGGCCTGGATTGTCACGATACAGCATCCAACAATGGTCCGCCATCATGCTTTCATTCCAATATCCTTGGTAGCGCTTCTCCATCATCTGAATATCTTGATGGAAGCGCTCTCCTTGCTCGTCACTCACTGCACCAAGGTTTTCAGGAAAGAAATCTAAGTGGGAATGCAGGAAGTGAATTTTTAACGACATTCGACACTCCATTTCTTTGAAGGCATCAAGGAGGTTCTTGACTCCATCCTTATACGCATGTGACTTGTTGCTTCCATGAAAGTTTTCACATATCCATTTGAACGCCAGCCAAGCCTTTAATTCCAGCGAACTTAGGACTTTTTCAAATTCAGTGTCATTCAAAACCTCCCTTATTTGTGGCCCAACAAAAATTCCTTCCTTCAATTTTGCTGCAGTAACCTTCGGAAATTTCCTTGAAAGGTATTGGAACCCTTCAGAATTGACTTTACCCATTGCTTTAACCAAATTCTTCATTAAACCAAGTTTAATGTGAAGAGGTGGCAGATAGATCTTTTGGGGATCCACTAAAGGGACAGACTGGACATTGCTTATCCCTGGGACATATGTATACCTAAGTGGCCAGTCACTTTTGGTGTAATGTTCTATAGTGGCGCGACTGTCCCACAGGCAAAGGAAACAACAAAATTTTGTGAATCCTGACTGCATACCCATAAGCATTCCTATAACTTTTAGATCTCCACAAACATTCCATTGATGACTGTCGTATTTGATTGCCTTAAGTAGTATATCCATATTGTCATATGTCTCTTTTAGATGGACGGAATGGGCAATGGGGATGGATGGCATTATATTACCATTATGCAAAAGAACTGCTTTCAGGCTTCTCTGCGACGAATCAATAAAGAGGCGCCACTCAGATGCCACATACGTCTGAGATATGGCTGTAAATAGTCCATTGATGTCATGGCAAAAACAGAGAGGACCGTCTACTGAAAAGAATGCTGTTAATTCAAAATTCCGCTTTTGGTAGTAACTAATACGAACATTGTTCTCAAGTAAATTGTTCTCCTTCAGTCTTGAGGCGAGAAGCTCTGATTTCTCTTTAGACAGCGATAAGTCTCTAACAAGATCATTCAACTGTCCTTGGGTTAACTTTTTAGGCTCTAAATGTCTACCTTCAAAAGTGTACTCTGGTTCTGTAGATGGTCCGGAAACGCCAGTTGCACCTTCATCACTTTCCATGTCATCTATGATAGAATCTAGCCTATCACTTGGGGGAATTGGAATGGGCAATGTTTCATCATGTTTTACTGGTCTATGTGCTGAATCCAAGTTTGGATATACAATCTGGTGTTTGTTCTTGGCAGAAAACCCCATTAAGTTCACACTACAAAAATAACAGTCTTCATGATGATCTCTCGGCTCCCTCCATATCATGGGTATGGCAAATGGCATTGAAGCTTTCTTTTTGTTAAGCCAATCACGTAATCCATTTGAACAGCCAGAACAGATTTGATGTGGCACCCATGGTTTATCTTGGTCACCTAGATAGCAACCAAAGTATAGCTTGTATATTTTCTTAATGTCGGTTGTAATACTTCGTCGCTGTGTTTTAGTTGTCAACTGGCCGCATACGAAACAGAATTTGTCGGGGTCATTCTTACATTGTCGAGGCATGTTGACTGACCTGAGCAAACTATAAATTCAAAAAAAATGTACACCAACTTGACACAACAAGTTCTTGGACTGGACTGATCTTTTGACACACAAAGCACGGCGTTGTTGCCTGAATCACAATGCTGCTAGACGTAAAAGCTCACACCTGAAATACATAAGATGTATAATTAAGATAATTGAAATAAATAAGATGAATAAACTAAAAAAACACAATAAAATAAACACAATCAAATGTTGAAATATTAGTATTTTGCCTATTTAAAATGGTTAAATCTGTGTAGTTATATATATGCCTTCATCTTGAAAACTATACATGCTAGAAAAAATCTGAATGCAGCTTTGGAATCAGCGTGAAAAATGCTATCCATCCACTACAAATTTACTCTGATGAAAAATCTTTGTTGACCAGTGTTATTTAATAAATGTTACCACTTTATCATTTTATGATTGAATTCCATATAATTTCCAAGTGCTTCACAAAAATAGATCCTGACTTTATGTACACCCTGTATATATCATGATGAGGTTTGTAGTGAGGTTGTGGCTAAATGGCTATGTGTGTTTTTAACAGATTTTAGAGATGAGTGTCGCCTGTTAAATAAAAAGGATAAATATGAACATATGTTTCTCTCTAACAGCGCCCCGCAATGTGAAGATGTTTAGGAGAGATAAAACATTATAAAATGTGTTTAGCTCGTGAAATTTACCCTGATGGAAAGTGTCTGGTGCGTATTCGGGGAAGTGGTAGTGATAAAACATTAAAACCGAAATTAATTCTTGTACGGAAAATTTCTCAAGACACCTGCCCAATATAATGGGATACAACGATTCATGTTGGGTCAGCGCCGTACATGTTTCATTAGATTATGGCGCGACTCACTCCTCACGGTGCATACGAGTTTGACCAAACCCATTCACGTTTCATCAGGGTGAATCACCCTCCCGTCGAGCAGATCCTGCCTGCCTGCCTGCCTCCTGTGGCTCATAGTCTTCTCAGAGCTTGCGCCGAGTGGACGTGTCATCTCGAACTGTGTGAATAGGATGGAACTCCCTTTGAGAAGCATTCTCAACGCCTCGTACGACGTCTCCGTGACGAAGTCACTGCGCTTATTCAGGCGAGAAACCGGCAACATTAACTGTGTGTTTGAAACGATCTGTAGGCATGCAAGCAAACGTAACATTATTTATTTAAATCTTGAGGAGATGCATAAAATCTTCGTGGTGGTTGAGAGGTGGGCTGAGGACCGCTATAAAATACCAGCTGACGTAGGTATAATAAGAGAGGTGATTAGTGACGCCTCCTCATATACCATTGTTTGTACATTGAGTGTAAATAACGAACAACCATGCATCGATATACGACTGATGTGGAAGAACACAGCTGATAATGACGTTCTTGTTCCTACATGAAGCCGTTTCATCCTCGACAGAATGTTTGAGATCGTCGGATTCCGTAAGCTGAAGACTATATTAGACGCGCGTGTTACAGACATGGTTTATTTTGACAAAGTGCTTGAATACGCTTACACCGCTCTGCTCGACGGATTTGTTGAATGTAGGAATGAACAGGGGGAGAACGGTCTAGATCTGAATGCATATTTAAAAGGTTTAGATTCTTCGAAATATCCTGAGCTTTGGTACAAAGCACTTGAGAGGTACAGAGGTGAGCTCGCATACACTGTTCACCCTGAAGAACTGTACCTCTGTATAGTGGATAGGTGTCTTTACGACTTGGAAGAATATTTCAATTGCCGCTATGTCGAGTCGAGTGAAGAAGAGTTCACGATTGAAAAGTTCGGGACGTTAAGGAAAAAACCCCGATTGGAAAGGCATGATTATAAACTTGTATTCCATGTAACGGCCCACGATGACGTTTTTTTGCGTGCTTTTGAATGTGTTCTAGCTGCGCTTAAAGAAAACTTGCCTGCCGAGTGTAAAGTGGGTATAAAAATAGTGTTGAACGATATGAAAGCCATTTATATCGAGTATAAGCCGCCGTATCAGTTAAACGGTGAAGTGATGCTTGGACGGTTTTACCACATCGTACAAAGTAATGGCAATGTGGATATAGCATCAATCACCGTTGAATTTAGCTTTTTGCACCGTAGAACGTAAAGATTATATATATATTTCTTTTTCCTGTAATATTTTGCTAATACTATGTTTTGTACGATTATATATAATTAATATAAATTTATATTTTCCTGTATTAATATTTTGTTAATACTACGTTTTGTATGATTATATATAATTAATATAACTATATTTTTCCTGTACTAATATTTGATAATGTAACTTTTGATAATATAACTATATATTTTTCTAATATTTTGCTAATGCTGTGCTTTGTATGATTATATATATATATTCGACTGGTCCAAAAAACAAAATTTTTGAAATCATAACATGGTACCTCAAATTATTGTGAACCTTTATAAGAATAACTTCTGACAAAAATATCAGCTCATTTGAAGTATATTTAGGGGTGCCGAACTACTGTAAAAAATATCAGAAATAAAAAAAAATAGTAATATTATATGGATTGTGCAGTAGTTATCTTCTGTAGGTATGTTACTTGTGTTGTTGAGATGATAGCATCATAGCAGTGTAGGAGAGTGTCAAATGGCATCATGCACAAACAGGATGTAAAATATGGCAAGTTCAGTAGCGACTAGAAAATCAACAGAAATGTGGCTTATTGGACAAACAATTGAGACAATATGTGGAAGAAAGCTACCATCCTATGGTGACGTTCTGCGGCTTATTTTTCATCATCTGCATGCCAAAAAGACGTTGAAAGATGCATCTAAAGCTGTTTGCGCTGAAGTATTGAAATTTTGGTAGATGGCAAATATACCAACGGTACCCGGTCGATTCGCCGACGGACGTTTTGCCGACAGACATTTTGCCGACGGCTGTTTCGCCGAACGGACGATTCGCCGAATCGACTGTCATTAATATTTCTATGACAAAATACACACACATGTTATTAAAGGTTATTATTAAATGTTATTGAATTATTTTGTTAAAATATTAAATTATGTTAAATTGACAGTTATAGACGCTTGACGTAAAGACATAGATACCTTTTTTAAATAAATTTATATCGATAATACTATATAAAATGTTTATATATATATATATGTTAAACACAGACCGTGCATGGAACAAGGAACTCTTCTGGGAAAATTAAATCCACTATAGTCCGAATAAGTAATGGTAAATGACAAATACCATAGTTTTTTTCCTTTTTCATGATTTTAGCCCGACGTGGGCAACGGGTCTCTCGCAAAGAGATCCCATAAATATAGCTTCCCTCACCAGCTATCTGCAAAGCAGACAGGATCCAGCTTTGGGACGTGGATCTAGGGTTTAAAGCAAGCCTAGATCCCTACACTCAGAACCTCTATATAAGTAAAAGACTCGTTGCATTCACGTCGTGTTGAATAAATCAAAGAAAAAGGGGGTAACTATTGTATTTTTAGCCAAAAAAACCAAAACTTAAACCTCAACCGGGACATTGAGCGTCCACTTTTCAAGGCACGAAACACGTCCGTTTAGTATACACAAACTCAGAATGGTTCCCTGAGAACATTATATGTTAAACACAGACCGTGCATGGAACAAGGAACTCTTCTGGGAAAATTAAATCCACTATAGTCCGAATAAGTAATGGTAAATGACAAATACCATAGTTTTTTTCCTTTTTCATGATTTTAGCCCGACGTGGGCAACGGGTCTCTCGCAAAGAGATCCCATAAATATAGCTTCCCTCACCAGCTATCTGCAAAGCAGACAGGATCCAGCTTTGGGACGTGGATCTAGGGTTTAAAGCAAGCCTAGATCCCTACACTCAGAACCTCTATATAAGTAAAAGACTCGTTGCATTCACGTCGTGTTGAATAAATCAAAGAAAAAGGGGGTAACTATTGTATTTTTAGCCAAAAACCAAAACTTAAACCTCAACCGGGACATTGAGCGTCCACTTTTCAAGGCACGAAACACGTCCGTTTAGTATACACAAACTCAGAATGGTTCCCTGAGAACATTATATGTTAAACACAGACCGTGCATGGAACAAGGAACTCTTCTGGGAAAATTAAATCCACTATAGTCCGAATAAGTAATGGTAAATGACAAATACCATAGTTTTTTTCCTTTTTCATGATTTTAGCCCGACGTGGGCAACGGGTCTCTCGCAAAGAGATCCCATAAATATAGCTTCCCTCACCAGCTATCTGCAAAGCAGACAGGATCCAGCTTTGGGACGTGGATCTAGGGTTTAAAGCAAGCCTAGATCCCTACACTCAGAACCTCTATATAAGTAAAAGACTCGTTGCATTCACGTCGTGTTGAATAAATCAAAGAAAAAGGGGGTAACTATTGTATTTTTAGCCAAAAAAAACCAAAACTTAAACCTCAACCGGGACATTGAGCGTCCACTTTTCAAGGCACGAAACACGTCCGTTTAGTATACACAAACTCAGAATGGTTCCCTGAGAACATTATATGTTAAACACAGACCGTGCATGGAACAAGGAACTCTTCTGGGAAAATTAAATCCACTATAGTCCGAATAAGTAATGGTAAATGACAAATACCATAGTTTTTTTCCTTTTTCATGATTTTAGCCCGACGTGGGCAACGGGTCTCTCGCAAAGAGATCCCATAAATATAGCTTCCCTCACCAGCTATCTGCAAAGCAGACAGGATCCAGCTTTGGGACGTGGATCTAGGGTTTAAAGCAAGCCTAGATCCCTACACTCAGAACCTCTATATAAGTAAAAGACTCGTTGCATTCACGTCGTGTTGAATAAATCAAAGAAAAAGGGGGTAACTATTGTATTTTTAGCCAAAAAAACCAAAACTTAAACCTCAACCGGGACATTGAGCGTCCACTTTTCAAGGCACGAAACACGTCCGTTTAGTATACACAAACTCAGAATGGTTCCCTGAGAACATTATATGTTAAACACAGACCGTGCATGGAACAAGGAACTCTTCTGGGAAAATTAAATCCACTATAGTCCGAATAAGTAATGGTAAATGACAAATACCATAGTTTTTTTCCTTTTTCATGATTTTAGCCCGACGTGGGCAACGGGTCTCTCGCAAAGAGATCCCATAAATATAGCTTCCCTCACCAGCTATCTGCAAAGTGGACGCTCAATGTCCCGGTTGAGGTTTAAGTTTTGGTTTTTTTTGGCTAAAAATACAATAGTTACCCCCTTTTTCTTTGATTTATTCAACACGACGTGAATGCAACGAGTCTTTTACTTATATAGAGGTTCTGAGTGTAGGGATCTAGGCTTGCTTTAAACCCTAGATCCACGTCCCAAAGCTGGATCCTGTCTGCTTTGCAGATAGCTGGTGAGGGAAGCTATATTTATGGGATCTCTTTGCGAGAGACCCGTTGCCCACGTCGGGCTAAAATCATGAAAAAGGAAAAAAACTATGGTATTTGTCATTTACCATTACTTATTCGGACTATAGTGGATTTAATTTTCCCAGAAGAGTTCCTTGTTCCATGCACGGTCTGTGTTTAACATATAATGTTCTCAGGGAACCATTCTGAGTTTGTGTATATATTATATATATATACCGGGTGTCCGAGAATTATCTGTACAATTTTTGGCTGTTATTAAAAGTCAACCATGAAGTGTAGAAATTCCAGTGTATCCCATTTTACAGAGAATCTCTAAGTTTTTTCTGATACCACGTTTTGACAAGTTTTTTAGAAATGTACGCGGGTGACAGACATTGATGATTTAAAAGCAAGAATCACAGCTGCTATTGAGCGAATTAATGTGGATATGCTGCAGCGTACATGGCAACATTTGGAGTATCGATTGGATGTTTTGCGAATCACTAATGGTGCACATATCGAATGTTTGTAACAACGTTACTTTAATAAAAGAAACTTTTGAAAATACAGATTCTAAATAATCTTGTTTAAGAATTTTACGTGTGTTATCAAGAATTTTATTAAAAGATGAAATTGTACAGATAATGTTCGGACACCCTGGAATTTCTAAAAAACTTGTCAAAACTTGGTATCAGAAAAAACATAATGGGATTCTCTGTAAAATGGGACAACACTGGAATTTCTACACTTCATGGTTGACTTTTAATAACAGCCAAAAATTGTACAGATAATTCTCGGACACCCTGTGTATATATATATCTTTCTCGGTGTATATTGTATAATTTAAAACTTTCGTTTTAGACCATGGAATTCACTTTGACGGTGTCCGGCGAATTTGTCTACAACAATTTGTCTAAAGATACAATTCATCTACAACAATTTGTCTACAACAATTAGTCTGCAGATACAATTTAATTACAATAATTTGTCTACAGATACAATTTGTCTAGAGAAACTTACTAATATTATTTAAAAAAATGACTATTGGTTAGGTTAAGTCGTGATATTTTCGTATGTTTTAACAGTAACCTAACGAAAATATCATGACTTAACCTAACCAATCGTCAAGGGTGTACTAACTTTTTATGGCCTTTCTCTGAATCAATAAATTGAAGAGGCATTGTGGGTTACTGAACAGTGAACAATGTAAAAGTTCCAGGATGACTGCAATTTTAAGTGTGAAAACCTGACATAAGTTACTAAGATTTAAAAGAGGCAACAAACGAACAAACGTTTCAGAATAGCTTAAACTATAAAGGTACAAACGCAAGACTTAAATTATAAAAGTTAACAACTAATTTTCATATTTAAATTATATTTGTTTTTTTTATTAATGACAGTCCATTCGGCGAATCGTCCGTTCGGCGAATCGTCCGTTCGGCGAATCGTCCGTTCGGCGAATCGTCCGTTCGGCGAAACAGCCGTCGGCTCAATGTCCGTTCGGTCAAATGTCCGTCGGTCAAATGTCCATCGGCCAAATGTCCGTCGGTCATCTGTCCGGCCACGATACCAACTGCTGACTATCGCAATGTTACGAAAAAAATAGAAAAGGAGTATTTTAATTATAGAGGACTTCAAAAATCTAAATCTAGACGTTCACAGACACAAATAGATAAAGAAACTTCTTTTCAAGAACGTTTGGACGATTTATTCGATATCGCCCATGCCAATGGTCTGCAAAAAATGACAGTAGAAGAAGACAGAGCTTTTCTACAAGCTCAACGAGAGAAGGGGAGGAGAGGCTACATAGGAAGTGTGGACAAAATATGTGCTCTTAAACAATCTCAGAGAAGATCTACAGATGAAGCATTTCAACGCCAAGTTAAGAAAGAAACTATGAGAAAGAAAATGAACACAACAGTGACTCAATTTTCGTCAAATAGTAGTTCCTCCGAGGAAGAGCCAAGTACATCAAGTACACCAGTCACCATAAAGAAGGAGAAACTTGGTAGTCATAAACCAGCAATGGTTGTATCAACAGAATTAGCAATGACACTGGACAGAAACAAATTAAGTGATCGCCAAGCAGTATCAGTAGTAGCAGCTACTGCATCTTCTCTTGGATATGAAGTTGATGATATTGTTCTGAGTAGAAGTTCAATATGGAGAAAACGAATATCAGTTCGTCAGCAAATTACGGATGACATCAAGCAATCATTTGAAACTGATATTCCTCTAACAGTTCATTGGGACGGAAAGCTTATCCAAGATCTTACTGGTGATGATAGTGTGGATAGACTTCCAATTATTGTATCAGGCGGAGGAAAATCTAAGCTTCTCTCAGTACCTAAACTTAAATCTGGCACAGGAAAAAATATTGCAGGTGCTGTGGTCGGAGCTTTGGATGACTGGGGGCTACGAGATTGTGTGCAGGCAATGTGCTTTGACACAACTGCAAGCAACACTGGCGATAAAAAAGGAGGATGTACTCTTATTGAAAGCATACTTGAACGGCCGCTCCTTGGACTAGCTTGTCGACATCACATTCTCGAAAAAGTAATAGCATCTGTCTTTGACAAATGTCACGGCGCTGCCACTGGTGGTCCGGATATCTTGTTATTTAAGCGTCTTAAAAATAAATGGAAGACTTTTGACACAAACAAGTTTGAAATTGTTCAAATCGATGTACCGGAAAAGCCCAGTATAATTGAAAATTGCAAGCAACATTTGACTAAATTACAACCTCGAGCAGATTACCGAGAACTCTTAGATTTGAAAATCATATACCTTGGAGATGTTCCTTTTGATGGCATTAAAATCCATCAACCTGGAGCGTTGCACCGTGTGCGATGGATGGCGCGAGTGATATATGCAATAAAAATTTGTCTTTTCCACAAACAAATGGAAGTCACTAGACGTGAACTAGAAGGGATGCAACGTTTTGCATTATATGCTGTTCGATGCTACGTAAATGAATGGTTTTTAGCACCCATTGCTTCTTCTGCACCAGCTAATGACCTATCTCTTCTCAAGAAACTTCAAACCTACGATGATAAAGAAATATCTGTAGCTGCATCTAAAGCGCTCTCTCGCCATCTCTGGTATTTGAATGAAGAGCTCATCGGACTTTCTTTTTTTGATGAAGAAACATCACTGGAAGTCAAGCGAGAAATGGTGAATGCGCTGGATGTGAATGGCTCTCAAAATCCTCCTAAACGGATAAATTTGAATGTGAATGATCCTAACCTACAAGACAAAACACTAGCTAGCTTCGTCAGTTCAACAACTCGCAACTTCTTCACAAAATTGCCATTGCCAATGGACTTTTTGGACAGAGATCCTGCTGATTGGAACGCTAATGATGACTACAAAGCTGCTAGCAATTATGTAAAAAATATGAATGTTGTAAATGACAACGCTGAGAGAGGTGTTGCTTTAATTAAGAACTTCAGTGGCCATCTTACGAAAAGTGAAGAACAATATCTTCTACAAATTGTAGAGCAGCACCTTAAGCGTTTTCCAAACGTAAAAAAATCTACAATAAAAGAGGGACTTAGATAATGGAAATAAATGGAATAGAAACAAAATTAGAGGACTGTGCATTAGGCCTATAGGGGATACCACATCAAAAAAAACGCACCGATAACAGCTACCTCAGGGATAAAAAATATTAATATAAATAATCTGATTGGACAATAAAATGAAATGTTTGACCTCCGTGCGGCACCTCTAAATATTATCCGATTTGCATTAAAATTGGTATTTATAATTCGTTAACCATTCTTAACAATATTCATGGGTAACATATCAAAAGTAATAAATTTGAAAATTCACCCTTATAGGTTGGACCAGTCTAATATATATATTATATATATATATTATATATATATATATATATATATATATATATATATATATATATATATATATATAAATATATTTTTCTAATATTTGGTTAATACTATGCTTTGTATGATTATATATTTTCCGTTCTATTATTTGATCATTTTACACCCCATTGTATAAACATTAATTAATAAACAGAACGTTGTAATGGTGTTTTATTTATTCCTTGAACACGTTTATATCATTTGTTTCTAAAACAGAGTAACTAATTAATTGCTATTTGTCAAATCGGCCTTCTAAACCAACTGGAATATATGCTTTAAATAAAATACATGGCGTTATCTGGTAACTCAACAGCCAAATGGCTGAATAATAATTAAACACATGGCTTTATCTGGCAACTCGGCAGCCAAATGGCTGAATAATAATAATTAAACACATGGCGTTATCTGACAACTCTGCAGCCGACTACCTGTGGCGCCTGCTGGCTGATTAACATACTTATTTAAAATAAATAATGAATCTGGCAACTCAACAGCCAAATGGCTGAATAATAATAATTAAACACATGGCGTTATCTGGCAACTCAGCAGCCAACTGGTTGTTTGGGACCCTATAAGAGGGCGGTGGGTGGCTGAAGAACCCATATGAACTCGGTAATCAGCCGAGCAAGGACCTCTGGTCCTCTCTTCGTTTCTCTCTTGCTGTCTCTTTCTGCCCCTTTGGAGGGTGAGGCGTCCCCTTCTCTCCCAAAGAGTTAGGTTAGGTATGCTCCTTTGAGAGGTTCAGCTTGGGGGAGAACTCCGCCTCCAAGTTGCATACCCCTTGCAACCCCATTTTGGGGTTGGCAACAAAGGGGGGTGCCTTGCAACAAAGGGGATGGGGGTGGCAACAAAGGTGGGTGGGGTTGGCAGTCTTGCAACAAAGGTGGGTGGGGTTGGCACTCTTGCAACAAGGAGGGTGGGGGTTGGCACTCTTGCAACATTACGTAATATTATGTAATTGCAATTGCACTCTTACCTTTTTGCAGCTACACTACTAATATGCAACTGCAATCACTTAGAAAAATATACAACCAGTGCCTTGTGAGGGCTTCGCTTTCGTATTTAACAAACATCTGTGAACAAAAAAAAAGGCAAAGGTTGCAGAAACAAGTTCACAGGACGAGCAAATAAAACAATAAAAACTATTCTCCAATACAACAATATCAAATAAAATACAATAGAGAATACAATACAACAATAAAAAAACCGCACTGATGGATTTCAGTGAAATTTGGTACAAATTGGTCAAACCCTTGAAGAGAACCAGTAAAAGTACGGTTGAGATCGGACTGGTACTCGCGTCACAAAACATTCTAAATAATGCCTTCTGTTTTAATATGATATCTGTGAATTTGGATCAAATTTAAGTTTGAGGGCAACACTCCTTACCTCCATCCAATGTTAAAAATAAAAATATGCCTTAATTTCTTACTAGTAGTTGTTGTAGTTTCTGCAAACTCAGCCATTTAAAATTTGAAAATTCCAAAAATTCACCGGGCCTAATATATATATATATATATTTATGCAGGAAGGAGGGGCCAAGGGCAAATTCCCGCAAAAAGCGCCCCTCCCATAGAAGAAAAAGAGAGCCAAAATCAAGGTTCAGGGTTTTCGAGATCCTTAGACACTCTGCGTTTGAAAGACGGGAGGTCATAGACAGGAAGAAAGATGAAATGAGGAAGATTGTTCCAGAGTTGACCGGTTGAGTAGATGAAAGACTGAAAATACCGATTAACTCTTGCATTAGATAGTTGAACAGAAAAGGACTGAGAAAGTGTAGAAAGTCTGGCACTGTGTGCTCTCCTTAAAGAAGGAGGCATGCAGTTAGAGAATTCAGAAGAGCTATGTCCGTTATGATAGCGATAGTAAAGAGAGAGTAAGGCAACATTGCGGCGAACAGAGAGAGATTGAAGACGGTCAGTAAGAGACGGGGAATTGATGAGACGAAAAGCCTTTGATTTCACCCGGTCAAGTATGGCTGTGTGGGTTGAACCACCCCACACATGAGAAGCATACCCCATACAGGGGCGGACAAGACCCCTGTACAGAGATAGCAACTGAGTGGGGGCGAAGAAACCGCGGAGGCAAGAAACCGCGGAGGCGGTACAGCACACCTAACCTCTTAGAAGCTGTTTTAGAAAGAGAGAATAAGTGATCTTTCAAGGAAAGATCACGAGAAAAGGAAACGCCAAGAATGTTAAGAGAAGAGGAAGGATTCACTTGTGTATTGCTGAAGGTAAGGGAATAGTTGTGTAGAAGATTGTGTCGAGTAGACAGATGCAGGAACTGAGTTTTTGAGGCACTGAATGCCACAAGGTTTTCTCTGCCCCAATCAGAGATAGCAGAAAGATCAGAGGTCAGGTGCTCCATAGCCGTACTACGCGAATCATGGAGTGACTGTTAAGAGGGACGCTTTGGGAAGTGGGTGGAGAAGTGAACAGTGGAATCATCGCATAGGAGTGAACAGGACAGGAAGTGCGAATTAAGAAATCATTAATTAATAAAAAGAAAAGAGTGGATGACACGACAGAACCCTGAGAAACACCACTGTTAATAGCTTTAGGAGAAGAACAGTGACCATCTACAACTGCAGCTATAGATCGTCCAGAAAGGAAATTAGAGATGAAAGCATAGATAGAAGGATAGAAGCCGAAGGAGTGCAGTTTGGAAATTAAAGATTTGTGCCAGACTCTATCAAATGTTTTCAATATGCTAAGCGCAATAGCAAAAGTTCCACCGAGATCCCGAAAGGAGGATGGCCAAGGGTCAGAGAGGTATGCAAGAAGATCGCCAGTAGATGTTCCCTTGCGGAATCCACACTGACGATCTGAAAGAAGATTGAGAAGAAAGGTGTTTACGACTCTTCCTATTAAGGATAGATTGAAAAACTTTGGAAAGGCAAGAAATCAAAGTAAATGGACAATATTTGAAGGACCCTTCTTTGGGACAGGCTGAATAAAAGCGAACTTCCAGCATGAAGGAAAAGTACCAGATGAGAGACAAAGACGAAAGAGTTTGCATGGGCAGGGTGTCAGCACAGAAGCACAGTTCTTAAGAACAACAGGGGTAACACCATCAGGACCATACGCCTTCGAACAGTTGAGCCCAAATAGGGCAGAAAAACATCTTTGAAAGAGATTCTAATTTCAGACATAATGTAAAAATGAACAATGCATAATTCTTATATTCATTTATATAATTCTTACATAATTCTTATATTATAATTCGTATAATTCTTATGTTCATTCGTATAATTCGTATATTTATATAATCCTTATATTCTTATGTATATTTATATTCATATATTCATTTTGACATATAGAATCCAAAGTCGCATAACGCTGACACTAGTTTGGATAAATTTTTTATTTGCTTTCTATTTTATTTCTGCTGAATAATTGGTGGATTATTTCTTTTTAAATTACTTAATCATTTTTTTTAGATTTAGCTTAATAATGTAATCTTTTTAAATTCTGCAATGTTCATTTTCTGTATACATTCTCTCTTCGTTGTAAAAACTGAAGTTGTCTTGCTTAACGTTTAATTTTAAATCTTAAGCATTTAATTTTTGCTCATATGCATGTTTAATTGTAATTCATAATAAAATGCATATTTCACTTTCCATTTTTAATTAACTCTGCAGATCATGATAACATCAGATCTGTCAATATGCAGTTTAAAGTAAAAATATGGCTTCATCTTCAAATAACTTGCTTCTCTGTCTAGACGTTGCTACAGCTAAAATATTTACCTTATCTTCAAATAGTTTGCAAAATAATGCAGCCTATTGAGAATAAAAAACAAAACAAGTCAACTTTAAATAATAATGATGTCAACAAAATTTGTGTATATAAACTCATATAATTTCAAATTTTCATTCTGATTTTAACTGATCTGACTTAGAGTCTGAGCATTACCTGTAACATTTTAGCAGTAAACTACAGTAAGAGAATATCTTTGTCTTCTCCTTCGAGCCTTGCTCTCTTCAGAGAACTTAGTCTTAAATAGAGAAAAATAATTTCCCGATACGTTACAAGAAGAATTGGGGAACCTTCAGAGAATTTAGTAAGCATCACAGAATCCTCCGATACACTACAAGAAGAAATCGGAGAGTAGAATAAGTTCTGCGATTTCCTATACGATACCAGATACTCCAGGGTAACAAATCCGTTGCTGCCACCTAACCAGAACCCGTCAACTTCGAACCAACCAAGGCCATAGACGGAGGGGTTAACAACTGTCGACCTCTGCAATCAGGATTCTTCCAGTCTTCTAGACCGTGGAACCAGAACCAACATTCAGTTGACCGGCGTGTCACGACTTCCAGTTTTTCACATCCATCATTCGACCGGTGTGTCATGACTCCAAGTTCTCCACTCCCACTCTTCGTCCAGGAACAAGTGGCCAGCAAGACACGTCTTCAGGATACGTCTTCAAGGACTTCGCCGTAGGAATCTTAAGTACAGATCCTTTTTTCAAATTAATTACTAAACATTTGAGAAGTCAGTATAATTAACTGTTAATAATTCACTGGGCAACAAAAAACTTTTTTTTTCGTGTCCCAAGAATGAAAATACCTTATTCTTATAGTATTTTTTGTGCTGAATCCAAATAAGTTTGTAAAATTTCTCTATCAGGTCTGGTTTTTGTGTGACATGCAATTTAATTTTTAAAAACCCATATAGTTACATACTTATTAAAATATGATCGAAAAGACATACCTGTAGTTTAAAAAGTAGCTTGTTTTGATTTTCCGATGTGCTATGCCTCAGGCATGTCTCTCTTAAGAGTCCAGCAATAGTCAGCCAGCATACTGGGGCTCCATTTGCCTTGGTAACGGTTTTCCATGGCAGAAATATCCTGATGAAAACGCTCACCATGTTCGTCGCTTACCGCACCCAGGTTTTCCGGAAAAAAGTCCAAGTGAGAGTCCAAGAAATGAACCTTTAATGACATATTGCACCCCATTGCTTGGTAAGACTTAAGAAGATCTCCTACTATTTCAGGATAGTTTTCGGCCTTGTGATTTTCCAAAAAATTTGTGCAGACACTTTTGAAACTCTGCCACGTAGCTTTCTCAACTTCATTCAACTCTCCTTCAAATCTCTCATCTCTTAACAATTCTCTGATCTGAGGGCCTACAAAAATGCCTTCTTTAATCTTGGCATCACTGATCCGGGGAAACTTATTTCTCAAGTATGTGAATCCTGTTTGCGCTTTATCCATCGCTTTAACAAAGTTTTTCATAAGTCCAAGCTTGATATGCAAAGGAGGAAGGTACACTTTCTCAGGGTCAACAAGTGAACTATTCACAACATTTTTCTTGCCTGGAACAAGTGAGGTGCGTTTTGGCCAATCCTTCTTAACGTAGTGGTTTTGCTTGTCCCTACTGTCCCACTCACATAAAAAACAACAGTACTTGGTGTAACCTAGTTGCAACCCTAGCAAAAGTGCAATGACCTTCAGATCTCCACAGATATTCCACTTATATTTCTGATACTGAAACTTTTCTAAAAGCAACTTCATGTTGTCGTATGACTCTTTCATGTTTGCAGCATGTGCAATAGGTACAGAAGGAAATTTATTTCCGTTGTGAAGAAGGACTGCTTTCAAGCTGACTTTTGAGGAGTCAATGAACAATCGCCACTCATCCACGTTATGTTCATGACCAAGAGCCCCCATGACTGAATTAACATCTTTACAAAACACAAGTCCATCTTCATGGGAGAACCATTCTTTGAATTCATCATGGCGGCTGCGGAAAAAACAAACTTTAGTGTCACGTTGCAGTAGATTCCAACCCTTTAATCTTGAACCTAAAAGTTCAGCCTGCTTCTTAGATAATTTCAAATCACGAACTAGGTCATTTAGATCTCCTTGTGACAGTAAATGTGGTTCATTGGAGGAACAGGTAGCCTGGAATGTTGGATCAGAAATGTCTTCATCTTTTTCCTCGTGATATGCTACAGCTACGTTTGATTCCTCATCACTTAAACTTACATGTTCAGGAGGATTTGGTACTGGAAGTTGAGCACTGTGGGGAACTGGTCTCATTGCAGACGGTAGATTAGGGTATTTCATAAGGCTCTTTGTTTTTGAAGTGATCCCCTTTGTATTTACCAGGCAGAAATAGCAGTCTGTTGTGTGATCTTTGGGTTCCCTCCAAATCATTGGAATAGCAAATGGCATGTGACGTGAACCGTTTAGCCATCCTGTAAGTAGTCTTACACATGTCACACAACAAATGTGAGGGGCCCAACTCTTGTCCTGATCGCCTACTTTACATCCGAAATAAAGTTCATAGCATTTTTTTACTAATGGTGTAAAGTTACGTTTCTGGGATTTTAAAGTTAGATCACCACATACATAACAAAAGGAATTAGGATGATTCAGACAGTTCCGCGGCATTACAAAACATCTATATGAATACAACACTGGAGTAAAATTAACAAGAAGCAACAGACACTAGCTGTTAACACTGTGACATTTACAAGCAGACTGACTTGGAGCTGCTCTACACACAGAAACTAGGCTCATGTCTGAACAGGTACAAACATGTTTCAACCTGCACAGTCTGCTGCTCCGACCAAATTTATCCTGCCAGCATTATCAGAACTTTCTCCCCAAAGGAATAAATTGTACTAATTTTACAGAAAAATTAATACAACATATATATTAATATTAATATATTTTATTATAGTTATATTAATTAATATAATATATTATTATATTTATTATTTTTATAATGTTTTATATTATAATATTGTTATATACTTAATTACATATAATATGTTATTATTTTTTTATCCGGTGATCATGCTAAATGAGGAAAAAATGAACATAGCGTCACAAGTAAACTAAGCCTGATAGAAAAAAATCTGATTTCATATTTAGATTCAGCATGAAAAAGTACACTTAGAACACCCATCAAAACCCTTGTGACAAAATTGTTGTTGACCAGTGTAATTAGTATCAAGCCAAATTTAACACAAAACACAGTGAATATTCCATACACCAGTGATACATTTCATTTTATTGAAACCGAGTTATTTCCACTATTATAGTTAGCATAGAATAATTTTATTTAATGTGCTAATCATAATATTACCGTGCATTCACATACTGTACATTTGAGTGAAATTTTGTTTACTTTTTTTTTTTTTTTTTACAATTTTTTCAAATTTTTCTCTAGTTAGGCAAAGTGTTGTGCATTTATTTGTAGATTTCTTAGATAGAGTAGTTAGGAAAGCCACTCAAGTGATCATTCCATAGATTAAGATCGGTCAAGTAGACCAAATTAGAATACATTAACAGTACCTTCAAACATACTGTATTTCCAAACACGCAAACTTCAGATCAAGGACAAGCCAACATGTCTCAAACCGCTTCCCCAGCATACATTAACTTAGGTAGACTTGTAAACCTTCCCAACACTGTCTTAATTTTTAAGGGAACCATAGATAATTACTTCGATGAACCGCGCGTAAGACCTTGGAATGAGTCTCTAGAACAGCATTTCTTACGCGAAAACATCACAGATGATGATATAAAAATTAGGGTTTTAGGCGAATTTGTCTACAACAATTTGTCTAAAGATACAATTCATCTACAACAATTTGTCTAAAGATACAATTCATCTACAACAATTTGTCTACAACAATTTATCTACAACAATTAGTCTACAGATACAATTTATCTACAATAATTTGTCTACAGATACAATTTGTCTGGAGAAACTATTACTAATATTGGACCTAGTATGTTTCATGGACTGCTCTCGATTTTCCTACGAAATTGAAAACAAGGGCAGTCGATGACCCTGATTTTGCTTCTGCAATCGGTTTTCTTGAGAAACCTAACCTGACCTAACCTGACCTAACCTGACCTGACCTGACCTGACCTAACCTAACCTGACCTAATCGAGTTTCTTATACTATTGTTTTTTGCAAGATATCGCACTAATTCTTGTCATTTTTGGTGAATTTGTATGGCGTAAGCGCCACACCAGCTCGGACTTATTCAAAAAGATGTTGGAGTGTATTGCGTCGTTTCAGTAAATAAATTTATTCAATATCCAATAACATTTTTCTTTATCATTTCTCAAGAAAACCGATTGCAGAAACAAATTTTTCATTTTTTTGAAAAAATTAATAATAAATAACATCAAATAGCTTTCATTCTTCCTCTCTAGACAAATTGTACCTGTAGACAAATTATTGTAGATAAATTGTATCTGTAGACTAATTGTTGTAGATAAATTGTTGTACACAAATTGTTGTAGATGAATTGTATCTTTAGACAAATTGTTGTAGACAAATTCGCCGGACACCAAAAATTAGGGAAGCTAAAAGGTTTATTGAGCCTAAAAAGGGGAATGCCCACGATAGTTACATACGTCCCATCCATTAGCGAAGCTCCAACTTGGGACAATTTTAAAAAACACTTATAAGGATTTTTCAAAGAAATAACACTCGAACAACCTTTGGCCACATTAGAAGCTATCTTCCCAGCTAAATGGAGGAAAGAAGAACATGAAGATTTAAATCAGGGGTCACGAACCTGGGCGGTAGCGACCACTAGTGGGCTCACATTAAAGGTAATTAAACATTTATTTCATTATTTATTTTATCGATTATGTTGATTTATTCTTTTTGATCTAAGGTGGGTGATAAGCTTTTTTAATTTACAAAAAATCGTAAAAGTGGGCGGTGAACAAAAAAAAGGTTGGTGACCCCTGATTTAAATAATTTCCTTACACGAACACACATACTCGTAGGAGAAGCCCTCCGAGCCGCAGAAAATGCATACATGACATGACATTCACTTCAAAGCAAAGAAACCTAATAGTAGCAGCATCCAGTTACCAAAACATACCCGTAGCACCTAAAAAGAAATTCAAGAGTGTCTAAATATTGACAAACCAGTAAGTGAAGCCATAAAAAAAACAGGAGAACATTACTCAGACTTAGGCAGCCAGAACTACCGGAAGAGTAGCGAGACCCCGCATAGTCTAGGGTGTGTCAATTTTAGGGAGAAAAGTGAAATCTTTAGATTTTCAAAGACTACTAGTGACCAAATGATGCATTTTTATGTGCTAAATCGAAATATGGCTTTAAATTCCAGATTTTACCACTCCTAGCTACTTATATTTGAAGATGAAGTTTATGAAAAATCAGCAATTTTTGCAAGTATTTTTTTATTGTATATAAATACATTTTACATACATTACATACAATTAAAGACATTTTGATTGCATTTCAATTTTAAAACTTAGAAATAAGAGATACGTTTCTTGAACTTTGCTAAGGATGCCATGTCTGCCTTGCTCTTGTTCCTGGATATGAGCTCCCTACTTGCCACCTGGCCACTAATGTACGCCTCCCTCCTCTCTTGTGAGTAAACATGTTGTGCTGCTTCAGTTGTCATCCTTACACACCTCTCTACTGAGTGTGTGTGTGAGGGCCATGCAGGAACTTCCATTGGTCTATCCAGAAACTCCTTGATTGTAGCAGTGGTGAGGGAGCAGGTCAGAGGAGTGTCAGTCACGCCAGAGTTCCAGTCAATAAGCTCCGAGAGTTTGGTGGCATCTGGGTTGATGTCAGGAGTCTTCCTGGGTCTCATACTGCAGTCTCCTACCTGTGTGTCCTCATCTCCTTCACCTCTGATTTTCAGTATCCTCTTCACTGCCCCCCTCCTCTCCTCCTCCACCTCACTGCACAGCATGACCTGTAGCATAGCCTCAGAGTGTGCATACCAGGCTCATCTCATCACTGTAGGCATCACTATTCCTATCACCTCCTTCTTCTGACTTCTGAGCAGCTCCAGCTGGTACAGTACATGCCTGGGACCCTCCACCCAGCTGTGATTTAACTTGATGTTGAACCAGTTTGGCATGTAGACTCCCACTATGAATTCCACAATTATCCTCAGATTCTTCAGGTTCCTACCCTTCAGCCCATGTTTTGGAAATCCACAATCTGCAGAACCTTAGAGCCGTGGGGACTCACCTACTGTGACAGACTGGCCCAATCTCCAGGAGAGCTAGACTCTGAGGTACCTCTCCCGATCAGATGGCAGTGATGATTCTGTAGCCATATGATTGGTCTGTGCTGAGGTCCTTGACTGCCTCCTGACTGAGATGGGATAGAGGAGGACCAACAGTGATCCCCGTGAAATTTGGGTTGATCTCCAGCTCAGTGGCAATGTCTAACATCTTCCCTAGGGGCCCAGACCATTTGTTGTTGCTCAATGTCTTGTCATCCAGTGCAGTCACCAGGTGTCTGAGACTCAGATCCCCAGTGTGCAAGTCACAGACAATCCACATCAACTTCCTGCTAAGCTTGGCCTCCACATAATGCAATACTCCCCCCTCCCAGCCAATATTCACATTAGTACTGTCACCTCCTATGGCCAAAAGGGTCTGGTCTGCTCCTCTCTTTCTCTTAGCCAGTTCACCAGATGATCAGCAATGACATCAGCATGACTTCTCTCCTCTGCAGCTTCCTCTGGTACAAAATGCCACAAATATTTCCCACCTGGTTCATTGCACACTGTGTAGTGTTCTTCCTTAATGAGGTCAGGAAACTGCCTGTCACTGCCCTCAGCTTCCATCATCACTTTGGTGTCATCTCTTTTCCCATCAAAGAAGATACAGGTGATGCCATTTTCCCTAATCTCTTCATCAAACTTCTTGACCAGCTCCTTAGTCAGTCTCTCCTGAGCCCTCCTCACCTTGTTGTGGTCGATCACCAGTGCTGTGTCAAACTCTGTGATAAGAACAGCATCAATCCTGGAAGCAGTGGCAATCTCTGCGGTCTCTCTCAGCCCAGTGTGATGTCTCAAGCTAGCCAGAGCTATGTTGGTGATATCTTCAGTGTTGTATTTCTTCTTCTTAGCCACAGGCAAGGAAGAAGTTGTCGCAGCCTCTAGTATGAAGTCTCCGTCCTCCTCTCTCCTCCCTGCCTCCTCCAGTATATCTCCAGTCTCCTCCAACTCCATCTCCAGCAGTGACTCCTGCCTCAACTCCTCTTCTTTCTTGGCTGACTCCTCTGCCTCCCTCCTGCTCTTCTCCTCGGCCTTCCTTCTCTGCTCCTGTCTCTGCAGCACTACTTCCTGTCTCCTGGTCTGAGGGTGATCAGCTAGACCCATCTGGTGTGCCCCCACACTGGCCACCTTTTCTCTCTGACCTTTAATGAAGGCAAGCTCCTGCACTGGTATCTTCTGCTCGCTCCTGCAGCTGCAGTGAATGTGAACCTCACTGTTGCAGACAGGGTTGCACCCAAGCTCACTGCAGCTCCTGATCACACAGTGACAGGTCAGGATGTCCACCAATTTGTCCAGTTTCATCATGAACCTATCCTTGACCTCTACCTTCACATTGCCAATGCATACCTTCAATGCCTCATCCTACAGTGCCTTCACTTTAGCCCTGATCCTGACCTCAGTGTTGATTACAGGTCTTGTGAATAGAGCGTTGTCCTTTCTCCACTGAGCCAGTAGCCCTGGAACAATTCCGTTGTTAATCAGGTCATTAACTGGGTAATTCCTCCTGTCTTCCTCACTCATCTCTCTCCGCAACAAACCATAGCTCAGCTGATCTCTGGCTGTGGGCAGCTCAGCAGGGGGAAGTTCCCTCCCAGTCCCCACCAAATGACAGGTGACAACTTGATTTGCTTCGGGTTCTGATTTCTTTCTGACTCATCCTGTGGACCTGTGAACAAAAGAAATGTCATTGAAATTTGGATAGGCCTACTGATTATGATTACATATAATTAAGTTAATTGAAATTTTTAATATCTTCCTACAAGCTCAGATAAACAGTTGTGTTGTTATAGGTACAAGACTTAATTATTCAAAGTAATGACAATTTCATATATCTATCATATCAAAATATACAGAAAGTTTGGGTTACACATAACATTTCGAATAATTTGAATTACACATAACATTTCGAATAATTTGAATTACACAATATTTATATTACGAAGTACCGTAATCAAAATTGTCAAAAAGGAGGGAAAAAACATGCATTCACAATCAAAACTCCAGCATTTGTGACTATGTGAAACTTAGAAACCATACTGCACACCAAAAATAACCAAAGTTGACCACACAAATCAATGGCACATTGATATACGATGCTACAGTCATATTTAGGTTATATTTCAAACCTTTTTGGTCAAATATAAGTAGGTAAATGGCTTTTTTAAACAACACAAAAGATATTTCTAAGTTTGCTAGATAATATGACATCATTTGACCACTAGTAGTTTTTGAATTGTTGATTTTACTAAAATTGACACACCCTACCCCTATACACTACATTCAGTAACAAGAACAAGAACAACAACAACAACAACCCTATAAATCTAATTCGATGCAGTGAACACCACCTTAGAAACAAGCTCCACAAACCCAGAATGCACGCCCTCCTCCTCAGTGTTTTAATTGCGATAGTTTTGGGCACATGATGAGTCAGTGCAATTATACCCCTTACTGCTTCCACTGTCATAAACATGGTCATCGCCGTGGCGACCGACAAAAATGTGCTGACAAAGCCCCTGTAGGGTTCAGGCTCCACTTCCAGAGATCAAATCACCAACGTTCCTAAAACCCCTCCAATTCTCAGAAACCAGTTAGTTCCCAGCCTCAACAAAACCACCCACCAAATAGATCATGACCACAAGGTCAACCACACTATTACCCGATGTCCAGACCCCAATATAATCAGCAAGGTCGGATGTTTCGGTACGTAGAAGTACCCGTTGAAGAATCAGTTTCCCCCAGAGTACACTTTTCAAGAAGACCCTCCAGTGTATGGTGATCCCGTAGCATATGACTCAGGTCCTCCCATAGAAGTCGCTTCAAGTTAATTTTTAGATCCCACTTCGGAGGCAGCAGTTCAACCTCCTCCCTCCTAAATAGCAGTAATAAACCCACATACACACATGAACTACCCATAACGTACTAGATTTAATACTAAATTGCAGCACAGATAACCGAGATTTAACTGCTCTCCTAGATACAGGAGCATATGCAATGTGCAGATGAATTACTAGAGAGTACAAATTATAAATATGAAATTAAGGCGCCTTCCTGCGAACTCAAAGGAGTCACAGGCATACCGATACCTATATATGGAGAAATCGAATTATATTTAGAAGTTGGTAACGCGGTATATCTCTCAAAATGTTGTATAGTGAAACGCGTCATCCAAAACCATACTACTCCTTCCATCCTAATTTCGGATAACGCCCTTAGTTTCACTTCCAAACTGTTTGAGTCACTGTAACATGTGTAAAATTAAAACACACACATTGTGGCATACCATCCGCAGGCAAACGGCTTAGTGGAGAGGCACAATCGGAAGATCTTAGAAGCCCTCCGCCACATTGTCGATGCATCCTCCCGTACATGGGATGATTCCCTCCCCTTGATGCAAACAGACATCAACAACGGCTATAACGTGTCCATCGGGGACACCCCTCATTTCGCCCTATATCACTACGACAAACGGCTACCTTTTGATTTGCCTGACCAAATCGACCCGACAGTTCTAACACCTTCCGAGATGGCAGAATCAGATCAGCAACTAGTTGAACGATCTTTCAAAATTTTTGACATAATCCGATATGCCCTCGACCAAAGAAACAAACAGATGGAGCAAGAGTAACATAGGCGTCATCCCTGTCAACGGACTATAATAGTCGGTATGCGATGTTACATAAAGAGCGTGAAACCACCAAGTGCTCATCGCATATTATACCCAAAATGGGATGGCCCATATAGAATTATGAAAAACCTCGGAAAGAGCCGTTACGAAATCCTCGACCTCCGAGATCATTCCAAAATAAAGATCATTCACGCTGATAATTTGAAGATAGCTGCCGAACAACTTCCAAAAAACATCTGCCAGGGGTTCGAGCCGCCTACCTCTCAAAAGATCAGGGTATTAACAAATCCAGCAGGGACCACAAAACCGAAGTGGTCACCGCGGAAACCACTACCCGTGACGAAGATTGGTACCTCGTAATACCACCAGTACTCGAGCCAGTCTCTAAACAAGAAGAGGTCCCAGACCCGAGAGTCCCATCGGAACCAGACCCTGGAGAAACCTCTTCTGGAGGATCACTCAGTGGAACTCCACCATGTCCTCCAACTCCACCATCTCCTTCACCTCCACCATCTCCTCCGTCACCACCCTCACCGATTGATGATCGACTCACGGACCCTACATACAGGCGCAAATGCATCAACCACGTGAACTAGAACCTTCACGAAATAAATGAACACATTCAGATCCGACCTTAATGTTCGACCCCCCTACCAACTAAGCGAGGCCGACCACTCCGCACACAAACACAAACATCTACACGACCACCAACAGCTCCGTATAATTTAAGACGTAGATAGGAATAAAATTATTCCCTTTATAATGTTGAGATTACAATTAACAACTCGTACCCCTTTCTGTCTGAAACTAAATTCAAACCTACTATAAAAATCTTGAATTTCGCCATGAAACCGGTGACCATCTTACCCGGACTTCATGCCCATAAATGGAATGATCAATTGAGTCGTTTAAAAAAAAAAATTTCAAATGATAACCAGAATAACCTTACAGTAACATATGAGAATAAAAACCCACTCTAATAGACAGAGTTTATTTCCACGACAGTTTCGACGCCCACTGGCATCCTCCTCGGGTGGATACAGAAACACAAATGAAACAAAACAAGAGGGAAAAACAGTTCAGGGATCGACCGTTAAGAAATTCGCACCTAGGTTAGATTCCATTCTCTCGAGACAGGAGGGGCATTTTCATTAAGTACATTCGCACAAATTTTTTAAAAACTATCTTCCTGTTCTAAACATACAGATTCTATTATTTTTACATAATTATTACATTTATAATTAAATTTATTACATTTAATATTGCATAATTATTAATTACAGAAATTATAAATTTATTATTACATTGGTTATTACATTGTTGTTTATTATACAGAAATTATAAACCGAAAAAACGAATGAAAAAAGGCGATTAGGAAATAATCCAGAGACCATTGAGAAATTCGCACCTAGGTTAGATATCGTTCTCCCGAAACCAGAAGGGCATTTTATTACAGGGTCAGCTTATAACTACATTTCCACAAATTAAAAATATCTTCTTGTTCTATACATACAGATCCTAATGTTTTGACATAATTACTGCATATATTTATTTCCACATTAATTACTTCCATTATTACATTTACTAAAAGCGAGTAAGGAAACATTCCAATCCAGAGACACACACTTAGGTTCGAACACGTTCCCACGACTCCGTAAGGGATTTATTGACCAAGAATCTCATTAAAGGGTCTAACTTATAAGTACCTTCGCACAAATTAAAATTATCTACTTTTTCTATACACACAGATTCTATTATTTTTCTTTTGACATAATTATTACATTTATAAAGTACCTTACTTGATTCCCAATCTATAGCATGATTATTTTGGCTAGCGTGATAAAAAATGGCATTATTAGTATTACAACTTCTGAAGGCATATTTTGTGCGAAGGTACTTATAAGTTAGACCCTTTAATGAGATTCTTGGTCAATAAATCCCTTACGGAGTCGTGGGAACGTGTTCGAACCTAAGTGTGTGTCTCTGGATTGGAATGTTTCCTTACTCGCTTTTAGTAAATGTAATAATGGAAGTAATTAATGTGGAAATAAATATATGCAGTAATTATGTCAAAACATTAGGATCTGTATGTATAGAACAAGAAGATATTTTTAATTTGTCGAAATGTAGTTATAAGCTGACCCTGTAATAAAATGCCCTTCTGGTTTCGGGAGAACGATATCTAACCTAGGTGCGAATTTCTCAATGGTCTCTGGATTATTTCCTAATCGCCTTTTTTCATTCGTTTTTCGGTTTATAATTTCTGTATAATAAACAACAATGTAATAACCAATGTAATAATAAATTTATAATTTCTGTAATTAATAATTATGCAATATTAAATGTAATAAATTTAATTATAAATGTAATAATTATGTAAAAATAATAGAATCTGTATGTTTAGAACAGGAAGATAGTTTTTAAAAAATTTGTGCGAATGTACTTAATGAAAATGCCCCTCCTGTCTCGAGAGAATGGAATCTAACCTAGGTGCGAATTTCTTAACGGTCGATCCCTGAACTGTTTTTCCCTCTTGTTTTGTTTCATTTGTGTTTCTGTATCCACCCGAGGAGGATGCCAGTGGGCGTCGAAACTGTCGTGGAAATAAACTCTGTCTATTAGAGTGGGTTTTTATTCTCATATTTTGACCTTCACGTAAAAAAGTGAAGTTTTTTGCATTTCTTACAGTAACAATTATTTACCAACATCTGCCGTTAGTATTATCATTGTGTGTGCTATTATCCTCGGTATATTTGTAGTGAAAAGACTTCTCGCAATGGCAAAGAAAAAAAAACATTGTACTATGTCAAATTATTTATGCACGGCCAAGAGTGCGTCCTCATATTGCTTGAACTAGACTTAACCACCCCGATTAATGTTGTGTATATAAATCTGTATTATAAAAACCATCAGTTATCATCTAGTTAGAATTAGTTAGAATGTTTTATTATTGTATTAGTATCATTCTAGAGAGGAGAGCCCTGTAAAAATGAAGAATGAATAATTCTTATATTCATTTATATAATTCTTATATAATTCTTATATTATAATTCATATAGTTCTTATATTCATTCGTATAATTCTTATATTATAATTCATATAGTTCTTATATTCATTCGTATAATTCGTATATTTATATAATCCTTATATTCATTCGTATAATTCGTATATTTATGTAATCCTTATATTCTTATGTATATTGTTTACTTATGTAATTATGTATTATGTATGTATTCTTATGTACGTTTAATTTTAAATCTATAGCATTTAAGTTTTGCTCATATGCATGTTTAATTGTAATTCATAATAAAATGCATATTTCAATTTCCATTTTCAGTTAACTCGGCAGATCATGAAAACATCAGATCTGTGAATGTGCAGTTTAAAATAAAAATATGGCGTCATCTTCAAATATCTTGCTTATCTGTCTAGACGTTGCTACAGCTAAAATATTTACCTTATCTTAAAATATTTTGCAAAATAATGCAGCCTATTAAAAATAAAAAACAAAACAAGTCAACGTTAAATAATAATGATGTCAACAAAAATTTGTGTATATAAACTCATAATTTTTCAAATTTTCATTCTGATTGTCTGATCTAACTTAGAGTCTGAACATTACCTGTAACATTTTAGCAGTAAACTACAGTAAGAGAATATCTTTTTCTTCTCCTTCGAGCCTTGCTCTCTTCAGAGAACTTAGTCTTAAATAGAGAAAAATAATTTCCCGATACGTTACAAGAAGAATCGGGGAACCTTCAGAGAATTTAGTAAGCCTCACAGAATCCTTCGATCCACTACAAGAAGAAATCGGAGAGTAGTGTAAGATTCCCTTATATGGTACTAGATACTCCAGAGTAACAAATCCGTTGCTGCCACCTAACCAGAACCCCCGTCAACTTCGAACCGCCCAAGGCTCCCTCAGAGGGGAGAGAAAATGGAGGAACAGCACCGGAATCGTCCAGGGTTGAATTGTAAGCGAAAGTTTGAGCGAAGAGTTCAGTTTTGTGTATATATATATATATATATATATATTAGGGTGCGTCAAAAAAGCGAAAGTTTTTGACATCTTCGCGCAGCTCGTCATGTTTATTCATTTGATGAGAAAACGTCGTGGTGAAAATTTCAGATTGATCGAAGACTGTTTAGGGTTCGCGCATGGGATTTGAAATTTTGCATGGAGGGGCTCTCTTATACGAGAGCCCCTTTCCGTAAATCCAAGCTCAAGAGTCTCTCGTATGTGTGTTTTATGATTGATTTGGTGATTTTTTCATGTTCTTGAATGCTTCCAGACCTTGCTGATGCAAAATGATTTCACTCGTTTCTTCTCTTTCCTCAGGGGTTCTTTGTGAATGGCTACAACTCGATCTTCCTCAGACATCTGGCTGATTGGTAAGCCAATGCCCGGGTTCTCGGGAGCGAAGTTACCCAGTCGTGGTGAAGTGTTGCGAGTCCTCTTTCACCATCGCGGACATTAAGCCTCTTTGAAACAATGTATGAAGCTAACGGCGCAAAAGGTGGCAGAAGTCTGGGACAAAGCTAAGATCCCAATAATTGACTTTTCCCATCTTTTGGCGAAAGTCACGAATCTCCATGCAGAGCACATGAGCTTGAAGAAAAGCTCGTCAAGAACTTCTGGAAAGAGAGTCGAAGATAGGGAGGAGTTCCAGAAGAGTTTGAAGGAATCTTCGACGTCGCCCACCGCAACGCAGTCAATCTCATGAAGAATACAGAGGATAAGGACTTCCTTATCGCTCAGCTTCGGCTTGGGCGACCAGGAAGCATAGTCGAAGTCGATAATTCTTGGGAGAAGAAGGAGACAGCGAAGAGGGAGCAGAGAGCTCAGCACGAACGACGGCAGAAGCGATCTCTGGAAGACCAAGCTGCTCAGAGTGCCACGGTGAACTTGAGTCGTCTTCTTCCACTTCCGTGTCGGACAGTAGAGACTCGCTAATGCCCTCGCCTACCCGAGAACGAGGACCTTGTTGTCCTCCAAAGCGCCCTCGAGGTCTTCCCGTCATCAGCGGTCAGGTGGCTTCAGCTCTCGACCGGACCCAACTCAGCGATTGGAAAGCAGCTCATGTCCTGGTCCTCTTTGCATCCTATCTTGGTCAAAATGTAGAGCAGCTAGCCATCAGCCCAAGCACCAACCGAAGGAAACACATTGCTCACCGCACAGCTTTGGCCGCGTTGTTGAGGCTTAGCTTTTCCCCCACTGTTCCCCTCACTCTCCACTGGGACAGGAAGCTGATGTCCGACTTATCTGGTCAGGAAAGAATCGACCGCTTGTCCATTCTGGTCTCCGGTGAGGGAGTGGAGAAACTCTTGGCGGTCCCCAAGCTCACTGATGAGAAGGCTGAACAAACAGCGACGGTCATTCGAGAGGTCCTGGACGAATGGAACCTCAATGATCGCATCAAGTCTCTCTGCTTCGACACCACAGCAGTGAATACGGGAACCAAAGGCGGTGTGTGCTTACGGATTGAGCAAATGCTGGAACGGGATCTCCTGGCCTGTCGTCACCACGTTTTCGAGATTTTGTTAGAGTCCGTGTTTTCTGCTTTGGTCATGGAACAGTCGAACAGTCCGGATAGTTCCCTCTTTCTGAACTTCAGGGAGATCTGGCCGAAGATTCGACAACAGGAGTTTCAAACTGCACTCGACGATGAGACCATGGTATCAACGGTTGAGCCATGGCGAGAAGACATCCTCAAGTTCGCCCAAGAACAACCCCGCGTCCAGCAACCCCGAGACGACTATAATGAACTGCTGGAGTTAGCAGTGATCTTCCTTGGAGATGTGCCTTATAGTCGTTCCTCTGTCACTTTCATGGCTCCAGGTGCACTCCATCGGGACAGGTGAATGGCGAAGGCGATTTATGCCTTGAGGATATGGATCTTCAGGTACAGTTCGCTCAAGCCATGACCCAGCGACCATCCACCTCCCGAGGACCGAACAGGACGGAGATCTTCTGGATCAACATCGGCCACCTCTGCGTGTTCGTCGTCAAGTACTACATTCGAGCGTCGTTCACGGCCACGAGACCATCTGTTGCCTCTCGTATGAACCTCACTCTTCAAGACACTTTCACAACACGAGAATCCAGTCAAGAGGGACGTAGCCATGAAGTCCTTCGGCCGACACCTATGGTACCTATCTGAAGCCACGGTTGGCCTGGCTCTCTTCGACGAGGAGATCTCCCTGGATGACAAGAAGAAAATGGTCACCAATATGAGTGGGTTTCAGGGTTCAGATGAACCACCACCTCGCACCCTCCTCACTCCTGTAGAGGCAGCTGGGAAAGACCTTCCTGCTTTTTTCCACTACCACGACCAAGAAGATCTTCGATAACCTGGAAATCGACCCCGGATTCCTGACGACCGACCCAGCACACTGGCCGGAGTTGGACACCTAAAAAAGCTGGAAAGGCGAGTGCGGAGAGCCTTGTGGCCACCAACGATACGGCTGAGCGAGGCGTCGCCCTCATCTAGGAATTCACCGCTTCGGGAAGAACGAAGAAAGAGGACCTGATTCAGTCGTTGAGGTCGTTGAGGATCACCGCCGGCTTTACCCGAAAACAGCAAACAAGAGAGACCTAATAGCGTGAACAACTGCTATGAACTTATGATGAGTAACTTCTTCAATGAGAATATGATTGTCTTAAAGCTGTATTTCAGTTTTTCTCAATTGTGACTGTCCAAATATATATTCAGACTTTCGTTTTTCCAGCTATGGTTTGCTTTCTCCCTTATGTGAAAATTCAGATTCGTTGCGCCAACCCTAAACATGAATCGAATCGAATGAAACTTCACCAGTATTAAATGCAAAAAACTTCACTTTTTTACGTGAAGGTCAAAATATGAGAATAAAAACCCACTCTAATAGACAGAGTTTATTTCCACGACAGTTTCGACGCCCACTGGCATCCTCCTCGGGTGGATACAGAAACACAAATGAAACAAAACAAGAGGGAAAAACAGTTCAGGGATCGACCGTTAAGAAATTCGCACCTGGGTTGGATTCCATTCTCTCGAGACAGGAGGGGCATTTTCATTAAGTACATTCGCACAAATTTTAAAACTATCTTCCTGTTCTAAACATACAGATTCTATTATGTTTACATAATTATTACATTTATAATTAAATTTATTACATTTAATATTGCATAATTATTAATTACAGAAATTATAAATTTATTATTACATTGGTTATTACATTGTTGTTTATTATACAGAAATTATAAACCGAAAAACGAATGAAAAAAGGCGATTAGGAAATAATCCAGAGACCATTGAGAAATTCGCACCTAGGTTAGATATCGTTCTCCCGAAACCAGAAGGGCATTTTATTACAGGGTCAGCTTATAACTACATTTCCACAAATTAAAAATATCTTCTTGTTCTATACATACAGATCCTAATGTTTGACATAATTACTGCATATATTTATTTCCACATTAATTACTTCCATTATTACATTTACTAAAAGCGAGTAAGGAAACATTCCAATCCAGAGACATTTAAGAAATTCACACTTAGGTTCGAACACGTTCCCACGGCTCCGTAAGGGATTTATTGACCAAGAATCTCATTAAAGGGTCTAACTTATAAGTACCTTCGCACAAATTAAAATTATCTACTTTTTCTATACACACAGATTCTATTATTTTTCTTTTGACATAATTATTACATTTATAAAGTACCTTACTTGATTCCCAATCTATAGCATGATTATTTTGGCTAGCGTGATAAAAAATGGCATTATTAGTATTACAACTTCTGAAGGCATATTTGTGTTCTTTGATACGGGTTTCAATATTTCTTCCAGTTTCTCCCACGTATACTAAATCACAACTTTTACAGGGAATGCTGTAGACACAGGCTTGTTCCTCTTTTGCAACGTTATTCCTAACCAATTTACTTTTCACGGTAGACGAATATTTGAACGCCAAAGCAAACTTAAATTCTTTCGTCAACGGTTTTACTCTTTCTAAGCCGGCAATGTAAGGCAAACTCACATATTGTTTTTGGTTAACTGAAGGTTCCCGAGGGGCATAAAAAGATTTTCTGGCTTTAAAATACGCCTTTCTGATAAACCACTCAGGATATTTTAAATCCTTAAAAATGTTCCAAATCTTTGAATTTTCCGGATCCAGCAAATGTGGGCTACAAGTCCTGAGTGCTCTTAGAAACATGGAAGAAATAATTGAGCTTTTAACCCCTTCATCATGATATGAAAAATAATGAATGTACGAATTACAATGAGTAGGTTTTCTATAGACCGTGAAATTGGGCTTTCCGCTTTCGTTAATGACCAAAACATCTAGAAAAGGTAATTGTTTGTCGTTCTCCCATTCATATTTAAATTTAATAGAGGGAACAAGATTATTTAATGACTGAAAGAAAGTGTCAAAGTTGTTCCAGTGGTCAGGCCAAAATGAGAAAATATCATCTACATAACGAAACCAAATTAGATTCCTGGGTGCGAATTTCTTAACGGTCGATCCCTGAACTGTTTTTCCCTCTTGTTTTGTTTCATTTGTGTTTCTGTATCCACCCGAGGAGGATGCCAGTGGGCGTCGAAACTGTCGTGGAAATAAACTCTGTCTATTAGAGTGGGTTTTTATTCTCATATTCACCAGTATTGTTTTGTCATCAGGTGAGTGTAATTGGCGGATTGCGCAAAAGAATTCATCGAAGTTGAATTTTGACCCTATATACAGTGACGTTATATATATATATATATATATATATATATATATATATATATATATATATATATATATATATATATAAAGCCATGGTTTTGTTTTTTCAAGAAGACTTCTCAAAGATACATTAAAACAAAAGCTGACCTTAAATTTCTGAATTATTATTATTACTATGAGACTTAAATTTAAAAGGATTCCTCCTCGCCTTCCTTCATGGCTTTCAATGAGACAAAAACAAACAAAAACAGACAAAAACAAACAAAAACAAACAAAAAAATTCCTTCTGGGGTTCCTGGCTTCACGGTCTTTCGAAACAAACAAACAAACAAACATTCCCTGTTGAGTACGAAAAAAGGCACGTATTTACGCAGTGTTCCGGCTCGTTCTGGTGCGTTCCGTCGTGTTCGTGGCCCCACTATTTTTAGCTGCAGGGGGAGCAACATTCTCACACATCAGACTGATATTATATATATATATATAGTAGTATGATGATAGTATGATACAGTATGATACAGTGTAGTATGATACAGTATGATACAGTGTAGTATGATACAGTATGATACAGTGTAGTATGATACAGTATGATACAGTGTAGTATGATTATATATATATATAGTAGTATGATGATAGTATGATACAGTATGATACAGTGTAGTATGATACAGTATGATACAGTGTAGTATGATACAGTATGATACAGTGTAGTATGATACAGTATGATACAGTGTAGTATGATACAGTATGATACAGTGTAGTATGATACAGTATGATACAGTGTAGTATGATACACCAGTGGGTGTATTAAATACAAGTGAATTCGCGATAATAAATTAAGTGAAAGCCGGTGGCATATAGCTTGCACAAAGAAAAAACATCAAATTCAAACATAAATTTAAAATACTTCGAACGGAAAAACAGCTCTGAGATTGCACACTAGGCCTATAGAGGGAAAAAGGTCAGTCATAAAACGAAGGTCGAGGTTTCGAGGTCGAGTTATCGAGAGAAATTTGAGAAGCGAGAAGAAGAGGAAAATAAAGGAGAAAATAGTAAAAAATACGAAGAAATGTGTAAATTGCGGGTAAAAGTCCGAAAACTGAATAGAACCGGATTATATGTAAAGGAATGCGCGGCACATCAGCTCTATGATTGCAAAAATGAAGCAGACCAAACCTCGGGCTTAAACTGCATTCTGTGCAATACCTTTAAGCACTACGAATGCATGAACTTAGATAGAAGAGACAGGAAAATGATAAATAGAGTAAATAACAAAATCATAGGCCTTTATGGTTTATTTTGCGTCAAGTGCATGGAAAACAATAGAAAATTAGCACAGAGGGGAATACAAAATGTTGAAATAGAAGAATCAAGCACAGCAGTTTTACAGACAGAAAAACAGGAAACAGAAAACGCCTGCACAACCGAAAAGGAAAAAGAAAATGAGATGGAAAACACACTACAGGGAGGGGCGAAAGCAGCTTCAGATAAAGAAATACTTACGGCAAAAAAGGGAGATACGAAATACGAGCCGAAGAAAATAACCGCACTGAGTAGGGAAGAAGTGGTGGCGGAGCAGAAGAAGGAAATCGAATCACATAAGACCCAGAGGGAATTTAAACGACGGGCCATATGCGAATATTATAAAATAGGTTCGTGCAAATATGGCTCAAACTGCATATACAATCACCCTACAAAATGCTTCTAAAACATATTTTTTAGAAGAAATGAGGATAATAAAAGCACAGCTCGCCCTGCTACCAAGGAAAGACAGAACGCCGCAAACATATGCACCACAACATTACGCACATCACCCTGCTAACAAGGAAAGACAGAATGCCGCAAACATACAGTATGCACCACAACATTACGCACATCACCCTCCTATTCAACACCAACACCACCCACCAATAATACAACAACCACAGTGGTATCACGAGCCGCAGCCCTAATACTCCCGAATGGAGCGGACCAACCAATAACACCAAACAGGAACCGACGACGACCAGGAAACGACCATCATGTAGGAAAATCGAACACGAAGATTAGAAACCCGGTAAATGTATTATACACAAATATACAAGGCCTCCATACGGACCATGCAGACTGCAAATTACAATACTTGCAAAATTTAGCTATGGAAACCAGCATAGATATCATATGCCTAACGGAAACACTTACATAAGTGCGAAAAAGGCTGTGAAAACTGCATCGAGAATACTGAAATAGCATTGCTGGACTACAACATATACCGAGCAGATAGAGTGGCTAGACGAGGGGGAGGGTGTTGTATCTACGTGAAAAACGCATACACATGTGAAGTGAAGGCAAACAAATCAAAAAGCACAGTTGAAGTTATTATATTAGAAGTAAAAGAACTGAACCTAACCATTATGAACATCCACAGACCACCAAACACCACAAAAAGTGAAAAATGACGAAGTTATATATGTTGAGAAGGGTCATGGCAACATTAATAAAGACGATAGAACCCAAGCAACAATGCTATTAGATATTATGGAACATTACGCCCTTATCCAGGAAATCTGTGAAGCCACGAGAAAGGAGAGCGTTTTGGATTTAATCTGGACAAATAACGAGATAATACTAAATAAAAAAGTAACGTACACAAAGTTCTCCCACCATAACTTTATCGATATACAGTTGAAGTTAGCACCCAGAGGTCCGAAAACGCATCCTAGAGATGCAAAGAAAATAAATTGGGAAAACGTAAATACAGATTTAAAGGAGGTAAATTGGGAATTGCTACTTCACGAGAAGACTCCACAAGAAACACTATATATAATAGAAACTGAAACAAACCTATAATACTGAAACATATTCCAGGGATACAGGAAAAAAACGTAGCAAGCTCGAGAGGAAAATCAGGACACTATTTAGGCAACGAACGCAAACCGTAAAACATCTCCACAGATGCAGAACTGATGCAAAGAGACTCAAACTAGAGAGGAAACTTGGAGAAATAGATATGGACCTAAAGCAAACATTCATACATAATACAAACGAGGAGGAAAACAAGGTAGCAGAAAACATAAATAACCCAAAATACTTCTACACGTTTGCGAAAAGGAAAATGCAGTGTATGGAGAGTATTGGATCGTTGATAGACGGGGAGGCCGAATACACAAATGACCCGAAAGAAATAAGTGAACTGCTTAGAGAAAAATTTAAATCTGTGTTTAGCACCCCTAAGTCCGAGATGGTAGTGGAAAACCCAGACGAATTTTTCGACATAGATACAGATCAACCAGGAACAAATTCCGGCACAAACCTATTAATGGACTTCGAGTTCACGGAAGGACATGTAATTACGGCCTTATCACAGATGCGAGACAATTCAGCGCCAGGGCCAGACACATGGAGTGCCACATTTCTGAAGAAATGCAAAGAGAGTATTGCAAAACCGCTATACTTACTATGGAGGAAATCACTTGAGACAGGACAAATTCCACTCTCCCTTAAAGAACGCGAACATTGTTCCCCTATTTAAAGGTGGTAACAGAGCAACGCCCAAAAATTATCGGCCAGTGGCTCTCACCTCACACCTTATAAAGTGTTTTGAACGTATAATTAGGGGCAAAACTACCTACTACCTACAAAAAAAAAGACTTGTACAATCCAAATCAACATGGCTTCAGGGCGGGAAGATCATGCCTGTCACAGCGACTAGACCACCAGGAGAAAATATTAGAAACATTGTGTCGAGGAGAAAACGTTGATGTAATATATACGGACTTTGCTAAAGCCTTCGGTAAATGTGACCATGGAATCATAGCACACAAACTCAAGAATACAGGAATTACTGGAAACCTAGGAAGGTGGATATTTAATTTCTTGACGCAAAGAACGCAAAGAGAAACGGAGTTAAATCGGAAGTCTCAGAAGTCGTGAGCTCTGTCCCACAAGGGACAGTATTAGCTCCCTTCCTGTTCATAATAATGATTGCAGAGATTGATGCAGATATTAAGGACAGTATTGTATCATGCTTCCCAGATGACACAAAGATATGTAAGGAAATATTGAACGAAGATGACATAAGAAAATTACAAAACGACATTGAAACATTATTCCAGTGTGCAGAAGACAACAATATGAAGTTCAACGAAGAAAAATTCCAACTTCTAAGATATGGTAATAACAAAGAGCTACAGGAAAAAGGGTACAAAACTATGCAAGCCAAACAGATAACACCAAATCCACAAGTCAGGGATCTTGGAGTAATAATGTCGTCGGATGCAGAATTCAGAGAGCACTATAAAATCAAAATCACAACGGCTAGAAATATAATGGGAATCATCTGGAGGAGCTTCCGAAGCAGAAAAGCAAACATCATGCTCAAATTATGGAAGAATCTAGTCGTACCAATAATTGAGTATTGTTCAGTACTCACAAGCCCCCACAGAAAACGAGACATTGCGAACATTGAAGCTATACAAAGGACATTTACGTCTAAGATAGATGAAACGGAAGGTGAAGACTACTGGTCTCGACTACAATCCCTCGAACTCTACTCTCTCGAAAGAAGGCGTGAGCGGTACACAATAATATACATATGGAAAATACTTGAGGGCTCTGTCCCTAACCTTAGAAATGAAATAGAAACAAACTGGAATGAGAGAAGAGGCAAATTTTGTACGGTCCAAGCTGCGGTGGGACAAGGGGCCATGAAAATGAGGATTGAAAATACACTCAGAATACGGGGCCCAAAGCTTTTCAATGTCCTTCCAAAAGAAGTGAGGAATCTCCAGCACACCGACCTGAATAACTTCAAGAACCAGTTGGACAGATTCCTCTGTAAAGTCCCTGACCAGCCATGCATGGCTGGCTACGAGGGCAGGAAGAGATCAGACAGCAATTCCCTCCTTCACCAAATCCCGCAAATGAGGAGGGATACTGATACTGCAGAGGGGTCGACCCAGGTCGATCCTGAACCGTCGTTCAAACTGAACAAAAGTAAAAAGTAATATATATATATATATATATATATATATATAATATATATATATACATACAGGGTGTACATAAAGTCAGGATCTATTTTTGTGAAGCACTTGGAAATTATATGGAATTCAATCATAAAATGATAAAGTGGTAACATTTATTAAATAATTAAGAGTAGGATTCGACGTGACGCCCATCAGTATCCCTGCACAGCTCAAATCGTTCCGCAGCATTTCTAAACACATTCTGGAGCATTTGCGGGGTTATGTTATCTGCAACAGTTCGTATACGTGTACGTAAGTTTTCAAGACTCGTAATCTTCGTCTCATAGACGTGCGATTTGATAAAGCCCCATGCAAAGAAATCTAAAGGGGTTAAATCTGGTGATCTCGCTGGCCAAGGTCTGTTGCTTCCGCGTCCGATCCAGCGATTTGGAAAACGTCCATTTAGATAATCCTGAACAATTTTGGCATAGTGACAAGGAGCACCATCATGTTGATAGACGACGGTACTAACAATCCTATCCCCGGATAATTCTCCTATACAAAGCGTCGCTCTTTACGTTAGTTATACTGCGTGTTTGCAGTTATAATGTATATATACTTATTATATATATATATATAATATATATATATATTATTATATATATATATATAAACATGTAAATGAATGACTACCAATAAATCTCGTATTAGAACCAAACTGAAGAATGCTATTTCGATCTCAAAGGGTTTAAATTGCAATTCCCTCAAAAACTGTGGGTGATAGAAAAAAAACGTGTTTTCATTTTTCTAATCAGCGTAAAAAGGAACATAAGAATCACCTACATTTATCAGATGGAGAAAAACTTTATTGAACAATGTTATGATTTGCTGAATATGTACATTTGTACATTGGGACAAGACCATAATTCATGTGACAAATATTAATAATACGAACTGACAATAGAATACATTGACTCCTCAAATATTAAGGATAGAAATGGAGTTAATAGGAAATAGTACAGTGATGTCGGATATAAGTAGAGATACAGTCAGACGCCTTTATATCATAAATTCCATAGCTTTTGAATGCGTATATATCAGAGGCGTTTTTGTAGGGTAGGCAGGGTAGGTTTTGCCTGACCATTAATTTTGTAAAACTTTAGAAGCATAAATATATCAATATAAATTAGCGCAATTGACAAAATCTGTCGATCGCGCCCTCTTAATCCAATTTCATATGATTTCTTTTTTTCATATTAGCTATTACAACCTAAAACGCCCTGCCTACCTTGAATGTATAATACAGGGTGTCCCGTAAGTCTGGACCCATAGGGCAAAATTAATAAAATTACAAAATAGTCCCAGTTTCGCTGGACATGCGTCGAAGTGACTTCTTGGGACTGACAGCGAAGCTAGCCAACACATTGGTACTGGTTTCGTCTTCCGTAACAGTCCTTGAGGGTCCTCTGCGAGGCTTGTCAGCTACGGATCCAGTTTCCTTAAATTTGGCTATCAACTTGCCAACACATCTGTGTGTGATTGGTGCGCGGTCTGGATGCATATTGTTGAATTCTTCGGCCACTTCCCGGTGACTGCGGGTCCCGACCAGCAAAATAACTTGAACTCTCTCCTCTCTAGTCAGTGACATGGTTTACCTGCAACATAATAAAAAAATATATTATAAATCCCTATGGGTCCAGACTTACGGGACACCCTGTATAAATTCAACTAGTGTGGTGGATTTGATATATGCCATTTTTAATACGGAGTAAATGTACATATTCAGCGTGCGGACTTTCCTACTAAACGATTTGGAGGGAGGGGGGGTTAAAGGAAGAAGATTGATAGGCGAATGGTGTATGACGTCACAAGGGGATGGGGGTGTGTGTTTGCGCGAATATACAAATCACTTAGTCTTTATTATGACAAGTAACAAGTAATTACATATATACCGGATGTCCGAGAATTATCTGTACAATTTTTGGCTGTTATTAAAAGTCAACCATGAAGTGTAGAAATTCCAGTTTTGTCCCATTTTACAGAGAATCTCATTAAGTTTTTTCTGATACCACGTTTTGACAAGTGTTTTAGAAATGTACGCGGGTGACAGACATTGATGATTTAAAAGCAAGAATCACAGCTGCTATTGAGCGAATTGATGTGGATATGCTGCAGCGTACATGGCAACATTTGGAGTATCGATTGGATGTTTTGCGAATCACTAATGGTGCACATATCGAATGTTTGTAACAACGTTACTTTAATAAAAGAAACTTTTGAAAATACAGATTCTAAATAATCTTGTTTAAGAATTTTACGTGTGTTATCAAGAATTTTATTAAAAGATGAAATTGTACAGATAATGTTCGGACACACTGGAATTTCAAAAACACTTGTCAAAACTTGGTATCAGAAAAACTTAATGAAGATTCTGTAAAATGGGACAACACTGGAATTTCTACACTTCATGGTTGACTTTTAATAACAGCCAAAAATTGTAGAGATAATTCTCGGACACCCTGTATGTATATATATATATATATATATATATATATATATTTAGTGATGTAGCGGATGTCATTTTTTTTCACATCCGCGGATGCGGATGTCTACATTTTCGTTATTTTTTAGGATATATTCGAGATTTTTTTGTGTTTAACGTATATAATAAGTTATTATATAGAGAGAGCTGTAGCTATAATGTAGTATAATTGATTAATTGGTACACTAATTGCTGTACTTTTCCCTGAACATATAAAATAATAGCAAGCATCTAACTAATAGAGAAATCATTAGTGAATTCGTCTGCAAATAAATTCGTTATATTTGTTGAGTTTCAGCCACAATTAGAAACCATAATTGTGTACCCGACCTCTTTCCCCAGCCTCCACCCTTATAGAAAGAGATCTTTAATTAGCTTGTTAACTATTTATATTAAGTTTAAAGTTTTTTAGGCATATTTATAATGAGTAATTAAAATAAAGTAAACTAAGATGTTCATCGTTTAATATTCAAACTTAATTATAGGAAGGTTATGTTAAGGAACATTAATTTTTCTGCCTTTTCTGCTGCAGTCTGTTTTCTCTTTTCATCATATATTAATCCAGCACTGCTAAATAATCTCTCGCTTGGTACGCTTGTTGGAGGACGTGCTAAATGTTTCCTTGCAAGTTTACTCAAGTATGGATAGATATTCTGCGTATTTTTCCACCAACTAATAGGATTGTCACATGCAGCCAGGCGTTTTTCTTGGTGATAGCTCTCGATCATTTTTACTACATCTTTTGACATCGCGTAGGTCTCGTCATCGCTGCCTGACTCAAGAAACTGAGAGAGAGATTCTGTGATAGATTTGCTTTTGAAGGTGTTGGTTCTGTCACTGAAACTTTTATTCTTTTGGTGGGTGGCGAAGCGACAGATTCAAGAGATTGAAGCTCTTCAACTGCTTTGCCAAGTGATGATTTAACTCGTTCTAATGTACTAGGTGAAAATAACTTAGCTTTGTAACGTGGATCTAAGTAGGTTGCAAGAGAGTAACTTCATACAAGAACAGCCTCTCGTCTTGTCGCTTGCATCACTTTTGCGCACAATGAACTAGTTCTATTATTATAGTAGAATTTGATAATTTCCGCTTATTAATGACGTTTTATCTCAACGGTCCACATCCGCACGACATCTGCAGTCCAAAGTGCGGATGCGGATGCGAGAAAATGTGCGGATGTTCCGCGGATGCGGATGCGGATGTGACCTACATCACTAATATATATATATATATATATATATACATTTAAACTGCAAACACGCAGTATAATTAACGTAAAGAACGACGCTTGTATAGGAGAATATTTCGCGCAAGATGAGAGAGAGAACGAAACAAATGAAAAAATGAGGTAACCACCCTAGAATCGAACCCGGGATCTTCCGATTGACGGTCAGATATGATAACCATTACACCATGGGCCTCACTCAATCAAATGCCGTAATTCTTCTACATACGCGCAGAAACCAATGCCCCAAGGGCCGTACATTATATACATTTAAACTGCAAACACGCAGTATAATTAACGTAAAGAACGACGCTTGTATAGGAGAATATTCCGCGAATATTCGTTCTCTCTCTCTCATCTTGCGCGGAATATTCTCCTATACAAGCGTCGTTCTTTACGTTAATTATACTGCGTGTTTGCAGTTTAAATGTATATAATGTACGGCATGCGGGAGGTGCCCCCTTGGGGCATTGGTTTCTGCGCGTATGTAGAAGAATTACGGCATTTGATTGAGTGAGGCCCATGGTGTAATGGTTATCATATCTGACCGGCAATCGGAAGATCCCGGGTTCGATTCCCGGATGGTTACCTCATTTTTCATTTGTTTCGTTCTCTCTCTCTCATCTTGCGCGGAATATTCTCCTATACAAGCGTCGTTCTTTACGTTATATATATATATATATATATATATATTAGGGATGTGCCGGATATCCGGTTATGATCCGGTTTTTCCGGATATCCATAGCTATTCCATAGCTTTTGAATGCGTATATATCAGAGGCGTTTTTGTAGGGTAGGCAGGGTAGGTTTTGCCTGACCATTAATTTTGTAAATCAAGGGATCCAAAGAAGTGGTTATGACAACCACCCTAACACAATAATAATAAACAGAAACTGAGAATTAAATTGATCTAATTGAGCTAAACATCAAAAATTTAAATACATCTGTAACATTGACATATCATGATATCACACATTATAGAAAAAATGAAGACAATCAATCAATAGTATGGCAATATGTGTTGAAAAATAAATGAAAATAGACTTAATGTACGTATTTACGATTCACTATATTTCATATTTTTCATCAAGAAGATCAGTTCTTCAGCATTAGCTAGCAATAATTTGCTTCGGTTGTCTGCATATACCTGACCCGCTGCACTGAATAACCGTTCAGAGGCAACTGAACTTGGTGGTGCACTTAAATATTTAAGGACCATTGGTTTCAATGTTTCAAATTGATTGACATTGTTGCACCACCATTTCATTGGGTTGTCAGTCCTGTGTATGTTTGGTAGCGACAGATACTTATCTATTTCTGAAGTGTAGAAGAGGCAGAGTTTTTTAGCCTTTGAATGCCAATGAAGCAGAGGACACTTTGCATTGGATGAGTCTGAAGTTTGAGAAACATCGGGTAGCTGGCATGATTCGTCTGCACTGCTGCTGTCTTCTTGATTCACTGAAGTTTTTTTCACAAGTTGGTCGAAGCAAGCCCATATGTCCTCATGTGTTTCTTCAGCCAAGTTCATTGGTAAACCGACTTCTGCTACTTCTGCTTCCTCGACTTCTGCTTCAGCCTGACTAGTAGAATGTTTCTTCTGCAGTTTTTCGTGCTCAACTAATTCTGCCACAAGCTGCTGTTTCACCCCATTGGCATCTTTCAGAAAGTGCGACTTGTAGCGGGGATCTAAAAGGGTAGCCACCGTAAAGCAGTTTTGCTCCAGGTTTACAGATTTACTGCATGTCGGTTTCATGAAACGGTCTTCCAGCGCTTCTTTCAAGTTTTGCTTGACAGTTTGGATCCCACAATTTTTTGTCTTTTTGAAAGATAAGAATGTAGTGTAGCTACTGCTGGAATTACAAAACTGATCAGTTCGCTGTCTTTACTTGCTTGTTTGGTCAATTCTTCAAATGGTTGTAGCACTCGAATAATATTTTCCACGAAACCCTAGTTATAAGCGGCGAGTGTTGGAATGTCTTGTTCTGCAGGATATGCTGTCACTACCTGCCTTTGTTCATGCAGACGTTCTAACATGTAATATGTCGAATATGCTGAATCGTTAGTGGCTACAGACTCGGTCTTCTCTTCATGCAGTGCTTTGAACTTAATGCTAGGATGTTTACTTTGAATGTGATTCCACAATGGTTTTGTTGAATATGACCGAGGTGTTTTACCACGCACGATGTACCTCCCATTGTTTGTAACATCACATAATTTGCACTCCGCTTTATGTTCATTTTCCACACCACAGACTTTAAAATACTTCCAAATAATTGATTTTGATTTAGAAGACATAATTCACTTTCATTTCTAATATTAACGACTAGGAAGTCTATATTTTCACAATTTTTCTGAAATGAACAAGAAAACTAGTAATGTACAGCCTGGAGTAAGAAACAATAGTAAGGTTCCCTAAGACTATGTGATAACCGGATATCCGACCGGATATCGGATATCCGATGATCACGACTTGCCGGACATCCGATATCCGGTTATCGGCAGAATCAGTATCCGGCACATCCCTAATATATATATATATATATATATATAATATTCTGCCTGCCCAATGCACCAGTCCAAGAACCGCCTCTAAGAACTAGCGTGCATCATTGTAAAACTATATATATATATATATATATATATATATATATATATATATATATATATATATATATATATATATATATATATATATATATATATATATATATATATATATATATATTATAGTTTTACAATGATGCACGCTACTATGTTCCAAAGCAATTATTCAACCATTAATGTTCTCATATTTGCTCAAATAAATTTCTAATAATAAAATTTTTATAAGTTTATTCATCTCAATTTTGTGTTTATGTACTTTTGGGGGCAGTTGGAGGGGAGAAGCCACATACAAAGATTTCACATGATTCAACTCTACAGAAAGCACATTTCTTTATATTGATATCTGCTGTAACGTTGAAGCTACTGTGACGTTGTCTTGTTATAATACATCATTTACTCAATGAAATAACTGCACGGTCACACCTATTAACTTGTAGCATCTTCCACATGAAAACTATCCAACCTACCAAATATTTTCACCAGAAACGTAAATTACATAATTCGGCACTGATAAACAACTATTAATTATTTATTACCATATCACTTCAATCTAAGTTGTTGTACTCGATAGTTAAAACAGATCTTTCAGCCCTTCAGTTGATGGATGTTGACAAAGTTCTTCATTTCTACCATATATCAAGAAGTGAAATTTCGCGATGTTAAATCACTTCTGACCAATAGCATATTTCGCTTGTGACCCTCTGCAAGGCCTCCACCTCATTTGCATCACTGATTTTCCGCCGATCTTTGCTTTGTCTGCATACGATGGTGCTACACTGTTGCTGTTTACTCCGCTGTATATGTCTCTTAGAATGATAACGAATAGGAGTGGGGCCAGTACTGTGCCTTGGGTACTGAGCTGCGTACTTCTCATTCTAATGATGATATACCTTGAATTTTGGCAACCAGTAGGCGCTCTCTGAGGAAGTTGTAGATCCAATTTACCACTTTGCTTATCATTCCCATATGTTTAATTTTATATGCTATTATGCTCTGATCACATTTGTCGAAAACTTTAGTAAAATTCATGTATATGACATCGTATACATACATACATACATACATACATACATATATATTGAACCTAGGTTTTAGCCGTTTAAGGTGATAGTGATTTAATTGTATGCTTGTGCTCAATTTATGCAAATTGATTGTTTATTAATGATAGGCTGGGTTAATAATCTATGATGTCGTAAAGTATCACAAGTTGGAGGTGGCGAAGGCGTAGGCCTACTATAATAATAATACCGAGTGATTCGAATTGCTTCGGGATCACCAGTTCAGATTACTCCTGAACAAATTAATGTTAAGGTTATAAAAATACTTTATTTGTTTTGTATTTAATTAAGAAAATAAATCGGTTATTTGTTCACAGTGAATAATAATGGAAAACAATAATTATAGGGCTTAACAATTATATAACGGCATTTATATTACAAAAAAGAGTCTGAGGATTAGTAAATAAAGGGATTATACAGATCAATTGTTAAGAAATACGCTCGTTTATGAGAGGCTAACGGTATACAAGAAAATGGGACACAGCATGAAATATGAAACTTAATGATCACAGAAATTATGCGTGTCCGTTATAATACAACAGATAGAGTATGTAACACGCTGATTATGAAAGCTAAAGGTTATGCATGAATGAACATTGAATGGGCCTATTAATGGTACAGAATGCACGTGCGTTTAGTACACTGAATAGAATGCGTAACCCTCTGATTAATTAGGCTAAAGGTTATGCATGAATGAACATTGAATAAATGATGTAGGTAAATGATAATGGAAAATATGCACGTTAAATTGGTACACTGTAAATGGATTAGGTACACTAGAAATAAGCATAGGTGGCCTACTAGACAAGATGCTGTAGCCTAATAATAATTGGAAGAAATGCTGTTACAATGATTACACGAATATCATTTATATATAGGCTTACACGAATATCATTTACATAAAGGCAATAATATGATGCTAAGTGAATTAGGCCTTCAGTTAGAAGATACTCAAATCTATCACGTAAAATAAACGGATGTACAGTTTTTGTATGAATGAAACAATGGCTGACACTACGCGATTACGGTTTTAGTATGACACTTGAATTGGGAAATAAGCCTACTGCGCTCTTTAACGAGAGTCAGTTGGAACGTTTAATTACACACTTTGGGAGTATAGCCTACCGTTCGGCGGTAGGCTGGTGTAGGCTTTTCGAGAGTTACTTAGAAAAGATGCACTTAGCTTACCGGGACGATGAAAACTTCTGTAGAATATGGGTTACCGTAGGCTTGCGTGTCGTTGACCGTCCTATTGAAGTTGGTTGACTAGCGTTGATCGTGTTGTTGCCTCTTGAGATGCCGGATGGCCTGAAGATGATCTTGCAGACGTAGGCCTGGGTGTTGTTGCCTCTTGAGATGCCGGAAAAAGTGATTTGGGTTTGTAGCTGCGCTGTCAACTCACGTAATGTGTCCACCTTGAGGATGACTTCTCGTAGCGTTGAGCTTTGCCTGTGTCCCGAGGATGATTGTAAACCAGTTGAGGTGTGATGTAAGATGCCAATGAAAACGCCAACAGCGGGAAAACTTAGCTTACTTCGAGTGATGATGCGTTTTTGTGGAAGTGGGCCTTGAAGGGAGTCGGCTAAAGCTGACGCTGTAACGACGTGAAGGATGAATTTACGAGATAAATGCACGAACGGAGTGAGGGTGAATATAAGTTGACTGCGCCTTATATAACCTTAGGAACATTCGAAATCCCGCGGTTTGAGGCTAGAGTCATTGTTCTTCTTTTATTGCTTGAAACCGCGTGTCTTCTGAGTTTTATTCCTCGACCCCACGTGTGTCTTGGTAGAAAGTTTGATGATGGCGTGGAAGGAAGAATTTCTCTCTCTACTTGTTAGTCTATTTCTTGTCAGTCCGCTACATATATAAAATTAGATTAGTGATAAGAGCAAGAACTATTCCAGTTTAATGGCCAATATATTAAACTACCAATAAACAAATATATATATATATATATATATATATATATACACAATACCACCAGGGCCGCTGAGAGCTGCCACGGGCCCCAGGGAAGGATTTGTATATGGTGCCCCCTGTTTACCCAGTATTTTATTATGAATGTTTTTTGTGTACATAACAAGCAAACTGATTATATGAGTAGTATGGGCGCAAATGGGGAGAGTGCAATGCAATTGGAAATCAATGTTGCATACGTTATGCAACAGGGGGAAGGGGGAATGTTGCAAGTTGTTATGCAACAAGGGGTTACGCAACTTGGAGGCGGAGTTATCACCCAAAAGAAAGAGAGAGGAGAAGGAGAGAGAGGAGGAGAGGTGTTCGCCTGGCAGGAGCCAAGCGCATATTAAGACGTCAGCCGAGCGGCCGTTGTCTTAATATGTTCATAATCAGCCAGATGGCTTAATCATCCAGTTGGCTTATCTGGCTGAGTTGCCAGTTTGCGCTTATTTATTTAATTAAAGCATATATTCTGGCTTAAGCCGCCAGTTGGCTTAGAAGACTGAGTTGCCAGATTGCGCTATTTATTTAATTAAAACATATATTTTGGCTTAATCAGCCAGTTGGCTTAGAAGGCTGAGTTGCCAGTTTGCGCTATTTATTTAATTAAAGCATATATTCTGGGTTAACCCACCAGTTCGCGTATCTGGGTAAGTTGCCAGTTTGCGCTATTTATTTAATTAAAGCATATATTCTGACTTAGGACACCAGTTGGGGTATCTGGCTGAGTTGTCAGATTGCGCTATTTACTTAATTACCTTACCTTATGAACCTTATGTTGTTTCGTGTGTTGGTCTCTCTTCACACGGAGGTCAAGCTGGTGGCCTCGCCTCTAGGTCTGGCCTGGTGGAGGAGCGAGTTGCTTTCTTGCGCTCTCCACCGTACATAGCCAGGCACCAGTCTTTTCTTGAAGACTTCAACTTTGACCCCCGTTACGTTTCTGAGGTCCTTAGGAAGCTGGTTGAAAAGTCTTGGCCCCCTGACAACCAAGCTATTTTCCTTCAGGGTTGAGGAAGTCCCTTGTCGTGCTTTTAATTTGGGAACACTACACATTCTGTCTTTCTTATTTTCCACTGTTGTTTGAATGGTAATTGGGTTTAGTTTTAGGTTTGGTTACAGTTTTTCGATCATTTTCCATATGTAGATTATGATGTACCTCTCTCTTCTTCTTTCCAGTGAGTACAGATTTAGTTTACGTAGTCTTTCCCAGTAGTTGAGTTCTTTGCAGCCATCAATCTTGGCTGTGAAATGCCTTTGCGTTTCTTCTAGTTTATTAGTTTCTTCCTTTTTATATGGGGACGTCAAAACTGAGCAGTATTCAAGTTTTGGTATAATCAGTGTTTTTAGCAGGGGAATCATTACTGTCCTGTCCCTTCTCTTGAACGTTCTTAGAACCTGTCCGGCGACTCTTTTTGCTTTATTTATCGCTATCTGATTTTGTGTTTCGAATTTCGCATCATCTGTCATTATTATCCCGAGATCAATCGCTTTCATGCTTCTCTGAATTTCCTGTCTATCTGGAGCATAATATGCAGTCTGTTTAAGTTCTTCTTTTCTACCATATCTCAAGAGCTGAATTTCTCGGCGTTGAATGACATGTTGTTGTCTTCTGACCATTTGTATATTTTGTTCGTGTCCCTCTGCAAGGCCTCCACGTCATGTACATCGCTGATTTTTCTGCTGATCTTTGTATCGTCTGCAAAGGATGTTACTATACTATTGCTGTTTACTCCGCTGGCTATGTCTGTTAGCATGATAATGAACAGGAGTGGGGCCAGTACTGTCCCTTGTGGTACTGAGCTGCGTACTTCCGATTTTGATGATGATATACCTTGAATTTTGAAGGCCTGCAGACGATCACTAAGGAAGTTGTAGATCCATTTTCCCACTTTGCCTGTTATTTTCATGTCTTTAATTTTATGTGCTATTATACCATGGTCACATTTATCGAAAGCTTTAGCAAAATCTGTGTATATAACATCGTAGTTGTCATTGCCTTCCAATGCATCTAGAATATCGTTGTAGTGCTCTATTAGTTGTGATAGGCATGATCTACCTGATCGGAATCCATGCTGATTTTCGTTGAATCTTTCCCGTGTCTCCAGGAAATCATAAATTTTCCCTCTAACTATTCTTTCAAATACTTTGGTGAGGTGGGACGTCAATGACACTGGTCTATAGTTCTTTGCTTGAGATCTGTCCTCTCCTTTATATATAGGGACAATGTTTGCTCTTTTCAAGATGCTCGGTATTTCCCCAGTGTCTAGGGATCTTCTCCATATCCAGTATAAAGGTGTAGCTATTTCATTTTTACAGTTTTTAATCAATAATGCGTTCCAATTGTCCTGACTTGCAGCTGAATGTAGTTTCATTTGTCCTATAGCTCTCGCTACATCTTCTGGTGTAAACTCAAAGTCTGTTATATACTCCTTGCAATTCCTCTTCAAAGAATGCATTTATGTCAGGTATCGCTTTGTCACTTTTTGGGGTACTGAAAACTGATTCATATTGAGCTCTCAATGTATCAGATATTTCTTTTGGATGGTCGGTTAGTTTACTATTTCCCGTCCTTAAGGGCCCAATAGCGGCGCGCGTTTTTGTTTTCCTTTTTGCATAGCTATAGAAGTATTTTGGATTTTCCTTTATTGCTTCTACCGCCTTTTCCTCTTCCCTCTCTGTATGGTCCTTAATCAGGGCTTGTATTTCCCTATCGATACCCTCCAGTTTTTCTTTTATTGTTTTCCTGCCATTATCTCCGCAGTTTCCTAACTTCGCCTCCACTCTCTTTCTTTTGCGGAATAGTCTTCTCTTTCGCCTTTCTAGCCAGCTCCTCTTTCCTTTTGGCTGTGATTTCGGAGCATATTTTTCTAAAATTCTCAGCGTTTTTTCCTCCAAGGTTGTTAGCATTTCTTCAGTTGTTTTATTCTCGAAAATTGTTCTCCATTCTATTTGGGCCATGTGCGATCTGATTGCTTCCCAATTTATAGTCTTCGAGTTTAAGTTAAAGGCCCCGAATTTACTTCTTTCCACAATATGTGTATTGTCTTCTAATGCTGCCATCATATTTGTTGATATCTCGATTAAGTTGTGGTCTGAGATAATGGTTGGGGTTATTTTTATATCAGCAATCAAGTTCGTGTTATTCGTGAATACCAGATCCAGGCAGTTATTTTTTCTGGTATTTTCTGTTATCTCCTCTGTCAGCATAAACTCGTTTGTGAGAGCCATCAGCATTTTTGCTTGTTCCTGATCTTCTCTTGTGCCCCCCTTGTCCTTGTGAATATATATATTCCTATTCACCTTTTTGTATTTTATAAATGGGAAGTTAAAGTCTCCGCAGATCATTGTATTGGGGGATGGAGGGTTTATGTCCTTTATTAGCTTTCTAATGTCATCAATGGCCTCCGAGAATTTTTCTGTTGGGGTGCTTGGAGGTCTATAGATGACTATTACTATCAAGTTTAGTTTTTCTATTTTCACTGCTAGGAGTTCCACATAGCTGTTTGATTTATTTATTATCGTCTCTGTCATATGACCTTCCTGTACATATATAGCACAGCCACCTAATAAAGCATATATTCTGACTTAAATAGGCAGCTGACATAGAAGGCGTAAATGGCTTGTTCAGGTGTACAGGTTTAGTTGCCAGATAGCGCCATTTATTTAATTAAGGCATATATTCTTTACAGTTGGTTTAGAAATCCGCTTTAGAAGCCAGCTAATTGATATAATTAAACACCGTGTACAAACAAAAGAATTAAACAAAACAACATTACATCATTCTGTTTATTTAGGCGAATTAATGGAAATATATAGAAAATAAATAAGCAGTGGAATATATAAGATCAAAAATAATAATAGCATAGGGACGATGAATATACGGGGTGTCCGACAATTATCTGTACAATTTTTGGCTGTTATTAAAAGTCAACCATGAAGTGTAGAAATTCCAGTGTTGTCCCATTTTACAGAGAATCTCATTAAGTTTTTTCTGATACTACGTTTTGACAAGTCTTTTAGAAATGTACGCGGGTGACAGACATTGATGATTTAAAAACAAGAATCACAGCTGCTATTGAGCGAATTGATGTGGATATGCTGCAGCGTACATGGCAACATTTGGAGTATCGATTGGATGTTTTGCGAATCACTAATGGTGAACATATCGAATGTTTGTAACAACGTTACTTTAATAAAAGAAACTTTTGAAAATACAGATTCTAAATAATCTTGTTTAAGAATTTTACGTGTGTTATCAAGAATTTTATTAAAAGATGAAATTGTACAGATAATGTTCGGACACACTGGAATTTCTAAAAAACTTGTCAGAACTTGGTATCAGAAAAAACTTAATGAGATTCTCTGTAAAATGGGACAACACTGGAATTTCTACACTTCATGGTTGACTTTTAATAACAGCCAAACATTGTACAGATAATTCTCGGACACCCTGTATAATAAATATACAATGGAATATATATATGATCAGAATATAATAATAGCATAAGAAACACGAACGGGAAATATATAATAAAAATATACAAAACGTTGTATTATCAATATATTAGTACAGGAAAAAAAATACATATACAGGGTGGGCGGAAAGTAGCTCCCTATTTTGGATTGGTAAAAAAATACGTATATTATCCATTTATTTCAGAAGAAATAATATGAAAAGGTAGGCATACATGGTAGGTTTTCTCTAAAATTCAATGTGGGCTCCAACTCTTTCCACCAGCTTCTGGAGCCGCCCAGGAATGGCGTCCACTGACTTTAGCAGGAACTCCGGCGGGATGGAGAACATGACTTCCCGAATTCGTCCTCCAGTTCTTCCAATGTCCTCGGTTTGGTGCGGTAGACTTCTTCCTTTACCCACCCCCAAAGAAAGAAGTCGCACGGTGTCAAGTCGGGGCTCCTGGCTGGCCATTGATGTGGACCACGATGACCCATCCAACGCCCAGGGAAGTGGGCATCCAGCCACTCACGGACAACAAGAGCGAAGTGCGGAGGGGCGCCATCTTGCATAAATATCAGATCGTCGATGTTCTCCCATGTGCTGACAACCGGCCAGACCTCGTTTCGCAACATAGCAAGGTACCGCTCAGCATTCATGGTGTTGCGCAGAAGGAACGGGCCCACAACCTGATCTGAGGTCATACCACACCACACCGTTACACTGAACCGATTCTGCCGTTTTTCAGCGCTAACCATGGGATCCTCTCCTGCCCAGTAGTGGCAATTGTGGCGGTTGACAAAGCCTCCGACGTGGAACACCGCCTCGTCGCTCCAGAGGATGTTGCGTAAGAGATGGGGCCAGTCTTCATGCCAAGCCAGCATGATTTCCCCGAACTCCATGCGAATGTCGCAGTCCTCGTCCGAGAGAGATTGGCAGTAATGCGGCCTCCACGCACGCCAGTTCAGCTCCTTCTTCAGCACAGTTCGCACTGAGTAGCGGGAGTCCACTTTCCCGAGCTGCCTGGCGAGTTGACTTTCGTGGACTCCGTGCGAACATTTCCTGAACTGCCTGCACCGTCTCCTGGGCCCTGGATGTCGAAGGGCGACCACATCTTCGAACATCTGCCACAGACCCCGTGGTCATGAGCTTCGAGTGGCAGTTCTTGATTGTTTTCGGGTCCACTTGGGCATGTGGTCCGTGAATGGCCCGCCACTATCTTTGAACTCGAACGACAGATTGCCAAACTTCGTACCGTGCCGCCAACTGGGCACGCTCCTGCAGTGTTAAACGCTCAGCCATGTTACCCTTCAATCTGAAATGAAAAAAAAAAATGAACGTTACAATTGTACCACTTTAGAGAACACAAAGAGAACACTTTAGAGAAAAAAAGATTACCGTTACAATTGTACCACTTTAGAGAACACACCATAACAATATAACAATACAATCACAATTTATACATAATTTATATGTAATTTAAATTAGGGAGCTACTTTCCGCCCACCCTGTATATATACACACACAGTTATATGAAATAATTAAATATATTGAAAATAATAATATACGAAACGAATACTCTGCATATATATATATATATATATATAATATATATATATACACACAATTAAATAACTAAATATACATTCACATCGTTATTACTTTGTGCTACACGGTAAAACCGTCAAAGCAACAGTTCACCGTTTAACTTATGCGGATGCCTACACTCAACATAAATGGCTTTCATATCGTTCAATACTATTTTTGTGCCCACTTTACATTCGGTTGGCAAGTTATCCCTAAACACGGCTAGAATACAATCAAAAGCATGCACAAAGAGGTCATCGTTAACCAAACATCATTATTAAATACAAGTTTATAAACACGCCTTTACAATCGAGGGGTTTTTTCTTACCGTCCCGAGCTTTTCAATCGTGAACTCTTCTTCACTCTGCATAGCGGCAATTGAAATAATCTTCCAAGTCGTAACGACAGTTATTCATTATATAGAGGCACAGCTCTTCAGGGTGAAGAGTGAAGGCAAGCTCTGCCCTGTACTGCTCAAGTGCTTTGTACCAAAGTTCAGGATATTTCGAAGAATCTAAACCTTTTAAATATGCATCCAGCTCTAGACCATTCTCGCCTTGTTCATTCCTACATTCGACAAATCCTTCGAGCAGAGCGGTGTATGCATATTCAAGAACCGTGTCAAAATAAATCATTCCGTAACACGAGCGTCTAATATAGACATCAACTTGCGGAATCTGACGATTTCAAACATTCTGTCGAGGATGAAAAGGTTTCGAGTAGGGACTAGAACGTTATTATGAGATGCATTCTTCCACATCAGTCGTATATCAATGCATGGCTGTTCGTTATTTATACACAGCGTGCAAAGAACGGCATATCAGGGGGCGTCACTAATCTGCTCTCTTCTTGTACCTACACCTGCAGGTATTTTATAACGGTCCTCTCCCCACTTCTCAACTATCACGAAGACTCTATTCATCTCCTCAACACTTAAATAAATAACATTACGTTTACCAGAGTTTGCTTGCCTGCAAATCGTTTCAAGTACATAGTTAATGGTGCCGGGTTTCACGCCTCAACACGCGCAATGACTTCGTCACGGAGACATCGTACGAGGCGTTGAGAATGCTTCTCAAAGGAAGTTCCATCGTATTCGCAGGTCCACTCGGTTCAAGCTTTGACATGACTATGAGCCACAGGTGGACAGATCGGCTCGACGGGCGGAGTGAGTCACGCTGATGAAATGTGTACGGGTTTGTTTGAATTCGTGTGTTTCATGAGGTACACGGGTAGGCGGCTCGCTGGTGGGAGTGAGTCACACCATAAACTGCTGAAGAGTGTACAGGCTTGTTCGAACACTTGTGCCCTTGAACAAACAGAATTTTCCGCTACATGAAACAATACCGGCTTTAATGTTTTATCACTCACCAGACGTTCATTTCCATAAACTAAACATCTTCACAATCCGGAGCACTATTTGAGAAAAACATATGCCCATATTTATCCTCTTTGTTTAAAAAGCGATACTCGTCTCTAAATCTGTTAAAAACTCACACAGCCCATTAGCCACAACCTCACTACAAACCTCGTCATGATATATATTAATATAGTGGTATAAATACCTAAGATTCTCCATGATAACAAGATTTACATTCTCAACCTTAGGGTAAGAGTAGTCTGTCTGGTGTAACATGACATAATATCGCTTGTCACAACACTCATCAACAAGACTCACTATCCATAACCGTTGCTTATCTTCTGAACGTGTTGCTTCTTCTACTTCGCGGTATATGTGAGCCTTTATAAAGGTTAGGTCTACAACATACTTCAATACATCGTTTGTACTACGAAATCCTACAATGCCCTTGCCGGAATACCCGTAGAGTATTTGAACATCTTGGTCCTTCGCGTGGCTCAATGTAGCCTTAAAAGTATCAAAGGAGAGGGGAACAGGGAGTTGGAAATAGGGAGTTTTTCAGTATCCACCACATCTTGGCACTTTGCCGAATACCACTTCATAAACGTTGAACAAGCAATATTAAAGGTAGCCATTATTATTTTTTCTAAGCGGGAGAATACACGTCTGAGCTCAAGGGTATGCAGAGGTCAACTGAGCACGCAGGGATAGAGATATGCTCAAGTAGTGGCAGGACTCACGTTGCCGATCTTACAGTGGGCGGAGCTTAGCTTTTTACTGTAAACACACACACACACACACACACGCACGCACGCAAAGGAGAAAATGAAACCTTAATTGTAACAAATGACTTGACTTACTGACTCATGTCCCATCTGGAGGTCTCCAGGTTGGGTCCCGTCTGATGCGTCGATACTTTTCCCACTCGCTCCTGTCGCTGGCCAGATCCACTCGATCTCGCCAGCTTAACTCGCTGCTCTCTCTCTCCACCGTCTTCAACCATGTTGTTCTAGGTCGTCCTCTTGGTCGTGTTCCGTGAGTTCTTGCATACAATAGTCTTCTTGGTAGCCTTCCTCCCTCCATACGTTCGACATGACCAAACCATCTTCTTTGTGTGTCATTGGTTTTCTCGACAATGGTGACATTCATATCTGTTGTGTTTCTGACGTGTTCATTTGTTAATCTGTCATACCATCTTATGTTACTGATTCGTCTCAAACAGTACATTTCGAACGCAAGTAGCTTTTTCTTCTCTTGTTTTAATACCCAACTCTCTGCCCCATAAACTGCTGTTGGTAATACTATTGCTTTGTATAGTCTCACTTTCAAACTTTGAGATATCTTTCTCTCTTTCCATATCTTCGAGAGTCTATTCATTGCTACATGTCCAAGCGTCAATCTTTCTTGCACTGTACGATATGTGTCTCTATCTTGTGTAAACCAAACTCCCAGGTATTTGAACTCTTCAACCTGTTCTATTCTTCCTGTTGTTAAATTCACCTCGACATCTCATCTTCGTCCGAATTTCATCACTTTTTTTTATTTACATTTATTTTTAGATTGTACTTTATACACTCTACTTCCAATAGACCAGTCATTCGTTGTAGTTCATCTACGGATTCGACCATCAACACAATGTCGTCTGCGTACCGGAGATTATTAATAGTTTCTCCTCCAAGGGTACGGTATCATAGGTACCAGGCACCTGGTAACGCTTCCTATAGGTGTTACGGCATAACTTCGTGCCCCTAAGTTCCTTCACACCGCCCAGTTTCTTCGCCATAAAATTGTGCGTCCCCACCGTCAGTTGGGGTAGCTGGTCACCATCTTCTTCCAAGCACACTGGATCCTTCAACGTGCCAAATTTAACGACTCGACGGTTCGCATGGTTAAGCGTGATACCCTTAACCTTCACGATATACTTCATATCAGCCGCTACCCTCAACCGTACCCCGTAGGATTTTGGCCCTGTTGTTACAAATGAGTCTGCGTATGCACCATCACCATACTCATCCTTGATCTCGTTAGTTAGCTCTCCGAGGAATTCCCCAATAGCGGGCATGTATTCACCCTCCCTCGCTGTGAATATCACCCTATCTGTGTCAGCGTACAGCACCTTCCGTCCAAGAGAGTGCAACAGGCCCCAAACTTTGATGCGGGCGTTGGCCGCTGTGAAACTGGCTACAGGTATGTTTGTAACCCGTGAGGTATCTGTGGCCAGTTCGGTGATATTGTCCTTTATTATGTAAGTATTACCAACATTCACGATCTCCATAACCTCTTTATCGGGAGCATTGGCATAATCCCAGCCTTCACTATAACTTCGTACGAAATGGACGTTCCCTTTGTCGTATTCTGTGCAAACTTCCCCAAAGACTGTTTAGACACAAATTTGCACTAAAGCGCTTGCAGGATTCTTAACAATTTGGGGTCGGTCAAGCTGTATACCTTCATGGGCACGGTAACGCTGAATATAAGCCGTTTTTTCATCTTCGGTTTCAACCCCTCGCGGATATCCTAACGCCTCAACCTTACCCTTCAAAAAAGCGTTTATATATGGTGTGAAAAGGTTGGGCAGCTTCTGAAACCACCACACCTCATGTATCTTCAATATTCTATACCCATGGCGAACAGCTAGGGCCAGCTCAGGGATTGTATATACACCTCTGATCTTACGCTGGTTGGCTCTATGGTCAAAATCACCGTTGTTCTCTTCTGCGCACTTGATGCACAGGGGAAACATGAGCTTGTGATCTATAACGACGGGTAAGATCGGCATCCATAAATCGCGAGGGGGGAGCACGTCTACGAAAGAGAGTCCAAAGTAGCGCTCATTCAAGTTAGCTGAAAACTCCTCGCTGCTTGGTATGGTGGGACCCACCATTTTTTAAGGTGCACCTACGGGGTACACATTGTTCTTCATCACGTAGGGTATAAAGAGCAGAAGTCGTAGTAGTGGAATTTCACGCCCTCCGTAGCCGGAAAGTATAGCTTGAATGGGTTTGTGCGCCCTCCAAACAAGCTGTCACCGCATTTGAGGGGGTCCAACACCATTGAACGTTTGATGGTCCTTATTTCTTCACGGTCCTGGGCATCTGTTTCCAACCGTGCATCAAACTCAAGCTCCCACACGATTTTGTGAGTGAACTGGGGGCCCATAAGTTGATCACGGTTACGGGTCCATGCGAGGCTGTCGGTGGGGTATCTTCCATAAAGGTCCCCTGTGATGGTACATTCAGCGCGCGGGCATCCATGCCACCAGCAGCCGTTAAAGGAATACACGACACGGTCTTCTCACCAGTGGCTAAATCCTCACTTAGGCCGCCAACCCAAAAAACACGACCATTGACCTTAATGGGTACTTCAACCGTGTTGCGGGCATGTTTTATGTATACCCCGGTCTGTTGCTGTAGGTATAGGAGCCAGTAAATAGCCTTGTGCCCATAACTGCGGGGGTTGTTTCTGTGAATGAATGCTAAGGTGTCTTTAGGCATGAAGTTATTCTTGAACACTATAAATCATAATGAGGCGATCGTGGTCGCGACTTGCAGTGGACCGCATTTGAAACGGGTTATGTACATGTTTCTAAAGGCTTGAAAGCATACTCTAAGTACACGGACGTCATTCACACAATAACGTTCATATTCATCGGCTATATTGTATGGATTAGCTTCATTAAAACTGTTGTAGTAACGGTCAAAATCTTCACGCTCACTCTCACTCATGTTGGTGTAGTTAAAGAAATGTTTGGGTGGAGGTAGTCCTACGTAATTTAAAGTTTCGTTAGTGAGGAATGTGTAAAGGAAATATCCTTTTGAAACTTCAGCGGCCACGCCCATGACATTGGGCAGCTTTGGTAATTTACAAGGGGTGAACAGTAGGGTGTCTTTAAACTGTACATTACCTCTTATCTACATCTGTATTAGTTTGTTGCCTCTTTTCAAGGGATCACCTGTAAATATCGCAGTTGACTCGTGTTCAAGCAGCTCCTTATAAAGGAACTGTGTGTCAAATTTCGCCCCGTTATGGGCAAGTATATACACAGTAATATTTTTTATTTTGTCCGCCAATTTAACAATATAGGACACAAAGAGCTTCACAGGGCTGTCGTGTGCATTCGTTTTAAACACGTTTGTCCGTTTTCCACATTTGTGGCACTCATCACACTCGAGCTCCATGCACTCATCACAGATAGTCTGACTTACGAGTAAATGCGGAATGACCTCTTTGGTTTCAGTGTTCGTGTAAGCTTCTATATCGTAGTACACGGTTATACAAGGGTTATTTTTAGGTTTAGCATCTTTCATATAACATACATGCTTCACTCAATCCGCCTTATATTTTTCATGACATGTAGAACAGTGAATTTCATCGCATTTATGTTTGAAATTCACCCAATTATTCATTATGTGAAACATACCGCACTTACAAATCCTCATTTTCCTGCAAGTGCCATTTGATTTATGGAGCTCAAAGCATTTATTATTAAAAAATGTAGGTCTACACACATTACATTCCCTCTTCTCGATTTCAAGTACGTGACTTTCACATTTTGGGCTTTTACACTGCTCACATACCATGTAGTAATCCTTACAATGTCCCACTTTCTCACCAGATCATGAACAATATCAACGATATTGGATTCTTGTACCCTTGTTCCTTCAACAATAACCTCGCCTGTTTCGGCCCACTGTTTGATGGGGTCCTCACTCAATAGATTATAAAGACTTAAGCCTTTATTCCTCAATGTATGTGGGAGACTGTTTTTTAGCACATGTCCGATGTGTTGTGTTCCGTTGTTCTTTGGTTGGTCATCTCTAACGTCGGGGACAGGTCCTGTGTCGCCATGCTCAGCGCTACTCGCGCTGTGCCTAATAACCACGGGGAGCTCTGTCGGATTCTTATAATCTTCGTACTCTTGAAGAAATTTCTGCAAAGCCTCGGTATAAGAGCCTTTTCTCATCAGGTGACTTTTCACTGTTTAATAGGGCTAGCAACTCGCTTTCCATTCTTTTAAGCCTACTTTTATGGGGTTCTAGAGCCGTGTCTGGGATCTTTGAACTTTGCAATGAAGCATACATCTCGTGCTTAGTCACACCTTCTTCATTATATTAATCTAGTCAGTAGAAGACCCAAAACTGAAAATAAGATGGGTAGGAATGATCCTCCTCTTTGTACAATAATTCGCTTTTTCTTACCCAGTTTGACTTTTATGAGTGAGCGCTCGTATTATGTTCTTGTGACGACGTAAGTGAACCTTCTGAGAGGGTTTCATTGGCACGTTACATTTTATAACATTAAGACAGATTTCACAAATGCATTTTAAAAAGTCGAGTCGATATTTTTAACAAACATCTGTTGCAGTGCCCGGGCAATCGTTGATAGATTTTTATTAATTCACGATATTTCTTCAGCCTATTTGTCATTCTGGAATATACACCGTTTCAGGTTCGCTTGGGAATATATTCGTTCTTAGAAGCACCCTAAACGTGTTTCGCGGGTGAAGGTCACAAAGCAAATATCCATAACGCTGGTTGTGGCTTCTTTATAAACCTCCAAAAACTCCTTACGCTGATTCGGGAACATTTGATTGGCTAATACCCCAATTTGTGACACATCTCTACGTTGTGCGAATAAGACTAGATATTGTGTATTTAGCGACACATCGCGCATGTATCTATTTTTGAAAAATAGATTCTGGTTGATGAAGAATACGCTTATGTTAAGATGGTGGGAGAACACTGTAAATGTCTCGGCAAACGTTTTATCCATTTCCAACATGAGATCGTCAATTACAATAACTGTATGCTCATTACCTTTTAACGAATTAACGTCATAGACCCTTGTGGAACAAAATTTCATCTTGGTACTCGTTGAACACTGACTGATACGTCGAATAGCACCATATTACTTTATGCACAAATTTTGAGAACATCTCCCCTTATCTTTAATGATTTTAAGCATAAATACAGTTTTTCCACATCCTGTAGGGCCAGATATAATACATGTGGAGGGGCTTGTGAACCTGAATTTTTCTACAGATTCCATCTCTAACACGTCACACCCCTAAGTGGATCATTTACAAAATATTACAAATTTTGAGTGCTGTTCCTTATATTTTGTTTTCTTCCACAGAAACGTGAATGACGACGATGTACAGCACCCCATCATCGATAGCACAGACGAACCCGTTGACCGTGCAGCTACAGAACCCTTCCCCGCCGACGAGCCCTCACCAGCGACACCTGTAGCATGCGACAGTTCAAAGCGGAAGCATGATGAAGAACCCTCCATGTCAGGTATAAAGCGTGCCAGGATTGCACCGGTTGTTAGATCCCCAGTAATAGATCCCCAACCCTCAACGTCTTACGACACAACCCCCACAATAATACCTTGCTCAAATATGCCCCATTGTTCAGATCCGGGTACTTCCTCCACAACAGCTTCTCATACTGTGGAGGATGGTATAACATTCGAGTTGGTGCGCACCGCTACCCACACCCCTGCCCTGAGTAGAAATATACCTGTATACCAACGGACTGCGACGCGTAGTTATTGTGGTGTTTGCCCTTCAGAACCGCGACGAACGTGAAGTTCGGACGAGGTTATCCTTCAGGTTCGGGTCAGATGAGGGGGACGATTTTTGCATGGTAATACCGTTCAGACGTTTGGCGGCTGTAGATACAGACAATATCCTGGGGCGTATAATGCAAGCCTCTCAAAGTGGTACATCCTTCAATATGGACAACTTCATGGTAGATATTGACAGAGTATTCCGGGTTGCGGGTCATAGTGCCACACCTTATACTCTTAATTTCAATTCTCCGGTTATTTACAAAAAGCATTTAAACGTCGATCGTGGTTGTGATTTTATAGCAATAATTTTAGCTCATATGTTCACTGTGCTAAATACTTGGACGCGAAAAATTTGGTTGCCCACGGTTGTGCAGCGTGCCCGTAAACTGGCTCCAGATTGTTAGCTTGAGTTTGAGTGTAATATGGGTCCTGAAGAATTGAGAAGGGCCGAGCAGGAAATGAATGCAAGTATAGTCGTATTTGGAATTGATGATCGTCGTGGGACTGTGTATGTTTTTAAAAGCAGCGTGAGAGATCGTACAAGACCTCTACTTATTTTAGGATTGTCAGGAACATCGTATCTCTCCATCCGTAACATAAAGGCTCTCTACGCCTGTTATGATAAAAGTCGAAAATATGGAAGGCATCATGATTTGTGTAAGGGGTGTCTCGAGTTTGCTGATGATATGGTGAAACATTGTAAGGATTGCTACATGGTATGTGAGCAGTGTAAAAGCCCCAAATGTGAAAGTCATGCAGTTGAAATCGAGAAGAGGGAATGTAATTTGTGTAGACTTACATTTTTCAATAATAAATGCTTTGAGCTCCATAAATCAAATGGCACTTGCAGGAAAATGAGGATTTGTAAGTGCGGTATGTTTCACATGATGGATAATTGGGGGAATTTCAAACATAAATGCGATGAAATTCACTGTTCTACATGTCATGAAAAATATAAGGCGGATGGAGTGAAGCATGTATGTTATATGAAAGATGCTAAACCTAAAAATAGCCCTTGTATAACCGTGTACTACGATATAGAAACTTACACGAACGCTGAAACCAAAGAGGTCATTCCACATTTACTCGTAAGTCAGACTATCTGTGATGAGTGCATGGAGCTCGAGTGTGATGAGTGCCACAAATGTGGAAAACGGACAAACGTTTTAAAACGAATGCACACGACAGCCCTGTGAAATCTTTGTGTCCTATATTGTCAAATTAGCGGACAAGTTAAAAAAATGACTGTGTATATTCTTGCCCATAACGGGGCGAAATTTGACACACAGTTCCTTTATAAGGAGCTGCTTGAACACGAGTCGTCTGCGATATTTACAGGTGATCCCTTGAAAAGAGGCAACAAACTAATACAGATGCAGATAAGAGGTAATGTACAAAACTACACCTTGTAAATTAGCAAAGCTGCCCAAGGTCATGGGCGTAGCCGCTGAAGTTTCAAAAGGGTATTTCCCTTACACATTCCTCACTAACGAAACTTTGAATTACGTAGGACTACCTCCACCCAAACATTACTTTAACTACACCAACATGAGTGATAGTGAGCGTGAAGATTTTGACCGTACTACAACAGTTTTAATGAAGCTAATCCATACAATATAGCCGATGAATGTGAACGTTATTGCGTGAATGACGTACGTGTACTTAGAGTATGCTTTCAAGCCTTTAGAAGGATGTACATAACCCGTTTCAAATGCGATCCGCTGCAAGTCGCGACCACGATCGCCTCATTATGTTTTACAGTGTTCAAGAATAACTTCATGCCTAAAGACACCTTAGCAATCATTCACAGAAACAACCCCGCAGTTATGGGCACAAGGCTATTTACTGGCTCATACACCTACAGCAACAGACCGGGGTATACATAAAACATGCCCGCAACACGGGTGAAGTACCCATTAAGGTCAATGGTCGTGTTTTTGGGTTGACGGCCTAAGTGAGGATCCAGCCACTGGTGAGAAGACTGTGTATTCCTTTAACGGCTGCTGGTGGCATGGATGCCCGCGCTGAATGTGCCGTCACAGGGGACCTTTATGGAAGATCCCCGCCGACAGCCTCGCATGGACCCGTAACCGTGATCAACTTATAGGCTCCCAGTTCACTCACAAAATCGTGTGGGAGCATGAGTATGATGCACGGATGGAAACAGATGCCCAGTACCGTGAAGAAATAAGGACCATCAAACGTTCAATGGTGTTGGACCCCCTCAAATGCGGTGACAGCTTGTTTGGAGGGCGCACAAACCCATTCAAGCTATACTTTCCGCCTACGGAGGGCGTGAAACTCCACTACTACGACTTCTGCTCTTTATACCCCTACGTGATGAAGAACAATCCGTACCCCGTAGGTGCACCTGAAAAAATGGTGGGTCCCACCATACCAACCATCGAGGAGTTTTCAGCTAACTTGAATGAGCGCTACTTTGGACTCTCTTTCGTAGACGTGCTCCCCCCGCGATTTATGGATGCCGATCTTACCCGTCGTTATAGATCACAAGCTCATGTTTCCCCTGTGCGTGAAGTGCGCAGAAGAGAACAACGGTGATTGTGACCATACAACCCGCGTAAGATCAGAGGTGTATATACAAGCCCTGAGCTGGCCCTAGCCGTTCGCCATGGGTATAGAATATTGAAGATACATGAGGTGTGGAGGTTTCAGAAGCTACCCAACCTTTTCACACCATATATAAACGCTTTTTTGAAGGATAAGGTTGAGCATCAGGATATCCGCGAGGGGTTGATACCGAAGATGAAAAAACGGCTTATATTCAGCGTTACCGTGCCCATGAAGGTATACAGCTTGACCGATCCCAAATTGTTAAGAATCCTGGCAAGCGCTTTAGTGCAAAGTTGTGTCTAAACAGTCTTTGGGGAAATTTGCACAGAATACCGGCAAAGGGAACGTCCATTTGGCACAAAGTTATAGTGAAGTCTGGGATTATGCCAACGCTCCCGATAAAGAGGTTATGGAGATCGTGAATGTAGGTAATACTTACATAATAAAGTACAACATCACCGAACTGGCCACAGATACCTCACGGGTTACAAACATACCTGTAGCCAGTTTCACAACGGCCTACGCCCATCAAACTTTGGGGCCTATTGCACTCTCTTGGACGGAGGGTGTTACGCTGACACAGATAGCGTGATATTCACAAGGGAGGTGAATACATGCCCGCTATTGGGGAATTCCTCGGAGAGCTAACTGATGAGATCAAGGATGAGTATGGTGATGGTGCACACGCAGACTCGTTTGTATCAACAGGGCCAAAATCCTACGGGGTACGGGTGAGAGTATGGGCTGATATGAAGTATATCGTGAAGGTTAAGGGTATCACGCTTAACCATGCGAACCGTCGAGTCGTTAAATTTGACGCGTTGAAGGATCTACTGTGCTTGGAAGATGAGGGTGACCAGCAACCCCAACTGACTGTGGGGACGCACAATTTTCTGGCGCAAAAACTGGGTGGTGTAAAGGAACTTAGGGGTACGAAGGTATGCCCTAACACCTATAGGAAGCGTTACCAGGTGCCTGGTACCTATGATACCGTACCCTTTGGATAACTTAATCCTTGATTGTATTTATATATATGTGTATTGATATGTTTATTTATCACGTATATTTGTTTCAATTGAGGTTTCATTTTCTGGTTTGCGTGCGTGCGTGTGTGTGTGTGTGTTTACAGTAAAAAGCTAAGCTCTGCCCACTGTAAAATCGGCAACGTGAGTCCTGCCACTACCTGACCATATCTCTATCCCAGTGTGCTCAGCTAACCTCTGCATACCCTTGAGCTCAGACGTGTATTCTCCCGCTTAGAAAAAATAATAATGGCTACCTTTAATATTGCTTGTTCAACGTTTATGAAGTGGTATTCGGCAAAGTGCCAAGATGTGGTGGATACTGAAAAACTCCCTATTCCCCCCCCAACTCCTTTGATATTTTAAAGGCTACATTGAGCCGCCCGAAGGACCAAGATGTTCAAATACTCCACGGGTATTCTGGCAAGGGCATTGTAGGATTTCGTAGTACAAACGATGTATTGAAGTATGTTGTAGACCTAACCCTTATAAAGGCTTACATATACCGCGAAGTAGAAGAAGCAACACTTTTAGAAGATAAGCAACGGTTATGAATAGTGAGTCTTGTTGATGAGTGGTGTGACAAGCGATATTATGTCATGTTACACCATACAGACTACTCGTACCCTACGGTTGAGAATGCAAATCTTGTTATCATGGAGAATCTTAAGTATTTTTACCACTATATTAATATATATCATGACGAGGTTTGTAGTGAGGTTATGGCTAATGGGGCTGTGTGAGTTTTTAACAGATTTAGAGACGAGTATCGCTTCTTAAACAAAAAGGATAAATATGGGCATATGTTTTTCTCAAATAGTGCTCCGGATTGTGAAGGTGTTTAGTTTGTGGAAATGAACGTCTAGTGAGTGATAAAACATTAAAGCCGGTATTGTTTCATGTAGCAGAAAACTCTGGTTGTCCAAGGGCACAAGTGTTCGAACAAGCGTGTACAGTGTACACGCTTCAGCAGTTTATGGTGTGACTCGCTCCCCACAGCGAGCCGCCCACCCGTGTACCTCACGAAACACACGAGTTCGAACAATCCCGTACACGTTTCATCAGCGTGACTCACTCCGCCCGTCGAGCCGATCTGTCCACCTGTGGCTCATAGTCATCTCAGAGCTTGAACAGAGTGGACGTGCGAATACGATGGAACTTACGTTGAGATGCATTCTCAACGCCTCGTACGATGTCTCTGTGACGAAGTCATTGCGCGTGTTCAGGCGTGAAACCGGTACCACTAACTATGTACTTGAAACGATTTGCAGGCAAGCAAACTCTGGTAAACGTAATGTTATTTATTTAAGTGTTGAGGAGATGAATAGAGTCTTCGTGATAGTTGAGAAGTGGGGAGAGGACCGTTATAAAATACCTGCAGGTGTAGGTACAAGAAAAGAGCAGATTAGTGACGCCCCTGATATGCTGTTCTTTGCACGTTGTGTATAAATAACGAACAGCCATGCATTGATATACGACTGATGTGGAAGAATGCATCTCATAATAACGTTCTTATCCCTACGCGAAACCGTTTCATCCTCGACAGAATGTTTGAAATCGTCGGATTCCGCAAGCTAAAGCCTATATTAGACGCTCGTGTTACGGATATTATTTATTTTGACACGGTTCTTGAATACGCATACACCGCTCTGCTCGACGGATTTATCGAATGTAGGAAAGAACAAGGCGAGAATGGTCTAGAGCTGGATGCATATTTAAAAGGTTTAGATTCTTCGAAATATTCTGAACTTTGGTACAAAGCTCTTGAGCGTACAGGGCAGAGCTTGCCTACACTGCTCACCCTGAAGAGCTGTACCTCTATATAATGAATAGCTGTCGTTACGACTTGGAAGATTATTTCAATTACCGCTATGCAGAGTGAAGAAGAGTTCACGATTGAAAAGCTTGGGACGGTTAGAAAAAACCCTCGATTGGAAAGGCGTGTTTATAAACTTGTATTTAGTAATGATGTTGTGGTTAACGATGACCTCTTTGTGCATGCTTTTGATTGTATTCTAGCCGTGTTTAAAGATAACTTGCCAACCGAATGTAAAGTGGGCACAAAAATAGTATTGAACGATATGAAAGCCATTTATGTCGAGTATAGGCATCCGCATAAGTTAAACGGTGAAGTGTTTCTTGGACGGTTTTACCGTGTAGTACAAAGTAATAATGGTGTGAATATAGGCTCGATTACGTGTGAGTTTTGCGTTTTGCGCCGTAAAACATAAAGGATGTATATTTAATTATTTACTTGTTTATATATATATATATATATATATATATATATATATATTTCCTGTACTAGTATGCAGTTGATTATACGTTTCGTATATTATTATTTTCAATATATTTAATTATTTAATATAACTGTGTATATATACGTAGGGAATCCAAAAAGTTTCCGGAAAATTCAAAAAGCTTTAATACAAAAACCCTTTAATAAAAGTTCCAGAATGGTCAAATAACTTTAATAAAAGAAAACAAAAGAGGGTATACGTTTAGGAATGCTCAACAACGTTCGACATAATTCCCACCTATCTCTATACACTTTTCTAAGCGATGTTTCCAGCGTTCCAATCCATTTTTATAAAATTCAGAGTTTTTCGACTGAAACCATCTCAAAACTGCTGTTCTGGCATCTGCTATCGAGTAAAAACGCGTTCCTTTTATGTGATCCTTCAATTTTGGGAATAAAAAAAAGTCGGAAGGGGCTAGATCCGGACTGTAGCGGGGGTGAGGTATGATTTCCCATCGAAATTCCCGTAACACGGCTCTTGAGGCATTTGCAGTGTGAGCAGGTGCATTGTCGTGATGGAAAAGCACCCCGCGATGAAGTTTACCAGGTCTTTTTTCAACAAGCTTATCTTTCAGCTTCCTCAAAACATTTTCATAATATTGGGCGGTGACTGTTTTTTGTCCTTCAAGAAAGTCCACTAAAATTATTCCTTCACAATCCCAAAAAATTGTAGCCATTACCTTTTTAGCTGATCTTTCTGCTTTAAATTTGATTGGGCCATCTGATCCTCTTGGAAGCCATTGTTTTGACTGAACTTTGCTTTCCGGATCATACTGATAAATCCAGGTTTCATCCCCTGTTACAAGTCTATGCATAAAACAATCTTCATGAACTTCCATTCGATTCAAAAGATCAACAGAAAGACTAGCCCTTTGGTCAAACTGTTCTTGGCGCAACGCTTTAGGCACCCACCGAGCAGAAAGTTTGCTAAGTTCTAAGGTATCCACCAAAATGGAATGAGCAGAACCACGAGAGATACCCACCTCATTGGCTATTATTTCACAGGAAATTCGACGATCTTTTTCGACTAGTGACCGAACAGCAGCAACAGTTTCTTCATTAATTGATGTTGATGGCCTTCCACTCCTTTGGTTATCATTAAGAACCTCTTGACCCGTTTTGAATCTTTTGATCCAGTCATAAACGACTGATTTCTTAGGTGCTTCATCTCCATAAACTTCACGTAAGGCATCAAGTATTTGTGGTGGTTTCCATTTAAGTTTTGTTAGGAATTTAATGTTAGCTCTCCACTCGAATTTTGAGATTTCCGTTGCCATGAAAAATAGGGTACTTTTTAACTCCGTCTTAAAGCACTGTCACCAAGGTTGTGTAAGTCTTAGCATGGCCTAATATGTATGAAGGTCCAAATTCATGTCAAAACAAGAATTCATTAAATTCTGATTTGAAATGATTGAATTACTAAACTTTTCCGGAAACTTTTTGGAGTCCCCTCGTATATATTTTTTTCCTGTACTAATATATTGAAAATACAACGTTTTCTATATTTTTATTATATATTTCCCGTTCGTGTTTTTTATGCTATTATTATTTTTTGATCGTATATATATATATATATATATATATATATATATATATATATATTCCATTGTATATTTATTATATATTCATCGTCCCTATGCTATTATTATTTTTGATCATATATATTCCATTGTATATTTATTTTCTATATATTTCAATTAATTCGCCTAAATAAACAGAATGATGTAATGGTGTTTTATTTAATTATTTTGGTTGTACACTGTATTTAATTATATGAATTGGCTGGCTTCTAAAGCGGATTTCTAAACCAAATGTAAAGAATATATGCGCTACCTGGCAACTCAACCTGTACACCTGAACAATCCATTTACGCCTTCTAAGTCAGCTGCCTGTTTAAGTCAGAATATATGCTTTAATTAAATAAATAGCGAAAACTGGCAACTCAGCTAGATAAGCCAACTAGCGAGTTAAGCCAGAATATATGCTTTAATTAAATAAATAGCGCAAACTGGCAACTCAGCCTTCTAAGCGAACTGGCTGATTAAGCCAGAATATATGTTTTAATTAAATAATTAGCACAATCTGGCATCTCAGTCTACTGAGCCAACTGGCGGCTTAAGCCAGAATGTATGCTTTAATTAAATAAATAAGCCCAAACTGGCAACTCAGCCAGATAAGCCAACTGGATGATTATGCCATCTGGCTAAGTATGAACATATTAAGACAACGGCCGCTCGGCTGACCTCTTAATATGCGCTTGGCTCCTGCCAGGCGAACACCTCTCCTTCTTTCTCTCCTTCTCCTCTCTCTTTCTTTTGGGTGATAACTCCGCCTCCAAGTTGCGTAACCCCTTGTTGCTCTTTCAACATTCCCCTCCCCTTGTTGCATAACAACTTGCAACATTCCCCCTTCCCCCTGTTGCATAACGTATGCAACCTTGATTTCCAATTGCATTGCACTCTCCCCATTTGCGCCCATACTACTCATATAATCAGTTTGCTTGTTATGTACACAAAAACATTCATAATAAAATACTGGGTAAACAGGGGGCACCATATAACCCCTTGTTGCTCTTGCAACATTCCCCCCTTTGTTGCATAACATCTTGCAACATTCCCCGCTCTCCTTTGTTACATAACTTGCATCATTCCCCCCTCCTCCCTTGTTGCTTAACAACTTGCAACGTTCCCCCTCCCCCTTTTTTGCTTAACTTGTGCAACATTTCCTTTCCAACATTGATCAACATTTGCAATTGCATTGCACGCTCCCCTTTTGCGCCCATACTACTTATATGTCCAAGTCACTATTCAAAACATACAGTATGAATAAAAAATTCAAAAGAAAATGACCCTTTTATTTTTCGAATCAATTATATTAATTCTATCATCATACAATTTACAAATGCATTACCAGTCCATGCAGGCAAGATAATTGTTTACTGCAAGATTTTCATAATTAGAAGTGTACTTTCTTTGCCTTCTCTCTAGGAAAGTGGTAAATGATTCTGATGAAATTTAAAGTACAGGCTAACTGGCTTTCAATTACAATGGTTCCCAGATCTGTCAGTCGGTCTTGGGCATTGGTGGACCGCAGATATTATTTTATGTGTTTAAGTTTAACTATGAATAATGCAAACTAGTGCGCATATAAATGCAATTTTTTTCGTATGTTCCGCATATTTCTCCAGGAAAATAATGTCATTTTCGTTATTATAATATAAAAATTTATTAGTATACAAATTTTCAGCTAAATCCCTTAGGGTCGTCCATTTGGAAAAGATCCATGGTATGTAATAAAAATAATTTGGTATATAAATTGTTGAGATAATTGAAGTATAAATACATATATCAATAAATATAATATTGTGAGTTTTAAATCATCAATGCCGTAAAAAACAAGAATTTAATACTTTGATATGCAGATTAATATTGATACACTGCAATGCAAGGTGTAAATAGATGTGTGTGTGTGTGTGTGTGTGTGTGTGTGTGTGTGTGTAGGCGTGGTACACGCACACACACACACGATCTTTGTATAGAATTTTGTCGGAAGAATTTCCGGCAGAGGACTCTCCCACCGTGAAATTTGAGGGAGGATTTCTGTTCGCTGGGAAAGGGTGGGGGGAGGGGGGGAGATGAGGCGCATGGATCTCGCATTGTAAAATTATAAAATAACTTATTCTCAAATTTATTTATTGTGTAGGGAAATATTTTCCACAGTTATCGATTATTTATCGATTAATAATATCTATAACACTTTTGCTCTACGTACCTATTTTTAGCGTTCCATTTAATTCCATTAACTGCTTTCCCGGGCCCCGGGAATTTATCCCGGCTTCCCCCCCCTCTCGGCAGCCCTGAATACCACTAAACTACGCTGGGTTGCTGATCGGGAGATCATGAATTCGAATCCGAGCGAGGACTTGTAATTTCTTAGGCCCGTGGTGGGGTGTGGTTCATTTGACCCTAGAAAGCCAGCATGGCCTATTACAATAAAAGTACTTTTGTTTTTGGCGAAATTATGGCTTTTTATTGTTTTTTATTGTATTTCAGATATTATTTTTTAGTAATAAAATAATATGCGAAGCAGAAAGTTGGAAATTAGAAGATTTTGTACCGTAATTTCGAGCTTGTGAAGAATAAAAATCTTAGGTTATACTTCCTCTGCTCTGAGGAAGTTCACAAACCTTGACAAGTGTTACTAAATTCATTTATCCTACGGTGAAGAAGGCATTGGGCAACCACTTCACTAATATGCCTTTGTTAAACTCATGAAAATGTCCACAGAGAGAAATAGGAATAACAGTGTAAACGGAGTTGCCAGTCAAAAGATAGGCAATGTCGCTCTCGGCAGGGGAAGCAGCAGGGCTTCCCAGGTCGTCATCAGGCGAATTCCCCTGCGACACCAACAAAGGAGTAAAGATTGGGACGTGGAATGTAAGAACAATGAACAGACCAGAAAAGTTAGAGAACATCAAACAAGAGATGAATAGGCTGAGCATAGATGTCATGGGGTTGTCGGAAGTCAGATGGCGAGAAGGAGATTTTATGAGTGGAGACGTGAGAGTGATTTATTCTGGTGGCGACAGGGCTGAGAGAGGAGTTGCTATTTTACTTAGAGGAAGGATAAGAAACACCGTAGAGAAGTTAGACTGTGTGTCATATAGAATCATGTGGATAAGAATGAAAGGCGAAAAAGTAGATACATTTGTCATGCAGGTGTATATGCCAACAAGCGCCCATCCAGAAGAAGAGGTAGAAGAAATGTATGATAGAATAGAGGAAATAATTGAAGCCCATGGAAGAAATGCTAACATATTAATCATGGGGGACTGGAATAGTGTGATTGGAGAGGGGAAAGACGGAAGGGAGGTCGGACCATTCGGATTAGGTAGAAGAAATGAAAGAGAAAAGCTAGTAGAATTTTGCAGAAGGCAAGAACTCATGGTGACTAATACTTAGTTCCAAAATCACAAAAGAAGGAGATACACATGGTAAAAAACAGGAGACACTGAAAGATTCCAAATTGATTTTATTTTGGTAAGACAGAGATATAGGAATGCAGTGAAGAACTCGAAAGCTTATCCTGGAGCAGATGCTGACTCCGATCATAACTTGGTGGTAATGGAAAATATGGTGAGGCTGAAGACTCTGAAAAAAAATAAAGTAGGGAAGAAATAGGATACTGAAAAACTGAAGGGAACACAAAGGATAGTTTTTGCGAAAAAGGTGAATGAAGAGATAAGGAGGCAAAGAAATGACGGCCACATTCAAATGACAAGTGAAGAAAGATGGAGTAGACTGAGGGATACAATAAAGGAGAGTGCACAGGAAAATTTCGGTTATGTGAAAAGAGAAGCAAGGAAACCCTGGGGGGGATGCTTCTTTTCGCCGCGGTTGTTTCGCCGTGGTAGTTTCGCCGCAGTTGTTTCGCCGCAGATTGAATTCGCCGTGAATTCATTCGACGCAGTGCTATTCGCCGCAGCCTATTTTTTCTAGATTTTAATTTAAAAGGCAAACATTAAAAATTCGTTAATCCCCTTTCTATTCATTGTGATTTTGAGCAAGCCGGATCACCTGAAGAGCAGGGCTCCCAGCCTTCTTTAGTTAGCTTTATAAGAATAACTAACGAAACTATCACGACCTAACCTAACCATTCGTCAAGGGTGTACAGTAGACCTAACGATTGGTTAGGTTAAGTCGTGATATTTTTGTTAGTTAGCCTTATAAGGCTAACTAAAGAAGGCTGGGGACCCTGATCTTCAGGTGATCCCGAATTTCTAATAGCACAAACATGGATATCGCTCAACCATAGAAATGGCAGGTCGCATGGTTGTGACATATATATATATATATATATATATATATATATATATATATATATATATATATTTTAATCAATGCCCAATACATTCTAAGGTCTCGGGTAAAGCTTAGTGGAAGTGAGAAAAAGATTAAACTTTTTTCTCACAGAGCATTATTCCATACACCCATATCAGGGTACAAGCAGCTCGCAGCAGCATTACCAAGCAATATCGAAACTCGTATTCCTTTCGAGCAATACAGTATATAATGTATACAGTCACATATGAGAAATTATGTTTAGAATAAAGTTAAATGGACATCTTTAAGTTATTCTTATTTTTATTTAATTTAAAACTGAACTTGCATCGGAGCAAGGACATTAGAGTAGGAAAATCAAACCATTAACTTAATTAAAATTTTATGAATTTTAATTAGAAGTACTCTTTTAACAATCAAATTTTATATAATTTTTAATTGGAGTACATTTTTAACAAATAAATTTTGAGAATTTTTAATGTTTGCCTTTTAAATTAAAATCTAGAAAAAATAGAAAAATTAGGTTGCGGCGAATAGCACTGCGTCGAATGAATTCACGGCGAATTCAATCTGCGGCGAAACAACTGCGGCGAAACTACCACGGCGAAACAACCGCGGCGAAAAGAAGGCAACCCAACCCTGGGTACTACAGAGATGCTTGACAAAATGGAAGGAAGAAGAAAATGGAAGAGTATGGACACAGAAGAAGGGAGACAACGATACAGACAGTTGAATAACGAACTGAGAAGAGAAACTGATAAAGCAAGAGAGATGTGGCTTGAAGAGTAGTGCAGGGAAATAGTGGAATTAGAAAGGAAAAGAAGAACTGATTTAATGTACAAAAAAGTTAAGGACATAAATAGATGGAAAAGAAGTAGCTTGGGAGTGCGAGAAATAGAGGGGAGAAATGGAGGAAAACTGAAAAGACCAGAAGATATAAGGAAGAGATTGATTGAGTATATTGAAGAAATGTATGATAAAGAGAACAAACCTAATAACATCGAAATGGAAGAAGCAGATGAGGTGGAAGTAGATTGTATGGGACCAGACATATTGGAAAGAAAAGTAGAGATGGCTGTAAAAGACCTAAGAAATAGCAAGGCCCCAGGACCAGATGATGCACCAGCAGAACTTTTAAAGAGTCTTGAAGGTGATGCTAGAGAGGAGGTGAATGTATTGTGCAGAAACATGTATGAAAGTGGAGGCTGGCCTGCTGACATTATGAGAGTCTCTATAATTACTATCCCCAAGAAACCGAGAGCTGGAAGTGTTCAGAATTTCGAACCATAAGCTTGGTCAGCCATGCATGAAAAATAATGCTAAAGATACTAACCAGAAAACTAACGAACATTGCTGAGCAGTACATTGGAGAGGATCAATTTGGATTTAGGTCAAAATGCGGACCAAGAGAAACTATTGGTATTATGAGAATGATGGGAGAGAGAGTGCTAGAACATGATCAGGAAATGTTTGTTTGTTTTATTGACTTTGAAAAAACTTTTGACAGAGTCCAATGGAGGAAACTAATTTAAATATTGAAGAATATTAATGTTGACTGGAGGACCGAAAGCTAATAAAAAATCTACATCTTTTGCAGACTGTGAATGTTAGAGTTGCAGGAGGAGAATCGGAGCCTGGAATGGTTGGGAGAGAGGTCAGGCAAGGATGCTCCCTGTCCCGTGTTATTTAACATCTATGGGGAAACAATGATTATAGAAGCACTCTCAGATCTGGAAGAGGGAATCAGAGTGGGAGGTACAGTAAATTGGTCAAATCTCTAAAGTTTGCAGATGACAAGGCATTTGTTTGTAGTACTGAGGAAGGACTGCAAAGAATGGTCAATAGCTTGACAACAACGGAAGAATTCGGAATGAGAATTAATGAGACCAAGACAAAGGTAATGAAAATTGCAAGAAGGAAAGGAGCACAAATGAACCTAACGATAGGAAATCGGACCTTAGAAGAAGGTGAGCAATTTAAATGTCTAGGAAGTTTATTAACCAACAATGGAAATTGCAATAAGGAAGTAAGATCTAGAATTGGTATGGGTAAGGTAGCTTTTGAGAAACAGAAAAGACTACTTACAGGTAAACTCAACTTGAAACTGAAGAAAAGGTTAGTAAAAAGCTTGATATGGATTGTGGTACTGTATGGAGCAGAAACATGGACACTGAAAACAATTGAAAAGAAACTCCTGGAAGGTTTTGAAATGTGGATTTGGAGAAGAATGCTAAAGATAAGCTGGAGGGAACACCAAAGTAATGAGGAAGTACTGCAACAGGTGAGGGAGGAAAGAAGACTCATTGAGGTGATAAGAGAAAGACAGAAGAAATGGATCGGACGTGTTGAGAGGAGAAGGATTGTTGAAGGAGGTGATAGAGGGTAGATATGAAGGTAGAAGGCCGAGGGAAAGGAAAAGAAAAGCAATGCTGGATGATTTGAAGGCAGGCAGGAGTTACCATGAGATGAAAAGGATAGCTCAGGATAGAACACTTTGGCGGGACACATGAGTTGGACCTGCCTGATAGGCAGAACACGATGGATGAATGAATGGATTGTACTCAAGTCAATTTTTATTAATGTTTATTAAAATATATTGTCTAATTCAATCTATAAATGTAATTTTCACTATGGAGTCACCTATACCCGACACCAGTCACTGTAAGTGCGAACCCACACTAACCTTCTAGAATTAATTTCTTGTACTTCCTCTTTTGGCTTACTTTTCATTTTGAAACTAATATCATCCGACTGATTAGGTCATTTGGGCTGGAATTTCTCCAACTTGGTTTTATGACATTAAAAGGATATGATGGTTCTGCGCACATAATTCGCAGTCTGCCAGCGATATAGATTTTTTTATCAGCCTACGGTCGCTCCAGTCAAGATTAATATTCTTCAATATTTCCATTAGTTTCCTCCATTGGACTCTGTGAAAAGCTTTTTCAAAGTCAATAAAACAAACAAACATTTCCTGATCATGTTCTAGTACTCTCTCTCCCATCATTCTCATAATACCAATAGCTTCTCTCGTTCCGCATTTTGACCTAAATCCAAACTGATCCTCTCCAATGTACTGCTCAGCTCTGTTCGTTAGTCTTCTGGTTAGTATCCTTAGCATTATTTTTGATGCATGGCTGATCAAGCTTAACTATCAATATACACCTTAAATATTAATTTATATATGTATATATACAGTTAGCGTAATTAATATTGGTCCCCGTAATTTTTTTCATGATTTACAGATGAAGGTATATTTTAAGGATAAATAAATCAGTTATCACTGTGGGGTTCTACTGGAGAATTAGGCGTGCTCCTGAGTACTGCTCATAAGTTTTTCGGGTATTTTCTTAACAGTAGTGGTGTTACAGTTTGAATGTCCTGCACTTAACCCCGATAGTCTACTGTCTCCAGCAACCTATTGGAAGCAGTTTAAGCAACAGATAACCCATTTCCCTATTTAAAACTTGACTGATTGCCTGATTACTCAATTTATTTGATCTCTCATCTCTGACAATTTCTTCTCACCCTATTATTTCATTACAATCCCAAGTTAAACTATTTTGACTTAAACATGGACAGTGATGAATTGCAACAATTAAAAAGGAAGAAGCGTGGGAAGTTGGGTGCTGTTACTAAGGCCATCAACACTTTTAACAATATTATACAACCAGGCAAGGAAGATTTAGAGTATGTAATTTTTAAATTGGTTAAATTTAAGAGGGGTATAATAGCCATTGCTGAGAATATTTCAAAGTTAGTTGAACCTAAAATGGCTGATGAACAACTTACAGACCTTTACTCTGATAAGGATCATCAGGTAATCTCAACTGAGCAGCACGTAAGGAGCCTACAGTCTGGTTTGAACGACTTAACACCAAATAAACCTATTTCTGATTTTAATCAAAGTAGAGCTAACCTTCAACAAAATTTAAGTGGCATACCAAACCCCGAGTCACAAGAATTTAGGGCTAAGTTACCCATTTTACTAGTACCAACATTTGATGGGGACGGCACAATCCCCATCTTTCATTGAAAAGATTTGAGAGATCAATAGGTACTAAACCTTATAGTCCTCTTGTTGATAAGTTTAGCTACTTAATTAGTTTCCTTAAAGGTCCAGACTATAACATGATAGGCTATTTACCAGCTGTGGGTGGTTCATATAAAGTAGCTATTGATCTCTTGAAACGTAATTACATTAATAAAGATGAGATTATATCTGAATTATCTTAACAGATTATTGATTTTGCACCCGTAAAACGTAACCATAGTGGTATGGAAAATTTTATTCAAAATTAGAAGCTATTATGGGACAACTGATTAGCAATGAGATAGTTGTTAAAGCTTCATCGTGGCTCATACAAGGCGCAGTTCTTAGGTGTCTCCCTTTGAGGATTAAAGATGTTATAGTTCAAACGACGGGAGAAAATTATCCTAATCTTGAAGACGTCAGAAAACACTTTCCAAATATTCTAACTAATTTCAAAATGAGAAATAGTTCAACAAAATACCAGACTATGGATTAGGGTGGAGCGAAAAATACTTTGTTTCTAGTATGAAGTTCTAATAGTGATTAAAAGTTGCATTTAGTGGACGGAATATGCCTGCCAAAACATGAGTTCATTTGTTTAAAATTTTCAGCTGCCATCAGGGAGCTAAAGTTAACACAATTTTGTGTAAAAAGGAAAAAAATGCTTCTATTTTAGGTTTGTCAAACTATTATAAAATTTTATCTTAGAATTATCTAATAGTTTGATTAAGATTCTTAAATGATAGGAATTCGTTTTGTAAAAATGCCTTTTCATATGCTTAATATCTTCAGCTGCCACAAGAGAGCTGAAGTTAACACAATTTAGAGTAACTGAGTCATGTTGAGACTACACTGAATGTTGTGGGGGAGGGTTTGGGGAGGGTTGTCGGGGAGGGTTTTGGTGTGAAGGAATTTCTTTCTGTGAGTCATTAGAACAGTGTGTTAACACTTGTCTTCTTAGGGTGGGCCTAGTCGCTCAGTTGATCGGAGAGTTTTTTAATATGATCGGAATATTATAAAACTTTGTTTTAAAGTGATTTATATAGAGATAATATTGATTTTATTATAAAATGCTTGTTATAATGTATTATATAATTTTAGTTTATTTATATAATATATTATATATTATATAATATATTATATATACTTATAAAATATATTATATATATTAATTATATAATGTTTTGATGTTACAGGATATTTTGTGATTGTGAATTTTTCTTAAAAATATTATGGCATCAAATACTAAAATATAAACATTTCACTAGAGAACATATGAAGTGTGCCATATTTGAAGTACCTTGTGAGATGAGTGATATGCAACTACCAACTTATAACTGCATTATGAAAGATTACCTGTTCACAAAACATTTAGTGAAGGAGCAGATGAATAACAAGGAGCCTTCATTTTCTGAAATAGCAGAGGCAGTTTCCAAAAAGGTAGAAAATATTTGGAAGAAGGCCTCTTTGCCAATAGTTTTACATACACGCGTTTTACAGATGATGCGAGTGTACCATGATAAATACAGGTCCTTATTAAAGCCATACAAGTCACGCAAGGATCAGCCTAAGTACAAAAATCAGCTTGAATAATTTGAAAACTCTTCAAAATGCACTTTGTTTGACATCTGCACCTGCAAATGTAAGGAGTTTAGGAGATGCTCACGTGAAAAGAGTAAGAAAGTCCCTCCAAAAGAGCAGGATTTTTTAAATGACCAACGAACACGCAGAATAATGGTGATAGGAAGCATTGACATAGCACACACAAGACGATTACAAGCAAGAGAACATCGAAAGGAAATGGTATAAGCACGTCTGGAATCCTCACAAACAACTAGTGCTGCTATAACCAATACGTCCAACTTACAAATCGAAACAGAGACAAGTGAACTTCAACAACTAGAAGAGATATCTGAAGATAATGAGGAAGATACAACCTCGACTCAATATGTAATATCAGAACAACAGATGCATGAGCCACTGCCTTCATTAGCAATTACTTGTGATAGATTTAAAATGTCGGACAGAGCTGGGCTGCTATTGCTTCTGCAGTATTGGCAGATCTTAAAATTGTTACTCCCGAAGACAAAGGGAATATTATAGACAGAAGTAAGCTAAGACGTGAAAGACAAAAACAGAGAAAGGAACTACAACAGATAGGAGAGCCAAAAACCATGCGGGGATTATACTTTGATGGCAGAAAGGATAAAACAATGATTCAAGTCCAGGAGAGTGATGGCTCTAACCACCAAAGAACCAAACGCGAAGAGCATATCAGCATAATATCTGAACCACACTCTCTGTACTTTGCACATGTGACACCTTCCAGTGGCAAAGCTAAATACATTTGCACAGCGCTAGTGAATTGCTTGAAAGAAAGGAATGTTGATATAGGGAACATCGTTGCAGTTGGCTGTGATTCGACAGTGGTTAACACTGGTAGTATTGGAGGCACAATAAGATTACTGGAAGAAGCCTTTAATAAGCCATTGCAGTGGCTGATATGCCTTTTACACCTTAATGAACTTCCATTGCGCCATCTGTTTCATCACTTGGATGGTACCACTACTGGACCAAGAGCATTTTCAGGAGAAATTGGCCGAGCACTTTCAGACTGTGAAAAGCTTCCCATAGTTAACTTCAAACCCATTGAAATTCAAGAGGACATGTGTGAAGTTGATGTAGATGACATAAGTACTGACCAGAAATACCTTCTTGAAATTCACAATGCTATATCAAGTGGAACATTCTCAAAGAGTCTTAGTCATAAGAGTCCAGGCAATATATCACATTCAAGGTGGCTCACCACAGCAAACAGGACTCTGCGGTTATATGCAAGCACAGAGAATCCTTCAGGCAATTTACAAGAATTAGCTACTTTCATTGTTAGGGTATACGCACCAATGTGGTTTCAGATAAAGCGTAAACCATTATGCTAATATGGTGCTAAACATATGTGGCATATGATTGCAAGAAGCCGGTATCTCCGTGAAGAGCTTAGGAGAGTACATGACTCAGTCATTCAGCGAAATGCATATTACGCAAATCAAGAAAACATTCTCATTGCAATGATAGCTGATGAAAGGGAGCATGTGCGTCAGTTGGGATTTAGGCGTATCATAACAGCAAGGGCATGCATTCAAGAAACAGATGTTATCAGGTATTTTAAGGTGCCAGAAATAAATTTTTATGCCAAAGACTATACAGATCTCATTATGTGGCAAGATTTTCAGATAGCAGAACCACCGATAACCAAAGGAGTTTCTCTTGATGATATTGAATCATGCATCAAACATGGTACTACTCTTCATTCAGAATTATTTCAGTTTCCATGTCATACACAAGCCGTAGAGAGATGCGTCAAGCTCGTTACAGACGCTGCTGAATCAGTCTGCGGACCTACAAACAGAGACGGTTGGATTCGTGCTACATTAGAATCAAGGAAAAAACAGCCAAAATTTGACACAAAAGCAAATTACTAAATAGTCTTCAGCAAGAACCCTTTCTAGAGGGAGGTTGGTTGGGGAAAGGGTGGTAACTCCGCTAAGGCACGAAATAACGTTTCTTAACTGTCTCAAGCCAGTATAAAGGAGGAGAGACATCCTAATTTATTACTGTTCCCTTTTTCAAGTAAATACAGAATCATACTTAATTGTCATTTTTAAGTTAACTTCAGCCCTCTTGTGGCAGCTGAAGATATTAAGCATATGAAAAGGCATTTTTACAAAACGAATTCTTATCATTTAAGAATCTTAATCAAACTATTAGATAATTCTAAGATAAACTTTTATAATAGTTTGATAAACCTAAAATAGAAGCATTTTTTTCCTTTTTACCCAAAATTGTGTTAACTTTAGCCCCCTGGTGGCAGCTGAAAATATTAAACAAATGAACTAATATTTTGGCAGGTATATATAGTCCACTAAATGCAACCTTTAATCACTATTAGAACTTCATACTAGAAAAAAAGTACTTTTCGCTCCACCCTACTATGGATAAACCAAACAGTCTCCAGAGACCAGCAGGCTGCAGCCAAACAGACAAAACTTGATACTATAGACTCACATATGTTCAACTATACCACACGAACTTTAATGTAACTTACAGAACTTTAATGTAACTGCCAGTGCCACCTCAACTTACACACCACTTTGTAAATTCTGTGCAAGTGTTGAACACAGTAGTACTGGGTGTGGAAAATATTCTGACTTTAACTTAAGATCTAAAAGATATGAACAGTTGAACCTATGTAAAATGTGTACCGGCCAGGTACATTATAAGAAAGACTGTAAATCTAGGTTAAAATTCCTTTGTAAGTTTTGTAAGTTTCTGTTTGTTCAAACAACGTAGCAAAAAACACTGAGGGTCTTTTGTCAATTATTACTTTGGACTTAGTGAATGGTGAGGGTAGCACCACTCCAGCGAGCTGTCTTATAGACTCTTCTCAACAAACATTTGCCTCACGAAATTTAGTCAATAAATTGGGTTTGACACCAAACCCAAATGAACAAGAACTCAATATCACATCCTTTGTTAAGGATGACTCAAACAAAAATAGCTATAAGTCAACTGATCTGGAATTTCATGTTGGAAATTAACTAGAAAAAATTAAAACGGTTATTATTCCAAAAGTAGAACAAAACAAAATGTTTGTACCCAAACTAGAACAAGCTATTAATCATTTGAGAATACAGTACAATATAGCTGATAGACATATCACAAACAACACAGTAGCTAACAATGAAATGTTAATGGGGCAGATTATATTCACCTTATTCATAGGGGCATAGTGAAATTAGGTAACGGTATAACTTATGAGAAACCATCAGGAGAGCCCCTTGGGTGACCTATCCAGATACAACCTAGACCTAAACCAGAATAGTTGATAACTAACAAATACTATGTGCCTCAGCTCAGTCCTACATAACACCTGTAAGAACAGCAACACATTGAATAATATTATAACAGCTGAGAACATTAATTCATCACGATCAAATGAAATTCTAGATGAGACAATTCAAACTTTATGGCTGCTAGAATCTGTGGGTATACATGACAAAAATCAAACTTCAGAAGATCAGTTAATGGTAGAAAGATATGAAAACACCAATCAGTGCAAAGACAATAGTTATTTCGCTGAGTTACCTTGGAAAGTAAATTGTCCAACTTTAAGAGATAATATCAAAGTAGCTAAAGGATACTTAGATAAAGTAATGAAAAAGCTCAAACAGGATAATAGAATTCAAATGTACAGCGATGTTTTCAAAGAACAGCTACAGAAAGGCTTCATTGAAGAAGTAACAACTAACCCTTTCTAAAAGATGGTGTCATTATTTAACTCACTGGTGGTTTATCGACAAGATGCCCCAACAACAGAACTCAGAGTAGTTTATAACTGTAGCCTCAAAGACAGTGATAAACACAGTTTGAATGATTGCTTGATTGAGGGTCCTAATGTCATTTCTGACCTTGTGAAGATCTTACTCAGGTTGATGTTAGATACATTTGCCTTACAAAGTAACAATTCAAAGGATCAACTTAGGTTCTTATGGTTGAGAGATCCATTTGATTTGAATAAAATGCAGGTAACCTATAGATTCAATGTTGTGTTGTTTGGAACCAATTGCTCACCTCCCCTATTGGCTATACTGTATATATATCATACATACAGACCGTGCATGGAACAAGGACCTCTTCTAGGAAAATTAAATCCACTGTAGTCCGAATAAGTAATGGTAAATGACAAATACTATAGTTTTTTCTTTTTCATGATGCTAGCCCGACGTGGGCAACGGGTCACTCGCAAAGAGGTCTAAAAAATAAAGCTTCCCTCACCAGCTATTTGCAAAGCAGATAGGATCCAGCTTTGGGACATGGATCTAGGGTTTAAAGCAGCCTAGCCCAGCTACATTTAGAATCTCAATATAAGCAAAAGGCTTGCTGCCTTCACGTCAGATTGAATACATCAAAGAAAAAGGGGTAACTATTATATTTTTAGTCAAAAACCAACACTTAAACCTCAACTGGCAGAATTGAGCGTCCACTTTTCAAAGCACATAACATGTCCGTTTCATGATGGGAATGAACTCAGAATGGTTCCCTGAGGTTTTTTATGATACACACAGACCGTGCATGGAACAAGGAGCTCTTCTAGGAAAATTAAATCCACTATAGTCCAAATAAGTAATGGTAAATGACAAATACTATAGTTTTTTATTTTTCATGATACGAGCCCGATGTGGGCGACGGGTCACTCGCAAAGAGGTCCCCAAAATATAGATTCACTCACCAGCTATCTGCAAAGCAGATAGGATCCAGCTTTGGCACAGGATCTAGGGTTTAAAGCAGCCTAGCCCACCTACATTTAGAACCTCAATATAAGCAAAAGACTCGCTGCCTTCACGTCAGATTGAATACATCAAAGAAAAAGGGGTAACTATTATATTTTTAAACAAAAACCAAAACTTAAACCTCAACTGGCAGAATTGAGCGTCCACTTTTCAAGACACATAACATGTCCGTTTCATGATGGGAATGAATGGGAATTCCCATCATGAAACGGACATGTTATGTGCCTTGAAAAGTGGACGCTTAATTCTGCCAGTTGAGGTTTAGGTTTTGGTCTTTGTCTAAAAATATAATAGTTACCCCTTTTTCTTTGATGTATTCAATCTGACGTGAAGGCAGCGAGTCTTTTGCTTATGTTGAGGTTCTAAATGTAGGTGGGCTAGGCTACTTTAAACCCTAGATCCTGTCCCAAAGCTGGATCCTATCTACTTTGCAGATAGCTGGTGAGGGAAGCTTTATTTTTTAGACCTCTTTGCGAGTGACCCGTTGCCCACGTCGGGCTAGCATCATGAAAAAGAAGAAACTATAGTACTTGTCATTTACCATTACTTATTCGGACTATAGTGGATTTAATTTTCCTAGAAGAGTTCCTTTTTCCATGCACGCTCTGTGTGTATCATAAAAAACCTCAGGGAACCATTCTGAGTTTTCCCATATATATATATATATAAAAAATTAAAAACATAATATTAAAAACCATAATGACATTAACAAATTAAAATAGGGAAAAAATCCACAAGCATTAAAAACAAAGTCACACTAAAAAAATTCTAAAAAGTTACAATTAAAAACCATAATGACTATTATGAAACAAAAGCGAACAATCAACAAGCTTTAAAACAATAAAAGTGACACTAAAAACGAACAATGAATAACAGCTATAAAATACAAAATGTAAAACTCAAAAAACTAAGAATTCACAGGCTATCTTTTAAAACACTAAAAAATTAAAAACCCACACTAAAAGGAACACACCTTAAGTCTAAGCAGCACAGATTCCGAGGCAAAACTAAAAAACAGAAACATCTAAAACCAAGTAAAGGTTGGTTGTTCAAGATGTTCAGTTTAGACGGAGGGGAACGGATGAAATATCAGAGTTAAGCGAAGGGGAGTGTTTTAATATACAGGGATTCTAGAAGTCTTAACGTTTGCTCACACGGAGCGGAATCTAAAATGTTAAAATTAGCTAAAGTTATATCGACTTTGCATAGAACAACATGGCTGCGTATAGCTGAAGCTTCAGCTATACGCAGCCATGTTGTTCTATGCAAAGTCGATATAACTTTAGCTAATTTTAACATTTTAGATTCCGCTCCGTGTGAGCAAACGTTAAGACTTCTAGAATCCCTGTATATTAAAAAACTCTCCCCTTCGCTTAACTCTGATATTTCATCCGTTCCCCTCCGTCTAAACTGAACATCTTGAACAACCAACCTTTACTTGGTTTTAGATGTTTCTGTTTTTTTAGTTTTGCCTCGGAATCTGTGCTGCTTAGACTTAAGGTGTGTTCCTTTTAGTGTGGGTTTTTAATTTTTTAGTGTTTTAAAAGATAGCCTGTGAATTCTTAGTTTTTTGAGTTTTACATTTTGTATTTTATAGCTGTTATTCATTGTTCGTTTTTAGTGTCACTTTTATTGTTTTAAAGCTTGTTGATTGTTCGCTTTTGTTTCATAATAGTCATTATGGTTTTTAATTGTAACTTTTTAGAATTTTTTTAGTGTGACTTTGTTTTTAATGCTTGTAGATTTTTTCCCTATTTTAATTTGTTAATGTCATTATACAGTATAATATATATATGACATCCTTTGTCGATGACACAAAGATCAGTAGAAAAATAAGAAATCTAGAAGATATAGGATCTCTACAAACCGACATGAACAGAATCTACAAGAGGACGGAAGAAAACAATATGAAGTTCAACACAGAAATTTCAGCTGTTAAGGCACGGAAAAAGAGAAGACCTAAAATCCATAGAATATTATACCCCAAATGGACAGGAAATTCAGAGAAATTCTAAAGCAAAAGATTTCGGGGTTGTAATGACTGATGATGCGAAATTTGAAACAAAAAAAGATAACAGTAAACAGAGCAAAGAGAATAACTAGGCAGATACTGAGAACCTTTAAATGAAGGGATAAGGATATAATGATTCCTCCACTGAAAACACTGATCATACCCAAATTGGAATAATGCTCGGTCCTAACATCCCCATATAAAAATGAAGACATTAGACAGCTAAAAGAGATTCAGAGAAGCTTCACAGCGAAGATCAAGGGGTGCAAAGAACTAAATTACTGGGAAAGATTACGCGAACTAAACCTATATTCACTGGAATGGAGAAGAGAGAGATACACCATTATTTACACTTAGAAAATAATGGAGAAACTAGTCCCGAATCTTACTCTGAACCCTGTAACTCCCCAAACAACGGTGGAAAGTAGAAACGGAAGACTGTGTCGTGTTCCCAAATTAAAGGCGAGAGAGGGTACATCCTTAACCCTGAAAGAAAATAGTTTTGTTGTGAGAGGACCAAAACTGTTCAATCAGCTGCCAAGAGACCTAAGAAACACGAGTGGTGTTGCGGTGGACATCTTCAAAAGAAGATTATACGCCTGGCTCAGAACAATCCCCGATGAGCTGGGCGTACCTGGCTAAGTGAGGTGGAGAGTACAAGAATCGAACTCAATGCTTCACCAGGCCAACTCGAGGGGAGGGTCGACAAGCTTGACCTTCGTGAAATGAGGAATCATCGCAAGGAACTTTTATCGTAAGGAATAAGAAGACGAGAAGATGTTACATGTTTATGAGTCAGACCTTTCGGAAATTCGATTTCAATCATCAGTGCTAAGAAGTAAAAAATAAAAGAGTGGACAGATATAGTAAAAGATTTTATACAATATATTTGTACAGTCCTATGATAATAATTTAAAGTTAAAAAAATTACATAAAATGTAGAGAGATAAGAACTGTAGTCGTTGAAGGTAGGTTTTGTACTAAGGATATATAGGGATTCGAGGATGCTGAGGTCGGTTGGTTGGTATGCTGAAATGGTAATTTTGAAATTGGTGGGGAGCTGTGGATGATTGTGAAGGTGTCAATGATCTCTTATTGATGATTTCGATGGTTTATTTAAAGGTTGTGATGTTCTAGTAGAAATGCCGCGATGTTCGTCCACTCTTGTTTGATACTGGCGAATGGTGCTGCCAATATAACTCGCTTTGCAGTGAGTACGGTTGAAACAGTAGATAGTGGATGAGACAAGAGCTAGGATTTTTTCTTTATGGTTGAGATACGATTTAATGCTATTATTATTGGTGAATACAAATTGAAGGTTAATTTGATGGTAAAGAGGGGTGAGTAGGTGGCGAAGTTCTGATTGTATTTTGTAACTAATATAGTCGTAGTAGGGAAAAGAAAAGTAATGCATATCTTTTTTAACAGTGAGGACTTTAAAAGGGTTGATAAATGTTGTAGAGAAAATTTCTAGTTAGAGATTGTAGTAAATGTTTTGGGAAAGAGTTATTAATGCTGAATCTGTAAATGAATTCTATTTCGTTGTGGAAGGATAAGTAGGAGGAACAAAGTTGATAAGTACGGTGGATTAAGATTTTAATGCTGTTAATTTTATATAGTAAGGTGATGTGGCTTAAGTAGTTTGTACCTAGGCCTGTATATGTAGGTTTTCGATAGATGAAAGTGCTGAATTTATTATTTTGTTTTGTTATTTTTATATCTATAAGGGTGGGAGGTTGTTGGATTGGTCTTCTTTAGTGAACTTGATGGTTTGATGCTGGGAATTGAAATAGTTAAGAAAAAGACGGTCGTGGTTAGCATTGTGAAAGAGGAGAAAAGTGTCATCGACATATCTTTTATATAGGTGTGGTCAGTGGTGGGCACCGTTAACCAAAAAGTTAACTTCGATAACGATAATCCGTTAACCCCAATTTTTAACTCCGATAACGATAATCCGATAATTTTACTACAAAGTTAACGGAAGTTAACGATAATCCGTTAACGATAACTATTTCTTTACTAACATTTAAAAAAATCAAGGAAAAAAGCTTTAAACCCCATAGAAAATGTTTATTTATGCAAAATCCAACAATAAATAGGTATTTAACTATTTTTATCAAGTTCTGGTCAGACTGAGACTCAGAAGTGCCTGAGACAGAGGTGATCTCAATGTCGAGAACTTCTTATTGGTGCTCCATGGTTGAAGGTTAAAAGTTGTAGAGAATGTTTGGTAAGAGAGAACTGAACGCTGTCTAGTTGACGATAATACAGAAGAACCTAAAAAAAGTAGAATATCATCGTGTAAAATATGTAACTAAACTAATAAAATATTAATTCAAACAAAATAGCAAAATTAATTCAAAATAATATTAATTATAATAATATTATAATATATAATATATAATATTACGTTATATAAAATATTTTATTTTACTTAACCTTTTTCTGTGAATTTTCAATAGAAGTAATTTTTCTCTATGTAATTATTTTATCTATAAAATATTTTATCTATGAATTATTTAGTCTATAAAATAAAAATACTTTGTCCATGAATTATTTTGTCTATAAAATATTTTGTCTATGTAATATACACATTTGTTATTTAATTCGACGACAATATTACAATCAGTGAATAAAAACTATTATTCAAATTTTACATACTATATATACTTTTTTAGAGATTTACTAACGCAGTGTAAAAATACTTATTCATTACACTGGTATGCATATGAAATTTTTTTGTCTGCTTTGAGGGTTTTTTCAACTCATATTATATAATTCGACCATGCTGAATTCGAAAATGACATTGGTTTCCCTCAATCAGGTCAGGTTTTTTCTCTATTGGCCATTTATTATAAGTCCAATTTTATCCCCAAATTTATTGATTTTTTTTAGCTTAACACTGTAGATACGAGTATATTATAAGAACACTCGTGAAAAATGAAAATATTGTGTGAATAAATACTTTTATTCATACAATGAATATGGAAAAAAGTTTATTGAGGAATGAATGAAGTTTTTTTGGCTTTCCGTCTGTGTTTTTCTTCGGGCACGTCTCGCTTCAAACACGAGCAATAGTCCGCCAGCATACTGATATCCCAGTTTCCCTGGTACCTCTCTTCCATTATTTGATATCTTGGTGAAATCGTTCACCCTGTTCCTCACTATAATCCCCGCAATTTTCAGGAAAATAGTCCAAGTGGGACCACAAAAAGTGCATTTTTATGGACATGCGCGACCCATGAGCTTTGAAACTTCTATCAAGTTTTCGACAACGGACTCGTATTCTGGACTTCTACGCTTGCCAAGAAAATCAATGACAACTGATTGAATGCCTGCCAGGCATTCTTCTCAGTTGGAGTCATTGCGTTTTCGAACTGAGTATCCTTGATCAAAGTTCGAATTTGAGGACCATCAAAAACCCCAGCATTTAGTTTAGCATCAGATATGATGGAAATTTACTCTCGAGATATCGGAATGCTGAACCCTCCTTATTCATTGATTTGATGAAATTTTTCATCAAGCCCAGCTTAATATGAAGTGGTGGGAGCAAAATTTTGTTGGTGGTACAAGGGGCACTGAAACGACATTATGCGACCCAGGTTCAAAATTCTCTCTGGATGCCCATTCACGCTGTGCATAGTGCTTCTCATCCGCTCGCTATCCCATTTGCAGAGGAAACATGGGTATTTCGTGTATCCCCCTTGCATTCCCAAACAAATGCCACAATCTGAAAAAAAATGAAAATATTTAAAGAATTTAGAGAATTTGTTCTATCAGATAAAAAAATCTATGCATTGGACTGTATCACTTCTGTGGGGAAGTTAAGTGTTCTTATACGCTCTCAAATAACCTTTGGAAAACACATAGTCATAGCAATAGTTTACTTATGATATTAGTATACCTTCAAATCTCCACAGATCCTCCGTTATGTTGGTCGTATACGAGAGCATCCGTAAAATTTTCATGTTATCGTAGCTCTCAGTAAGTTGTACGGAATGTGCTACAGGGACTGATGCAACCCTATTCCCAATGTTGAGAAGTACTGCTTTCAACTTCGTTTTAGACGAGTCTATAAATAGCCTCCATTCTGATGCGTTATATGGCAGGCCCAAGGATTCGATTAGCCCCTCAACATTGCAGCATTACACTAAGGAAGGGTATTTTCGTGCACTGCAAAAAACTTGCGGAATTCTTCCTCTCGTTTCCTATACCGAGGAGAATGTTGTTTCCCGAGCCAGCAAGTTGTCCTCTCGAATCGTGAGCCCAAGATCTCGGCAGTTAATTTGAAAGTCCTAAATCCCTGGTAGATCATTAAGTTTGGCCTGGTTGAGAGGCCTCGGCTCATTTGAAGCGCTATTTTGAGGTATATACGACTGGGACTGGTCATTGGCATTGGTCATTGATTCATCATCAGAATCATCGAAGTCCAGGGTTTGAGGTGGGTCGGTATTGGAATTCCAGGACCTGGGTACAGGTCTCATAGCAGAAGGAATGTCAGGGTATACAACAATGTTTTTATTCTTCGTTAACTCCTGAAAATAGAACACGAAACATGGATATAACTGCATATGAATAGAAGAAGCATTCAGACAGTAGCGGCTCGTGAGGGAAGGCTGCGTCTGTAAGATATGAAATAGGTCGATGGAGTCTGTATATTTTCTTTCTTTTCATTCATATTGTCCTTCGGGGACAAATGAATGAAAAAGAAAGAAAATATACAATCATTGTATATGTAAATGTAACTTGTATAACAATATTTGTGTAAATGTATTTTCTATAACAATATGTATATGTAAATGTATGATTGCCATTATGGTGAATATTATGCTATAATGGTGAATATTACATTATGGTGAATATTATGTCAAGTTTTCATACGAGGATTTCAAATATTTTAAGAAAATAAATTTATAAGCCACCTTGGAGGTTTGTCATGCAGAAATAGCAATCTGTCACGTGATCCTTTCCTTCTCTCCAAATCATGGGAATTCCAAAAGGCAAAGATTTCGCTCTCAAATTTTCAATGCACGTCTTGCAGCACATATGAGGGGCGAATTTTTGTCCTGGTCCCCTAGCTTAATTCCCAAAGTATGCTCTATACATTGTCTTCACAAATTTAGTGATTTGGACTGGTTATTTGGCAGGTAACCGTCCCACATATTAGCAGAATCTATTGGGATCATTTTTACACGCTCTATTCATTATGAAATATTTTATCTATATGCCTGAAAAGTAAAAAAAGATATTATACAAGTGAAACAAGTGATGATAGATGTTACTGTTCCAATTCCGCTTTCACAAAATCACGAAAAATTCTATTTTACTTATGAGGCCATAGCCGGATAACCTGAGCTGATTGAGAAAAACGGATTGCAGATTCGAAATCAGCAGGAAAAACCCTATAAGAATCACTTACAAAACCCTTGACAGCAAAATTGCTGCATACCAGTGTTAGTCATTACTATAAATTAATTTTTCTCAACCGTACATTTTACCATACGTATCTCCATACGTATTAATATATATATAATATTATAGGACTTTTACTAACGTTAAAAGAACCTTCTTACCTTCAATAAAAAGCGCACAACCTTCCCTTGCGAGATCTGGAAGCAGACTGAAGTTATGTCGGTTTGAATTCATTTGCGGAGCGGTGATCTTCCGTGAATGACCCCTCGCAGTTAACGTGTTAACGGACTAACAGACCAAATATCGAGTTATCGGAAGTTAACTGGTCCGATAACGATAAATGGAAATTAACTTCCGTTAATAGTCCGTTAAAAAAGTTAACTTCGTTAATTAACTGTTATCGGATTAACGCTTTAGTGCCCAACACTGGGTGTGGTTTGTAATGGGTGGGGCAATGGAGTAGCCAGTTATTTTCGTGATAACACAGAAAGGTGTTAGCTAGTGTTGCTCTTAAGGGGATCCCTTGGCTAGCGAATCGGTTTGTTGGTAAAATTGTTTATTGAAAAGAAGTAGGTGTCTGAACGGCAAGGGTTAGCAGTTTGGTAAATTCTTGTTTCATTTGGTTGAGGTCTGTGTTCTGATTGTTGGAAAATAAATTGTTGGTGCAGATGTCGATGGCTTCTTTAATTGGTACGTTGGTGTAGACTGTAGAGGGATACTATGTCGAAGCTGTGCATATGGAGGTTGTTTGAATTGTTCAACTTCAGTATTTCTTTGGCGAATTCGTAGGAATTGGGGACGGAATATTCATTCTGCGCTAGGGGGGGGTTAGGGGGAATTAGAAATTTTGCTAGGTGGTAATTATGGGTGATGTAGGCAGAAAGGATAGGTTTAATGGGCAAGTTTGGTTTGTGTATTTTAGGGAGGCCGTAAAGAGTGTCTGCGGAGGAGCTGGAAGAGCGTATTTGGTTGTAAACATCCTCCGAAATTTTATTTTCATCATATAATTTTTGAGGAAACGGTTGATTTTATCCTCAAGTTTTAGGGAAAGTGTAAGAGGATTGTCATTAATCTTTTTGAATTTGGTAGAGGCGTTGAGGACGATATTAACCTTATTATTATAATTTGATTTGTTAAGAAGAATGGTCAATTTGCCTTTGTCAGGACGTGAAATTTCGATGGAGTCATCATCCCTGGATAATTCTTTAAGGCAAGCGATAGCTTTATTATTGATTACGGGGGAAAACTTTATGAGGTTTAAAGTTATAAGTTTTTATTGGCGATATGGGTAATTAAAGACTTTAGAAATGGAAGTTTTTGTCTCGTCAGCTATTGGGAATCGTTTTAAACCATGAAAAAGTTTTTCAAATGATAAAAAGTGTTTAAAATAATTTATCTTAAAATTTGGTAACTTAAAATCTAGGCCCAAAGAAGTCGTCTTTCGTTGTTGCTCAAAGTTCTCTTAGAAAAGTTGTTTGATCAGGGTTTAGATTTTAGAGGTTGAAGATCCAATTTTAGGCCCACTTTATTTAATTTTCTATTATGTCTTAGCGGAATCTGTTTGCGGTAGTTGTTTG